>JXCR01148842.1:77696-115331 GCA_002079205.1 Phalaenopsis hybrid cultivar
CTCATTCATCAAATCAGTCAGAGTAGGGGAACTAGAAGGTGGAAGGTCATAACTTGTAGAGGGGACATCTCTACTAGTAGAAGGTTCTTGACTCCTACTTCCAATTCTCCATTTCTCATTGAATTCATAAGTTTGCAAAGTGGCTTTATTAATGGGTTTCATAGGGTGAACCCATTCCTCATCTCCTTCGGCTTCCACTCTAGAAAGTCGGCAAAGTGCATAAATAAGGCAAGGATGTCCTAGATCTCCACTTATTTCACTCCTTTCCATAGTCAATATGTTCTTAAAAATAATTCTCCGCACATTTATAGTTCTATTATTTTGAATATAGAAATTCAAAATAGCTCTATCTCTAGTTACCTCACTATGATGATAAGTTGGTAACAGAGTAGAAGAAATAAAATAGTTCCACACCTTAGAGGTGGCATTCAACATGGAAGCAGAAAAATTTACCCATTCTTGTTGCTTTATCTTCCATTTTCCTTTCCCATCAGTGAGAAAGTTGATCACCTCTTTTAGGGGGTCTTCCATAGTACTGAAAGATTCATAGTGACAGTTATAAGAGTCTGGGACTTCGTAAAATGTGTTGATGTGGGCGGCATAAAATTCAACAGGAAATCCCCGCACTTGAACGATTCTGTCTTCAGAATATAATACGTTGGCGTAGAATTCCTTTAAAATATTTGCAACAACTTTATTGGTGGTGTAACAGAAATTTTCCCACCTCCTCTCGGCAATAAATCGTTCAATCTCTCCTCCCGGACTTTAAAAAACTTGATCTTGTATACACTTCTTTCCTTCAAATACAAAAGTAAATTTTGTTTGAGCCTTCGCATTGACGAAGAGAGACTGATCACACTTAAGTTGCCTCTTTTGACGTGGAGCCATTTCAATCTAATCACAATTATAGAAAAATTCCAACATATACTTCAAATATTCAAATAATGGCTTTCAAAAGTAATTCTAAGAGTTCAACACAAAGATCCATGAATTTCTTCCCACTATTTTCTTCACATTCTCAAATTTTTTGGATCTCTTCAATGTGGAAGAAATCCATGGTGAAAATTAAATATTTTTAGTTTGGAGTAAAGCTCTTAACTAGAGATGATCAAATTGGGTGTCAAAAAGCCTTGAAATCGCCTCCCAATCTAAGATCTCTCAAGCCCTAGGTCAAAAATTATGTTTTTAGGAGGAAGGGGATGATTAATAGTGGTGGTTGACATGTCAAAATTGTTGTTAAAGGTGTTTTTTCATGAGCTCGCCGTTGGCGGGGTGTTTGGCGCCGTCGGCGCGCTGTATTGAAAATTAAACATAAGTCTTAGGAAAAATCCACCATCGGCGGCGTCGAGGGCGCCCTCGGCGGGCTCTATTGGTTTGGTTCAATTTCCAAAATTTTCCAATTTCGATCAATTTTAAGCCTCAACAACATCNCGTGGGGGTGTTTGGCGCCGTCGGCGCGCTGTATTGAAAATTAAACATAAGTCTTAGGAAAAAACCACCATCAGCGGCGTCGAGGGTGCCCTCGGCGGGCTCTATTAGTTTGGTTCAATTTCCAATTTTTTTGCAATTTCAATCAATTTCAAGCCTCAACAACATCCATTCAATCATTATAGACATAATTTTAAGTGATTAAATGATGTACTTATCACAAACAAACTTTTACAACACAAAACATCACACACACACACACACACACACACACAGATATATATATATATATATATATATATATATATATATATATANATCAATATGTTCTTAAAAATAATTCTCTCCACATTTATAGTTCTATTATTCTGAATATAGAAATTCAGAATAGCTCTATCTCTAGTTACCTCACTATGATGATAAGTTGGTAACAGAGTAGAAGAAATAAAATAGTTCCACGCCTTAGAGGTGGCATTCAACATGGAAGCATAAAAATTTACCCGTTCTTGTTGCTTTATCTTCCATTTTCCTTTCCCATCAGTGAGAAAGTTGATCACCTCATTCAGGGGGCCTTCCATAATACTGAAAGATTCATAGTGACAGCTATAAGAGTCTGGGACTTCGTAAAAGGTGTTGATGTGGGCGGCATTAAATTCAACATGAAATCCCCACACTTGAACGTTTCCGTCTTCAGAATAGAATACGTTGGCATAGAATTCCTTCAAAATATTTGCAACAACTTTATTGGTGGTGTAACAGAAATTTTCCCACCTCCGCTCGGTAATAAATCGTTCAATCTCTCCTCCCGGACTTTCAAAAACTCGATCTTGTATACACTTCTTTCCTTCAAATACAAAAGTAAATTTTGGTTGAGCCTTCGCATTGACGAAGAGAGACTCATCAAACTTAAGTTGCCTCTTTTGACGTGGAACCATTTCAATCTAATCACAATTATAGAAAAATTCCAACATATACTTCAAATATTCAAATAATGGCTTTCAAAAGTAATTCTAAGAGTTCAACACAAAGATCCATGAATTTCTTCCCACTATTTTCTTCACATTCTCAAATTTTTTGGATCTCTTCAATGTGGAAGAAATCCATGGTGAAAATCAAATATTTTTAGTTTGGAGTAATGCTCTTAACTAGAGATGATCAAATTGGGTGTCAAAAAGCCTTCAAATCGCCTCCCAATCCAAGATCTCTCAAGCCCTAGGTCAAAAATTATGTTTTTAGGAGGAAGGGGATGATTAATAGTGGTGGTTGACATGTCAAAATTGTTGTTAAAGGTGTTTTTTCATGAGCTCGCCGTTGGCGGGGTGTTTGGCGCCGTCGGCGCGCTGTATTGAAAATTAAACATAAGTCTTAGGAAAAATCCACCATCGGCGGCGTCGAGGGCGCCCTCGGCGGGCTCTATTGGTTTGGTTCAATTTCCAAANATATATATATATATATATATATATATATATATATATATATATATATATATATATATATATATATATATATATATATATATATATATATTTTAAGGAGTACAATATACGTGACATAACACACCTAAGTTTGGTATTTTCTCAACCTCAATACATTTCTTCAGCGTCGCAATCTAAACCAAAATACTCAAAACACTGAAAACAAAACATTCTATGCTTAGTCTCAACTATACAGAGATCNACCAAAATACTCAAAACACTGAAAACAAAACATTCTATGCTTAGTCTCAACTATACAGAGATCTAAAAGCATAATTCTAAAGCAAAACAAATGTAAAGTTCAAATCAAATTACACACAAAGACAGACATGTAGCAATATAAATCTACTATTCATCAAATTCAGTACTAAATTCTTTTCTGAGATCACTCATTGATTGCACATGAACAAAGAGGTTGAAGAAGGGTCAGTATGGAAATTCTTCAGTAAAATCCTCCTCTATTAATTTCTTCCTCCTCATCAATCGTATCAAACTATCTTTTAAATGTCCAGAGTTCTCAAAATGTTCTTTCATCCTCCAGTCTAGATGATCAAAGAAATTGGAGATATTATTAATCGCATTCATGACATTTTGTACCTCCTTTTCTAATTTTTGATTATGCGCAGAATCACTAGAGTCTTGTCAAGAACTAAGAGTTGAACTGGCAGTGAATTCTGAGATGATTGATCAACTATAATGGCCATGTCATTTTCATCTTCAAAAGATGTGAATCTCTCAGTTGGGTCCAAAGGCTTTCAATGTAGAAGTACCTTTTCTCAATTTTCGTAGGACACTTGGAACTAACTGCAAAGCGAGAAAATTGTGGAAGGGTGTCCAAGCCCATAAGTTGATCCATGAATGATTAGGCCCAAAACCGATTTCACAATTATTGATCCAATATCGATTGACAGTCCCCTTTGGATGCAATAATTCACAATTTCACTTTCTTTAGAAACTTTACCAATCTTCATTGTCGGTAACAATTTTGCAGGAATGAAAAAATTGCCAGTGTTTCGAAATGGGATTTAGGAGTGTCGAAGAAAAACTAACATACCTGTTTTCTCTCATTTCCCATTCTTTAGTTCGTCCGTTAAATATTGATAAATCTCATTCATCTGGTTTCTTGTTGGGATGAAGTTGGAATAGTGGCAGACAGGAATGTTTTCGATCATGTATAATTCATTAATTCTTGCAGGAGTGAGAGTGATCCATCTACCTCGTACATAAATGAATCTTGGGTTGATTCTATGCAAATTTGCATAAAATTCCTTCACCACAGGAACAACCACGGTGGCGGTAGTATAACACAGCACTTCCCATCTTTGTCGCACTATCATCTCTTCAATTGACGTAGAGGGATTATTCAATCTTTAATTTATGAATCCTCTTTCCTTGATCAATCTTTTCTTCATCAGTACCTTGTTGATATTCGCTATGCTTCCGCACTAATAAACTTTTGCCGATTGAACACTCGCATTCTGGGATTATCAGAGGAATTGGATGCCATAAGAATGAAATTGGTGGAGTTTCACTTCTTTTTGGGGGGAAATATGACTTTAGGAATCGAATTTGGGAGTTTAAAATGGGTAATTCTCGCCCAAAATCAGCCAAAATCGCCATTCAAACCCAAGAAAAAGCCATCTCGTCGGTCTTGCCGTCAGCAAGGTCAAGGGCACCGTCGGCGGGGTCAAGGGCGCCGTCGACGAGCCTCTGTATTTATTTTTCCTGAACTCTCAAGAAAAACACACCATTGGCGGCATCGATGGCACCGTCGGCTCCCAAGGCAAAAATTGCACTGTCTTTCTCTGGTTTGAATGCGTTCCAATTTTTCTTTATGGATCCAAGTCTTATGTTGATTCAAGGGTAAATAAGAGTAGTAGAGCTTAATACTACCACAAACTAACGATAGTTTCAAATAAAAACTACTATAATTTTAANGGTTGCAAAATATCATTTATAATATAGTTAACAATATCAGCATACCATGGCATTTTCCACTCATTAATATTATAAAGCCGTTCAACCACCCTCTTTAGCCAATAAGTGTCTCAAATGTCCCTTCAAAATTTGGTAAAATGAAGTAAACCGTCATATAACTGCCTCTGGTACTTAAGCGTGGGGCCTCAAGAGCTTAGGCGCGGCCTTCTCTGTTTCACCGGCTCCTAAGCGATGGATCTGGCGCTTATGTGCCAAAACTCTTTTGCACCATTTTCACATTTTTGCTCCAAATTTGATCATTTTTCACTCCTTTTAGCATTNAGTTGCAAAATATCATTTACAATATAGTTAACAATATCAGCATACCATGGCATTTTCCACTCATTAATATTATAAAGCTGTTCATCAACCACCCTCTTTAGCCAATAAGTGTCTCAAATGTCCCTTCAAAATTCGGTAAAGTGAAGTAAACCGTCACATAACTGCCTCTGGTACTTAAGCGTGGGGCCTCAAGAGCTTAGGCGCGGCCTTCTCTGTTTCACCGGCTCCTAAGCGACGGATCTGGCGCTTATGTGCCAAAACTCTTTTGCACCATTTTCACATTTTTGATCCAAATTTGATCATTTTTCACTCCTTTTAGCATTTTTCACATTTTTACTCGTACCTGAAAGAAAAAAACACAAATACATTCCATTAAAATGCAATACCTCAAAAAATATGTATAAAAATGTGTCTAAAAACACTATATATTTTAGGTGTATCAAAATCCCCCAAACTTAAAANAAAATATATAAATGTGTCTAAAAATACTATATATTTTAGGTGTATCAAAATCCCCCAAACTTAAAATGTTAGTTTTCAAGTGACACTTCAATCTTTAAAAATCAAATATGTATGATATGTATATGAATTTCTTTAGGAGTTACTAAAATTTAGATTTAGAAATATTTGAAGTGACACTTCAATATTTAAAAATCAAATAAGTATGATATGTATATGAGTTTTTTTAGGAGTTTTTGAAATTTAGATTTAGAGATATAATTGTCTAATTTAGAAAAAATATTTAGTAAATGAGACCAACTTAAAGTTTAGAAATTTTTAATGTTAAGAAAGTATGTATTCAGTAAATGAGACCAACTTAAAGTTTAGAAATTCTTAATGTTAAGAAAGATGAAAATACAAGTTCTTATTTAATTCACAAATATTGTAGATTTTTGAAATTTAGAATTTAGTCCTTTTATTATCTCCACTTAAAACTTTTTATTAAAAAATAATTTTACTTACCATATTATATCCTTAAGCTTAAGAGTTTCTCAAGTCTTATAACTTTAAAAAGATCAAATGTGAAACCAATTTNCAAATATTGTAGATTTTTGAAATTTATAATTTAGTACTTTTATTATCTCCACTTAAAACTTTTTATTAAAAAATAATTTTACTTATCATATTATATCCTTAAGCTTAAGAGTTTCTCAAGTCTTATAACTTTAAAAAGATCAAATGTGAAACCAATTTTTGATTAGGCACTAATCCTCAAGCTTATCCTCCCTCAAATATTTTTTTTCTTTTCTTTTTTTTCTTACCTTTTTTTTTCAAGCAATGATTATTATATCTGGATAGGCGTTTAATGGTTTTGAATTCCACTTCTCCTTTCTTAAAGCAAAGTCCTGATATAAATCTTTTACTTATAAATATAAAATAGTTTTGAAAAATATTTTTAAAGAAATTTAAATATTAAAAATAAAATTCTAAATTTCTTAGTTCTTTAAAGATACAAATTTTCTTACTAAAGATAGTTACACTATCTTTAACATTTCTACACTAAAAAATTTTTAACTGAAACTTTTTCTTCATTACTCTAAATTTTAACTAAATTTTCTTACTCATTTCTANATATTTTTAAAGAAATTTAAATATTAAAAATAAAATTCTAAATTTCTAAGTTCTTTAAAAATACAAATTTTCTTACTAAAGATAGTTACACTATCTTTAACATTTCTAGACTAAAAAATTTTTAACTGAAACTTTTTCTTCATTACTCTAAATTTTAACTAAATTTTCTTACTCATTTCTATAATCAAATTTTACTTCCCTAATATAACTTAGATGATCATTTTTCTTTTCAATTCAAGTTCACTTGTCGCACATTTGAGAACAACTAAAAGTCAAGTTTTGAAAATATTTTTCATCCCCCCCAAACTTAATCATTTAATAAGATTAAACAGTTGAGTATCATATATATATAAGCAGGAATAAAAATTAAAATAACATGATTACAGGAATTTTTATACCCTAATTATACAAGTATAAAACTAAAAATAAGAGCAAAATTAATTTTTGAGCAATTTTCTATCATTTTCATTTCATTTCAACATATGGAGATTCAATAGACTTCTAANACTTTTAATAAGATTAAACAGTTGAGTATCATATATATATATAAGCAGGAATAAAAATTAAAATAACATGATTATAGGAATTTTTATACCCTAATTATAAAAGTATAAAACTAAAAATAAGAGTAAAATTAATTTTTGAGCAATTTTCTATCATTTTCATTTCATTTCAACATATGGAGATTCAATAGACTTCTAAGTAGTGGGTACAAACATAAAAACAAACTAACACACTAACTTCAATTTCCAATCTCAACATAAAAATAAACACACTAACAAAAAAGAAAAATACAAGGTAGCAGTTTTCTGAGATTAAAGTTTAAAACTAAAGTTAGCGAGATTTNCAATTTCCAATCTCAACATAAAAATAAACATACTAACAAAAAAGAAAAATACAAGGTAGCAGTTTTCTGAGATTAAAGTTTAAAACTAAAGTTAGCGAGATTTTCAAATTTTCACAATACATAGGAATAAGTTCAATCCTAACTAACTAAAACACAATAATCAACACACAGTAACAATTACTACCCTAGAATTTAAAACAAAATATTAAAAAAACACAAACATCACAATAACAATCAAACAAAAGTCCAACACATCACATAGTCTAAACAGGTACACAAATGCAAATGTAGCAAGTCCAAACTTACATAGTCCAACATATATTACAAACATAAAAATAAATCAGTCGTCCTCCTCATCATCATCGGAATCATTAATATTCTAGATATTTATAGACTCTTGATTAGGGTATCTATGATAATAAGGAGATTGCACTCCTTGGTTACCCCTAATGAGGTTTTCCATAGATGAATGAAATTTCTCTTCATAATCACTTTTCCTTCTGTTATGCCCATCAATATGATCTACAAAGCTTTCTAAATTTCGTACCTTTTCTGCGGTGTAATTGATATTGTCCATCATCCTTTGCAATAATTGATTTTGAGTGTCAGTAGACTCACCTCTATAAGTAGATGCTCGTGAGTTAGATGGTCTAGATGTACATGGAGTTGAGGTAGAAGCAGCAGACGTTGTCATTCCATAACTCCTTGAAAATTCTCCTCTCCAGCCAAAAAATAATGCTTCAAATATGACTTCACATTAACACTTGTAATTGGCTTCAAAGGCAATAGTACTTCCTCTCAGCTATCATATCTCACTCTAGCCTGCTCACATAAAGAAAAAATTAAGGAAGCAAATCTTAAACCTACAGTAGTAACGGTAGTGGCAGAACTGATGATAGTCTGATAAATCAAAGCTCTAATATTAATGAGCTTACCTTCTTGAATACAATAGTTCAACGTTGCTCTATCTTTGGTAACTTCACTGAAATGATTTGTTGGTAATATACGAGCTGAAATAAAATAGTGCCATGCCTTTGAAGGTGCACTTAATTTCAAGGTGGAAAAATTGACTCTTCTCTCATTTGTGATTTTTCAGAGCCCTCTTCCAACAGTGAAATGGAAAATATTCTCATCTGGCTCTATCTCAGTAGGACTATAATTCACATAAAAACACAAAGTATCAGGTGGTAAATGGTAAAACATATTGATCACCTCAGGTGAAAAAGGTACCAATTTTTCTCTAACCATGACTTGATCATCTTCAGCCTCGAGTAGGTTTGCATAAAACTCCTTAACTACAAAAATAATAGTCATCATAAAAAAACAGCAGAATCATTCCCATTATTGACGAACGATCAGATCTTCTACAGATCCATCTGGATTATTTAAGCGTCGCTCTTGGATAAGTTTTCATGATTGCAGTGCATCACTATATCTATATTAAGCTTTTGATCTCACAAACTTGCTCGAAACAAATGGGCCTTTTCCTTTACTCCTCTTAATTTTTGGTGTCATTCAACAAATTTCATAAAATTCCACAATATCTTTAAAAATCAAGTCTAATCTACTAAACGTAGCTTCTATAAGTATAAACTAAAATTTCTATGCAATTCCCATATATTTTTCCTCATTTTTCACCATGAATAGTGATTTTTTGGTTTCTCCAAATGTACTCAAAATACATGGTGAAAATCCAAAATTTTTACATATAAGTGAAACTCTTACCTCAAGAAATCTAAATCTAGCAAATTTTTCTCAATTTCACTGAGAAATCTCTACAAAATGGCTTTCCCTAGACTTCCAATTCACAAAATCAAGAGGTTGAAGGTGACAGCGAGAGTAAAAATGGCAATTTTTGGGGTTATTTTTCACTTTTATCCATTCGCGAACAGGTTTTCATGAACCGACGCTTAAGCGCAGATAAGTGGTGCTTAGACACCTGCCTCTTGGGTTACATCGTGCTTAAGCGCGAGAATGTGGCACTTAGGTGCCAATGCATGATTTTTTTTATTTTGAACTTAAGTAAAATTCACTATAATCCTAAGTATACCATCTCTAAATGGTCTCATAACACTTAAATGACTATTTTCCTCTCCTTCAACTCCCGTACCTCTCAAAATTCTCCAATATAACTAATTCAATTTGAGGCTAAAATAGCACTAATTCTTTTCACAAGCCAACATATACCTTCATTCTCAAACTAGTACAAGTACATATAACACGTAATTCTCACTCCAAATAGTCTCAAATGAGAAAATATTCTAATTACAAACACTAAACAAACTAACATAAACTCTAAAATCAATATTTAACACTTAACACATTAAACAATGACTACTAACAAACAAACTTTAACACTGAGCTTAATTCCATTCTTCATTTTTTAGGACAAACTTTAGTTTTTGATTAGTCTCTCCTGGGGTAATCAATCTATAAAGTTGATAAAATGGACGGTGTTGACAAGCTCTGATATTATCTTCTTCAATCCATTTCCACTTAAGATACATCTCCTTATCTGCTTCTTCTATATAACTAGTATTTCTAAATTGCATTTTCAGTTGTCATCCAATATGCGCTAGATGTGCATGAATCTCAATTACATTTGTCTCAAGTAAAGCCATGATAATCTCAATTTAGTTCATCTTTTCTGATTCCCTGTGCACTTTGAGTAATGAATCTCTTCCTCATGGTCTCTTCCTTCTTCTTCAAATTCATCTCCCATGAAGATATATTCTCAAAACATTTCTCTCTTAGAATTTTATGGATAAAAATGATATGGAGTGAAATTCCTTCATAAAACCCTTCTATTTATAGGCCTAAATCTTTTTAGTAACTCTTAGGCACGTTCTAAAACTGCCTTGGCACATTTTAGTCAACCAATTAGTGGTTAAATTGTCTAGAATATGAATTTCACGCATGGTTTTTAACTCTCATGCTTAAGCTCCGAATATTGGCGCTTAAGTGTCAGTGCTCAATTTTGCACCAGCTAACTTAACATCCAAATTATAATTTAAGCATGTCTAGATCACTAAATAAAGTCTTAAAATCATTACTAACACATAATAGTCTCAAAAATATTACCCAAATTTTCTTAATCACACACAAACAATGATCAAAGAAAAACAAATTGATAACTATGGGTTGCCTCCCACAAAGTGCTTGGTTTAACGTCGTCAACCCAACGTAACCAGTGCTTATTCTAGTTGACCCAACATCATTCAATCGTTAATTTTTTGTTGATGCCCAACTAAATAATGTTTTAGTCTACGACCATTCACTTTAAATACTTTCTCAATTTTGGGATCTTTGATATCCACAACTCCAAAAGGATAGACTTTTTTCACAACAAATGGGCCCATCCACCTGGAATTAAGTTTTCCTAGAAATAATCTTAACCTTGCATTGAATACCAAAACTTGTTGCTCTGACTAAAAAATTTTAGTAAGAATCCTTTGATCATGCCACATCTTCATCTTTTCTTTTTGATCATGCCACATCTTCATCTTTTCTTTATAAATCGTAGCTCTTTCATAAGATTCATTCCTTATCTCTTTAAGCTCATTTAATTGCAATAATCTTTTCTCACCAGTATCTTTTAAATTATAATTGAACTCTTTAATCGCCCAATATGCTTTATTCTCAAGTTTAATTAGTAAGTGACAAGCTTTCCTAAATACTAGTTTATATGGGGACATTCTGATAGGAGTTTGTTATGCAGTCCTAAGCCCATAAAGCATAGTCAAGTTTGACTAACCAATCCATTTTTGTTGGATTCATACATTTTTTCATAATTATTTTAATTTTATGATAAGATAATTCAGTCAAACCACTTATTTGAGGATGATAAGCAATAGCAATTCTATGGTTTATATGATATTTCTTTAATAATTTCTCCATTATGTCATTTCTGAAATGACTTCCCCCATCAATTATGATAACTCTCGACATTCCAAATCTACAAAATATGTTCATTTTAAAAAATTTTGCAACACTTTGAGCATCACATCAAGGTAAAGTAATAGCTTCTATCCATTTGGATACATAGTCCACTACTAACATTAAATTAAAGGACATCTCATTTCTTCTAGATGGTATAAATTGTCCCATGAAATCTAATCCCCAAACATCAAATATTTCAACTTCTAACATTAAATTAAGGGGCATCTCATTTCTTCTAGAAATATTGCCTACTCGCTGAAATCTATCACAAGTTTTAATATAAGCATTAACATCTCTAAAGTTAGTAGGCCAATAGAATCCAGATTGTAAAATTTTGTATGTTGTTTGATCAACACCAAAATGTCCCCCAAAATCAGAATTATGACATTTTTGGATAATTTTATAAGCTTTTTCTAAAGGTACACATCTTCGAATAATAAGATCCTTTCCTTATTTATATAAAAATGGGACATCTCAAAAATAAGTCTTAGCTTCATAAATAAATTTTATTTTATGTTAGTATGTCATTCCATAGGGTATAATATCACTGACAAGAAAGTTCACAATGTCGGCATACCTCAAAACACGCCACTCATTAATATTGAATAGCTTTTCATCTCAAAAATGTTCATTAATTTCTTTTTCAAAATAGAGTGGTTTTTCTAACTCAAGCCTGAACAAATGATCAGCAATTTGATTTTCAATCCTTTTCCTATTTACTATTTCAAAGTCAAACGCTTGCAAAAGAAGAATTCATCTTATAAGTCTAGGTCTAACATCCTTCTTTTTCATTAAGAACTTAATACCAGAATGATCTGTATGCACTACGTAATGAGTCCCAAATAAATATGATCTAATAAGTTATCAAAGTCATATAATATTGCTAATAACTCTTTTTCAGTTGTAGTATAATTAATTTGGGTTTCATTAAGAGTTTGTCTAGCATAGTAAATTACTTGAAAAATTTTATCATATTTTTGTCCTAAAACAGCTCCAATAACATAATCACTAGCATCACACATCAGTTCAAAAGGTTTTCCCCCATCTGGAGAAACTATAATTGGTGCAGTGACTAATTTTTCTTTTAATAACTCAAAATCTTTTAGACACTCTTCNGGTTTTCCCCAATCTGGAGAAACTATAATTGGTGCAGTGACTAATTTTTCTTTTAATAACTCAAAATCTTTTAGACACTCTTCATCAAAATTGAAAATTGCATCCTTCTCCAATAAATGGCATAATGCTTAGCAATTTTTTAAAAGTCTTTAATGTATCACGTGTAGAATCCAACATGTCCTAAAAAACTCCTAATTTCCTTTACATTTGTTGGATAAGGCAAATTAGCGATTACTTGAATTTTAGTAGGATCTACTTCCATATAATTTTCTGATATTTGATGTCTAAATATANTACTTGAATTTTAGTAGGATCTACTTCCATATAATTTTCTGATATTTGATGTCTAAATATAGTTCCTCCTGCTACCATAAATTGGCATTTTTCTCAATTAAGGACTAAATTTGTTTCTTCACAGTGCTTAAGNGTATCACGTGTAGAATCCAACATGTCCTAAAAAACTCCTAATTTCCCTTACATTTGTTGGATAAGGAAAATTANTTTCAATCCATTTTTCAATTAAATCATAAAAAATTGTCGTCATACATCTTTGAAATGTAGTAGGGGCATTACTTAAACAAAAGGGCATTCTTCTAAAAGCAAATGTACCATACGAACTAGTAAAAGTTGTTTTCTCTTGATCCTCATAAGTTATTTGTATTTTGTGTTAACCGATATATTGATCCCAACAGTTTATATGCAACAATATAACAAAGACTTTAATTATAATT
This sequence comes from Phalaenopsis hybrid cultivar, assembly GCA_002079205.1. Taxonomy (NCBI): domain Eukaryota; kingdom Viridiplantae; phylum Streptophyta; class Magnoliopsida; order Asparagales; family Orchidaceae; genus Phalaenopsis; species Phalaenopsis hybrid cultivar. The sequence goes on from JXCR01148842.1 coordinate 91,064, forward strand.
TTCACTTATATTTCCTTACTTTGCAACAGAACCAAAAACTTGATCCTGACGAAAATNCTTCAATCCCTTTTTCAATTAAATCATAAATAATTATCGTCATATATCTTTGAAATGTAGTAGGGGCATTACTTAAAAAAAAGGGCATTCTTCTAAAAGCAAATGTACCATACGGACTGATAAAAGTTGTTTTCTCTTGATCCTCATAAGTTATTTGTATTTTGTGTTAACCGATATATTGATCCCAACAGTTTATATGCAACAATATAACAAAGACTTGAATTATAATTTTCACTTATATTTCCTTACTTTGCAACAGAACCGAAAACTTGATCCTGAAGAAAATAAAAATTTAACTCTTTAATTTACATATTCAGATACTACACAAGTATACATATCTTTACTAAGTAATATAAAACTTTTTGATTAAGACCCGAATATCGAACCTACAGGGAAATTATGCAATATGCACTATTGAATAGAAAACTTTCTATTCTAAAAAGAAAGTTACTTAAACGATAGATATTTTTAGAGAATTAAAATTCAAATCTTTTTTGCATTTTTGATATTTTGACAAAAAAGTAAAACTTCTAAAGATAACTTGAATTTATGTAAGAGAAAATCACTTGATATGAAAATACCTTTCTCCTTATCTTGAATCAGTAATAAGTTTAGTTATTATGTTGTGGAAGTATCCTAATTGTGTTGTGTCAAATAGGAGCAATTATATTCTTTACCCTTACTAGAGATGCTTTAAAGAACATTGGCTAATTTAAAGTTTGAACAGTTTTGCAGACCAGCTAGGCAGAGAAGATATCAGCTCTCACTCTAGAGTTCCCTCAATTCCCTCCACCTAAGGGCTAACATCTCGTATCATAACCTAACAATAAACTAAGTTGGGGGCTTTAACTTGTCACTTTAAAGTCCTCTAACTCTACACCCTTCAAAGATTATTTCCCTATTTTTTTTCACTAAATCATGTGAATTATATTCTCATTCATACAACCTCATGTGATTCTTTCTACTTGTTGACTGAGACAATACCATCCCATTCTTACATGTTCTCACAACTAATTTTAACATCTGGATAGGCCAAATCTAGAAGTAAATGAAGTACATGGAATTAAATCATCACAACTTCCAACATTAAAGATCAATACTCTCCCCAACCTTCATCCAACACTTTAATTACTTATCATTTTAAGAAGAAAAATAAATAAAACTACTTAAAATCCATGGAGAAAATAAAACCACACTTTAGCTTAAAAGTAGAAATCATTGTCAAACTAACAAGAAGTCTCGATTAAAACTAAAAGTTGTTCAAAATAAAAGATAAAAACTTATCTCAAGTCCCTTTCAATCTATTCTCTTTTACAAAACTCTAAAAATAAACTAAAAATAAAAAAGGATAAAGTAAATTTTTGTGGTGTCTAAAAATCTCTCCAAAACTATCTCTCAAAAATCCTCAGGACTCCTAGTCTCCAAACTCTTTTCAGAACTTTCAAGCACCCCCCTTCAATTGTCTCAACTTCTCAACTTCCTTCTCTTATAAATTTCCCAAAAGGTGCCTTGGAAATTCTTCAAAATGTGTGCAAATTCGATGTATTCTCCAAGGGATGCCTCTTTTCACAAGTTTTTTAATAATATTTTCATTCATAGTGGTCATAACCACCCTCTTTAGCCAATAAGTGCCTCAAATNCTATATATTCAGATACTACACAAGTATACATATCTTTACTAAGTAATATAAAACTTTTTGATTAAGACCTGAATATCAAACCTACAGGGAAATTATGCAATATGCACTATTGAATAGAAAACTTTCTATTCTAAAAAGACAGTTACTTAAACGATAGATATTTTTATAGAATTAAAATTCAAATCTTTTTTGCATTTTTGATATTTTGACAAAAAAGTAAAACTTCTAAAGATAACTTGAGTTTATGTAAGAGAAAATCACTTGATATGAAAATACCTTTCTTCTTATCTTGAATCAGTAATAAGTTTAGTTATTATGTTGTGGAAGTATCCTAATTGTGTTGTGCCAAATAGGAGCAATTATATTCTTTACCCTTACTAGAGATGCTATAAAGAACATTGGCTAATTTAAAGTTTGAATAGTTCTGCAGACCAGCTAGGCAGAGAAGATATCAGCTCTCACTCTAGAGTTCCCTCAATTCCCTCCACCTAAGGGCTAACATCTCGTATCAGAACCTAACAATAAACTAAGTTGGGGGCTTTAACCTGTCACTTTAAAGTCCTCTAACTCTACACCCTTAACCAATAAACCAAGTTGGGGGCTTTAACCTATCACTTTAAAGTCCTCTAACTCTACACCCTTCAAGATTATTTTTTGCACTAAATCATGTGAATTATATTCTCATTCATACAACCTCATGTGATTCTTTCTACTTGTTGACTGAGACAATACCATCCCATTCTTACATGTTCTCACAACTAATTTTAACATCTGGATAGGCCAAATCTAGAAGTAAATGAAGTACATGGAATTAAATCATCACAACTTCCAACATTAAAGATCAATACTCTCCCCAACCTTCATCCAACACTTTAATTACTTATCATTTTAAGAAGAAAAATAAATAAAACTACTTAGAATCCATGGAGAAAATAAAACCACACTTTAGCTTAAAAGTAGAAATCATTGTCAAACTAACAAGAAGTCTCAATTAAAACCAAAAGTTGTTCAAAATAAAAGATAAAAACTTATCTCAAGTCCCTTTCAATCTATTCTCTTTTACAAAACTCTGAAAATAAACTAAAAATAAAAAAGGATAAAGTAAATTTGTGTGGTGTCTGAAAATCTCTCCAAAACTATCTCTAAAAAATCCTCAGGACTCCTCATCTCCAAACTCTTTTCAGAACTTTCAAGCACCCCCCTTCAATTGTCTCAACTTCTCAACTTCCTTCTCTTATAAATTTCCTAAAAGGTGCCTTGGAAATTCTTCAAAATGTGTGCAAATTTGATGTATTCTCCAAGGGATGCCTCTTTACACAAGTTTTTTAATAATATTTTCATTCATAGTGGTCATAACCACCCTCTTTAGCCAATAAGTGCCTCAAATGACTCTTCAAAATTTGGCCAAATGAAGAAACCACCAAATAACTACCTCTGGCGCTTAAGCGTGGGGCCTCTGGCGCTTAGGCACGACCTTCTCTATTTCATCGGCACTTAAGCGCCGGATCTAACGCTTAGGCACAAATACACTTTTGCACAAATTTCACATTTGTGCTCTAAATTTTATCCTTTCTCACTCTTTTTAGGTTTTTTCAACCTTTTACTTGCNACTTAAGCGTGGGGCCTCTGGCGCTTAGGCACGACCTTCTCTATTTCATCGGCGTTTAAGCGCCGGATCTAACGCTTAGGCGCAAATACACTTTTGAACAAATTTCACATTTGTGCTCTAAATTTTATCCTTTCTCACTCTTTTTAGGTTTTTTCAACCTTTTACTTGTACCTAAAAGAAAAACACATAAATAACTTCCATTAAAGCAAAATATCTCAAAAATTGGCATAAAAATGCTTCTAAAAACACTATATTTTTTAGGTGTATCAAAATCCCCCGAACTTAAAATGTTACTTATCCTCAAGTGACACTTCAATNTTTACAAATTTTTAATGTTAAGTAAGATGAAAATATGAGTTCCTATCTAATTCAAAAATATTGTAGATTCTCAAAATTTAGAATCTAATTCTTTTATTATCTCTACTTAAAAATTTTTATTAAGAATAGTTTTACTTACTATATTATATTCTTAAGCTTAAGAGTTTCTTAAGTCTNCTTACAAATTTTTAATGTTAAGAAAGATGAAAATATGAGTTCCTATTTAATTCAAAAATATTGTAGATTCTCAAAATTTAGAATCTAATTCTTTTATTATCTCCACTTAAAAATTTTTATTAAGAATAGTTTTACTTACTATATTATATTCTTAAGCTTAAGAGTTTCTTAAGTCTTATACTTTAAAAAGATCAAATGTGTAACCAATTTTTGATTAGGCACTAATCCTCAAGCTTCTCCTTCCTTAATTTTTTTTTCTTCGTTTTCTTTTTCTTTTTCTTTTACTTTTTCTTTTTCTTTTTCTTTTTCTTTTTCAGGCAAGGATCACTATATCNAGCTTCTCCTTCCTTAATTTTTTTTTCTTCCTTTTCTTTTTCTTTTTCTTTTTCTTTTACTTTTTCTTTTTCTTTTTCTTTTTCTTTTTCAGGCAAGGATCACTATATCTGGATAGGCCTTTAATGGTTTTGAATTCCACTTCTCCTTTCCTAAAGAAAAGTCCTGGAATAAATCTTTTACTTAAAAATATAATACTGGTTTTGAAAATTATTTTCAACAAAACAAATTTAAGTATTAAAAATAAAAGTCTAAATTTCTGAATTTTTCAAAAATACATTTTTTCTTACTAAAGATAGTTACACTATATTTAACATTTTCTACACTAAAAAATTTTTAGCTGAAATTTTTTCTTCATTACTCAAAATTTTAACTAAATTTTCTTACTCATTTCAAAAATCAAATTTTAATACCCTAATATAACTTCATATACATAATCATTTTTCTTTTCAAATCAAATTTACTTGTAGCACATTTCAGAATAAATAAATTTCAAGTTTTGAAAATATTTTCATCCCTCCCCTAAACTCAAAATTTTAATAGATTAAACNAAAAACCAAATTTTAATTCCCTAATATAACTTCGTATACATAATCATTTTTCTTTTCAAATCAAATTCACTTGTAGCACATTTGAGAATAAATAAATTTCAAGTTTTGAAAATATTTTCATCCCTCCCCTAAACTCAAAATTTTAATAGATTAAACAGTTGACCAGCAAATATAAATAAGCAGGAATGAAAGTTTGAAATAACATGCTTACAAGAATTTTTATATCCTAATTATACAAGTATAAAACTAAAAATAAGATTAAAATTAATTTTTGATTAATTTTCTATCATTTTCATTTTGATTTAACATGTGGAGATTCAATAGACTTCTAAGTAGTAAAAAACTAACACACTAGCTTTAACTTCCAATCTCAACATAACAACAAACACACTAACAAGATAAAAGAAAAATACAGGGTAGCCGTTTTCTGAGTTTAAAATTTAAAAGTAAAGTTAGCAAGATTTTCAACTTTTCACAAGACATAGAAATAAGTTNTACATAACAACAAACACACTAACAAGATAAAAGAAAAATACAGGGTAGCCATTTTCTGAGTTTAAAATTTAAAAGTAAAGTTAGCAAGATTTTCAACTTTTCACAAGACATAGAAATAAGTTNAGATTAAAATTAATTTTTGATTAATTTTCTATCATTTTCATTTTGATTTAACATGTGGAGATTCAATAGACNATCCTCCCTTACATTCTTTCTTTTCTTTTTATTTTCTTTTTCTTTTTCTTTTTTTCTTTTTCTTTTTTTTTCTTTTTCAGGAAAGGATTACAATATATGGATAGACCTTTAATGAGTTTGAATTCCACTTCTCCTTCCTAAAGTAAAGTCTTGATATAAAAATTTTACTTATAAATATAATAATAGTTTGAAAATAATTTTAATAAAAGAAATTNTATAAATGACATTGGCTAATTTAAATTTTAAATAGTTTTGAAGACCGGCTAGGCAGGAAAGATACTAGCTCTCACTCTAGAGTTCCCTAAATTCCCTCCACCTGGGGACTAACATCTCGTGTCAGAACCTCATGTGATACTTTTCAATTATTGACTGAGACAATACCATCTCGGTTCTTACATGTTCTCACAACAAATTTTAACATCTGGANGAAATTGCACTCTTGGGTTACCCCTAATGAGGTTTCCAGAGATGAATGAAAATTCTCTTCATAATCACTTTTTCTTCTGTTTTACCCATCAATATGATCTGCAAAGCTTTCTAAATTTCTTACCTTGTCTGCGCTATAGTTGATATTGTCCATCATCCTCTGTAATAATTGAGTTTCAGTTTCCGTGGACTCACCTCTAGAAGTAGATGGTCTTCAGGTAGATGGTCTAGATGTAGAAGCAGTAGAGGAAGAAGTAGTAGACGTCTCCATTCCATAGCTCCTTGAAAATCCTCCTCCCTAGCCAAAAATAGAATGCTCTGAATATGACTTCACATTAAGACTATTAATTGGCTTTAAATACAACAATACTTCCTCCCAGCTATCATATCTCACTCCAGCCTTCTCACATAAAGAAAAGATCAAGGAAGCAAATCCCAGACCTATAGTAGTAGCGGCAGTGGAAGAACTGATGATAGTTTGTTAAATCAAAGCTCCAATGTTAATGAGATTTCCTTCTTAGATACAATAATTCAACATCACCCTCTCTCTGGTGACTTCACTGAGATGATTTGTAGGTAATAGACAGGCCAAAATAAAATAGTGCCACGCCTTCAAAGGTGCACTTAACTTTGACGTGCAAATTTGACTCTCCTCTCAATTGTGATCTTCCAAAGTCATCTTCCAATAGTCAAATAGAAAATAATCTCCTCTAGCTCTATCTCACTCGGACTATAATTCGCATAAAAACATAAAGTCTGAAGTGGCATATGGTAAAACATATTAATTACCTCTGGTGAAAAAGGTACCAATTTTCCTCGAACCATAACTCAATCTTCTTTAGCCTCAGGGAGGTTAGCATAGAACTCCCTAACTACAGAAATAACAGCTAGAGTAGAATCCTTCCCACAATCGGTGAACGATCAGATCTTCTATTGATCCACCTAGATTTTTGAAGCATCGCTCCTTGATAAGTTTTAGTGATTGCATAGCATCACTATATCTATTTTGAGCTTTGGAACTCACAAATTTGCTTGAATTGAAATGGCTTTTTTCTTTGCTCCTATTCATTCTTGGTGTCATCCTACAAATTTCAAAAAATTCCACAATAACTTTAAAAATCAAGTCTAAACTTCTAAAGTAAACTTTCAAAAGCTTGAACTACACTTCCTATGTAATTTTCATAGATTTTTCCTCATTTTTCATCATGAATATTGAATTTTTTGACTTCTTCCAAATTTACTAAAAATAGATGGTTAAAATCCAAAATTTTTACATAGAAGTAAAGCTCTTACCTTAAGAAATCCAAATTTAGCAAATTTTGCTCAATTCCACCAGGAAATCTCGACTTAATGGCTTGCCCTAGCTCTCCAAATCGCGAACTCGAGAGGAAAAGGATGACAGTGACGATGAAAATGGTGATTTTTGGGTTTAATTTTCACTTTTAACAGTTCGCGAACCAGTTTTCATGAACTGGAACTTAAGCACGGGTAAGTGGCGCTTAGGCACCTGCCTCTTGGGTTACAACACGCTTAAGCGCGAGAATGTGGTGCTTAGGCGCCAGTGCACGATTTTTGAGATTTTTAATGTGAAGTAAAATGCACTATTAGCCTAAGTATACCACCCCTAAATGGTCTCATAACACTTAAATGGCTATTTTCATCTTCTACAACTCTCCTTTCTCTCAAAATTCTCCCATATAGCTCAATTCAATTCGAGATAAAAATAACATTAATTTTCACAAAAACAAATATATACATTCATTCATAACCTAATACAAGTACATATAACCCTTATTTCTCACTCCAAATAGTCTCAGATTAGAAAATCTTCTAATTACAAACACTTAAATAACTTTAACAATTCAACACATAAAATTCATAAACACTAAAAACAAACACTAACACATAAACACAATGACTCCTAACAAAAAAACTCAAACACAAAACTTAATTCTACTATTTATTTGATGGGATAAACTCTGATCTTTCATGGGTCTCTCCTTGGGCAATCAGAATTTAAAGTTAATAAAACAGACGGTGGTGATGACCTCCAATACTATCTTCTTCAATCCATTTCTTTTTAAGATACATCTCCTTATCTTCTTCATCTATATAACTAATATGGTTAAATTGCATTTTGAATTGTCATCCAATATGCTCAAGATGTGCATGAATCACAATTACCGTGGTCTCCAGTAATGTCATGATAGTCTCAATCTTGTTCATCTTTTTTGATATTTGTTCGATACTAACGGCTAAGAAACTGTTATACATCACTTGTGCACTTTGACTAATGAATTTCTTCCTCATGGTCTCTTCTTTATTCTTCAAAACCATCTCCCATGAAGACATCTTCTCAAAATCTCTCTCTCTCTCTTAGACTTTTAGGGCTAAAAATGATTTGTAGTGAAATTCCTCACTAAACCTTTCTATTTATAGGCCTAAATCCTTCTAATAACTTCTACATTTCTTGGAACTACCTTGGCACATTTTTACAAACAAATTGGTGGTTAAACCTTTCAGAATCTTAATTTTGCACATGTTTTTTAACTATTATGCTTAAGCCCCAAATATTGGCGCTTAAGCGTCAGTGCTCAATTTTGCACCAATTAACTTAACGTCCTAATTCTCATTCTAACATGTCTAGGTTAATAAAAAAAGTCTTAAAATTAATACTAACACATAAAGTCTCAAAAATACTAACCCGATTTTTTCAATCACACATAAACAACAATCAAAGCAAAAACCACTGATAAATATGGGTTGCCTCCCAGAAAGCACTTGGTTTACTGTCGTCAGCCCGATGCAACCAGTGCTTATTCTAATTGACCCAACATCATTTGATCGTTAAATTTATATTGATCCCCTATGAAATAAGGTTTCAGTCTATTACCATTCACTTTAAACACTATCAGTTTTACGATCTTTAATATCCACAGTTCCATAAGGATAAACTTTCATCACAACAAATGGGACCATCCACCTAGACTTAAGTTTGGCTGGAAATATTCTTAAGCTTGCATTATATAGAAAAACTAATTGCCCTGGCTAAAAAATTTTAATAGGAATCCTTTGATCATGCCACATCTTCATCTTTTCTTTATAAATCTTAGCACTCTCATAAGATTCATTATGTATTTCTTCAAGCTCATTTAATTGCAATAATCTTTTCTCACCAACATCTTTCAAACTATAATTAAACTCTTTAATTGTCCAATATGCTTTATGCTCAAGTTCAACTGGTAAGTGACAAGCTTTCCCAAATATTAGCCTATATGGGGACATTCTTATAGGAGTTGTATATGCAGTTCTATAAACCCACAGAGCATAGTAAAGTTTGATTGATCAATCCATTTTTATTGGATTCACAAATTTTTCCATAACTCTTTTAATTTCTTGATTTGATAATTCAACCAAACCACTTGTCTGAAGATGATAAGCAGTAGCAATTCTATGATTTATATGATATTTCTTTAATAATTTCTCCATTATGACATTTCTAAAATGACTTTCCCCATCAGTTATGATAACTCTTGGCATCCTAAATCTACAAAATATGTTCATTTTCAAAAACTTTGCAACACTTGAAGCATCACATCAAGGTAAAGCAACAGCTTCTATCCATTTGGATACATAGTCCACTGGTAATACTATATATAATCTCTAGAAAGATCGTATAAATGGTCCTATGAAATCTAATCTCTAAACATCAAATATTTCAACTTCTGGCATATAATTGAGGGGCATCTCATTTCTTCTAGAAATATTGTCTACTCGTTGACATCTATCACAAGTTTTAATATAAGCATAACATCTCTAAACATAGTAGGCCAATAAAATCCAAATTGTAAAATTTTGTATGATGTTTTATCAGCACCAAAATGTCTCCCAAAATTAGAATTATGACATTTTTGGATAATTTCATAAGCCTCTTCTAAAGGTACACATCTTCGAATAATCAGATCCTTTCCTTATTTATATAAAAATGGGTCATCGCAAAAATAAGTCTTAGCTTTAAAAATAAACTTCTTCGTCTACTGGTATGTCATTGCATAGGGTATAATATCACTAATAAGAAAGTTCACAATGTCGGCATACGACGGAACACACCACTCATTAAATTTGAACAGTTTTTCATCTAGAAAATGTTCATTAATTTCTTTTTCAAAAGAGAGTAGTTTTTCTAACTCAAGCCTGGACAAATGATCAGCAATTTTATTTTCAATCCTCTTCCTATCTACTATTTTAAATTCAAATTCTTACGAAATAAGAATCCATCTTATAAGTCTTGGTTTAGCATCCTTCTTTTTTATTAGGTACTTAATAACAGAATGATTTGTATGCACCATGCAATGAGTTCCAATTAAATATGTCGAAATTTATTAAAGGCATATACTATTGCTAATAACTCTTTTTTAGTTATTGTATACTTTATTTGGGTTTCATTAAGATTTTTACTAGCATAATAAATTACTTTAAAAATTTTATCATATCTTTGTCCTAAAACAGCTTCAATAGCATAATCAATATCATCACACATCAGTTCGAAAGGTTTTCCGCAATCTGGTGAAACTACAATTGATGTAGTGACTAATTTTTCTTTTAATAACTCAAATGCTTTTAGGAACTCTTCATTAAATTTGAAAATTGCATCTTTCTCCAGTAAATGGCATAAAAGTTTTTAATATATCGCTTGTGAATCCAACATGTCCTAAAAAACTCCTAATTTCCCTTACATTTGTTGGATAAGGTAAATTAGTGATCACTTAAATTTTAGCAGGATCTACTTCCATATCATTTTATGATATTTTATGTCATAATACAATTCCTCCTACTACCATAAATTGTCATTTTTCCTAATTAAGGACTAAATTTATTTCTTCACAGAAATTAAGAACTTTTGATAAATGTTCTAAACATGAGTTAAATGATGTTCTAAACACTGAAAATGCATCCATAAATACTTCAATTCATTTTTTAATTAAATCACAAAAAATTGTCATCATACATCTTTGAAATGTAGCAGGGGCATTACATAAATGAAAGGGAATTCTTCTAAAAACAAATGTACCACAAGGACTGGTAAAAGTTGTTTTCTCTTAATACTCAGGAGTTACTTGTATTTGGTGATAACTAATATATCCATCCAAAAAACTAAATTATTTATGCCCAGCTAGTCTATCCAGCATTTGATCTAGAAAGGGTAGTGGAAAATGATCTTTCCTAGTGGCAAGATTTAATTTTCTATAATCAATGCATATTCGCCACCCAGCAACTTGTCTAGTAGGTATTAGCTCATTTTGTTCATTCACAGTTACAGTTACTCCTCTTTTCTTAGGAACGCAATGAATTGAATTAGCCCATGCACTATCTAAAATAGGATAGATAATTCCAACATCTAACCACTTTAAAACTTCTTTCTTCACAACTTCTTTCATAATAAGATTTAATCTCCTTTGAGGATTTTCATCAACCTTTCTTCTTTTTTCAATGTTAATTTTGAGGGAATTATAATTGGTAAAGTAGAGGAATCTCCTAAAAAGGCATATTTTAAATGATCAGAAAATAACTTCAACTCAAGTTCAGGAGGTTTTTCAATTGATGGACAAACTCTTTTATCTATTTCTATCGTGTCCAAAATTTCAAAACTTTCTCAAACATAGTTTGAATCTTCCTTAAAAATATCTTCATATTGATCTAATTCCTCTTCTTGCACGTGTTCTAATTCTTTTAATTCATATTTTTCTTCATAAGTTGTTTTGAAATGACATTCACTAAGATATCTTATAACATCCATTCTATAAGATTCATCATCTTTACCTTTTGCAGAATATTTCATTGATCTTAAAATGTTAAAAGTAATAATTTGATCATTGACGTGCAATGTTAATTCCTCTTTTTGCACACCCATTATTGCTCTTCCTGTGGCTAGGAAAGGTCTCCCTAAAATGATAGTTATCTCTTTATCTTCTTCCATATCCAGCACAATGAAATCAATAGGAATGGTAAATTGATCCATTGTCACTAGAACATCTTCTTTAACTCCTTTAAGGTACATTATCGAACGATCTACTAACTGCAGAGTGACAACCATTGGGGTTAATTCTCCTAATCCCAATCTCTTGAATATTGATAATGGCATAAGGTGAATGCTTGCACCTAAATCACATAAAGCTTTCTCATAAAATTTGTCTCCAATTACACATGGAATTGTAAACCTACCAAGGTCTTTAAGCTTTTCTGGAAGCTTCTTCTGAATAATTACACTGCACACCTCACTATGTGCAACAGTCTCATTATCTTCAAACTTCCTTTTCCTTATTGAGAATATTCTTCATAAACTTTACATAGCTTGTCATTTGTTCTAAGACTTCAGCAAATAGAATATTAATTGTAGGTTTCTTAAAAATTTCTAGAAATTTTGAAAATTTCCTATCAAACTTCTGTTGACGAAGTCTCTGATTAAATGGAGCTGGTGGTTTTTTTAAATTAACTTTAAGTGGAGAAATAGGTCTTTCAGAATCATTCGAAGCATCCTCTTTTGATTCTTCAGTATCTTCTCTCTGTACTTCAGTTTCTTTTTTAATCTTACATTCCAACTCTCTTCCGCTTCTAAGTTGAACAACTTTTACTTGCTCTTTACTCTGGTCTTTTGGATTTTTTTCAATATTACTAGGAAGTGTTCCTTGGGATCTATTACTTAATGAATTAGCAAAAGGTCCAAGTTGATTCTCAATATTTCTATTTATAGCTCCTTGACTTTATAACTGATTTCCCATTTATAACACCATTTCTTCAATAAACAACTTCTTCTCCTAAAATTGTGGATTACTATTGAAACTTGGAGGATAAGTTGACCTAAAATTATTATTCCCTTGGTTATTCCAGTTCCTCAATGAGTTTACTTGATTATTACCACCCTTAGTATTATTCCAATTAAAGTTGGGGTGGTTCTTCCAACCTGGGTTATAATAATTTNCCAATACAAAAGCATACATGTTTCAAGTCCAAAACATAAAAACACATCACATCTCATGTCTTAAGTCCAAATACATAGTCTAACACATATTACAAACATAAAAATAAATCACTCAGTCCTTATCCTCATCTTCCTCAAAATCACCGCTATTCCAGACATTTGTAGGCTCATAATCAGGATTTCTAGGATATGGAGAAAATTGCACTCTTGGGTTACCCCTAATGAGGTTTTCCAGAGATGAATGAAAATTCTCTTCATAATCACTTTTTCTTATGTTTTACCCATCAATATGATCTAAAAAGCTTTCTAAATTTCTTACCTTGTCTGCGCTATAGTTGATATTGTCCATCATCCTCTGTAATAATTGAGTTTGAGTTTCCGTGGACTCACCTCTAGAAGTAGATGGTCTTGAGGTAGATGGTCTAGATGTAGAAGCAGTAAAGGAAGAAGTAGTAGACGTCTCCATTCCATAGCTCCTTGAAAATCCTCCTCCCTAGCCAAAAATAGAATGCTCTGAATATGACTTCACATTAAGACTATTAATTGGCTTTAAATACAACAATACTTCCTCCCAGCTATCATATCTCACTCCAGCCTTCTCACATAAAGAAAAGATCAAGAAAGCAAATCCCAGACCTACAGTAGTAGCGACAGTGGAAGAACTGATGATAGTCTGTTAAATCAAAGCTCCAATGTTAATGAGCTTTCCTTCTTAGATACAATAATTCAACATCACCCTCTCTCTGGTGACTTCACTGAGATGATTTGTAGGTAATATACAGGCCAAAATAAAATAGTGCCACGCCTTCAAAGGTGCACTTAACTTTGACGTGGCAAATTTGACTCTCCTCTCAATTGTGATCTTCCAAAGTCATCTTCCAACAGTCAAATAGAAAATAATCTCCTCTAGCTCTATCTCACTTGGACTATAATTCGCATAAAAACCTAAAGTCTGAAGTGGCATATGGTAAAACATATTAATTACCTCTGGTGAAAAAGGTACCAATTTTCCTCGAACCATAACTCGATCTTCTTTAGCCTCAGAGAGGTTAGCATAGAACTCCCTAACTACAGAAATAACAGCTAGAGTAGAATCCTTCCCACAATCGGTGAACGATCAGATCTTCTATCGATCCACCTAGATTTTTGAAGCATCGCACCTTGATAAGTTTCAGTGATTGCATAGCATCACTATATCTATTTTGAGCTTTTGAACTCACAAATTTGCTTGAATTGAAATGGCTTTTTTCTTTTCTCTTATTCATTCTTGGTGTCATCTTACAAATTTCAAAAAATTCCACAATAACTTTAAAAATCAAGTCTAAACTTCTAAAGTAAACTTTCAAAAGCTTGAACTACACTTCCTATGTAATTTTCATAGATTTTTCCTCATTTTTCATCATGAATATTGAATTTTTTGACTTCTTCCAAATTTACTAAAAATAGATGGTTAAAATCCAAAATTTTTACATAGAAGTAAAGCTCTTACCTTAAGAAATCCAAATTTAGCAAATTTTGCTCAATTCCACCAGGAAATCTCGACTTAATGGCTTGCCCTAGCTCTCCAAATCACAAACTCAAGAGGAAAAGGATGACAGTGACGATGAAAACGGTGATTTTTGGGTTTAATTTTCACTTTTAACTATTCGCGAACCAGTTCTCATGAACTGGCACTTAAGCACGGGTAAGTGACGCTTAGGCACCTGCCTCTCGGGTTACATCACGCTTAAGCGCGAGAATGTGGTGCTTAGGCGCCAGTGCACGATTTTTAAGATTTTTAAATTGAAGTAAAATGCACTATTAGCCTAAGTAGACCACCCCTAAATGGTCTCATAACACTTAAATGGCTATTTTCATCTTCTACAACTCTCCTTTCTCTCAAAATNTCAATTCCACCAGGAAATCTCGACTTAATGGCTTGCCCTAGCTCTCCAAATCGCGAACTCGAGAGGAAAAGGATGACAGTGACGATGAAAATGGTGATTTTTGGGTTTAATTTTCACTTTTAACAGTTCGCGAACCAGTTTTCATGAACTGGAACTTAAGCACGGGTAAGTGGCGCTTAGGCACCTGCCTCTTGGGTTACAACACGCTTAAGCGCGAGAATGTGGTGCTTAGGCGCCAGTGCACGATTTTTGAGATTTTTAATGTGAAGTAAAATGCACTATTAGCCTAAGTATACCACCCCTAAATGGTCTCATAACACTTAAATGGCTATTTTCATCTTCTACAACTCTCCTTTCTCTCAAAATTCTCCCATATAGCTCAATTCAATTCGAGATAAAAATAACATTAATTTTCACAAAAACAAATATATACATTCATTCATAACCTAATACAAGTACATATAACCCTTATTTCTCACTCCAAATAGTCTCAGATTAGAAAATCTTCTAATTACAAACACTTAAATAACTTTAACAATTCAACACATAAAATTCATAAACACTAAAAACAAACACTAACACATAAACACAATGACTCCTAACAAAAAACTCAAACACAGAACTTAATTCTACTATTTATTTGATGGGATAAACTCTGATCTTTCATGGGTCTCTCCTTGGGCAATCAGAATTTAAAGTTAATAAAACAGACGGTGGTGATGACCTCCAATACTATCTTCTTCAATCCATTTCTTTTTAAGATACATCTCCTTATCTTCTTCATCTATATAACTAGTATGGTTAAATTGCATTTTGAATTGTCATCCAATATGCTAAAGATGTGCATGAATCACAATTACCGTGGTCTCCAGTAATGTCATGATAGTCTCAATCTTGTTCATCTTTTTTTATATTCGTTCGATACTAACGGCTAAGAAACTGTTATACATCACTTGTGCACTTTGACTAATGAATTTCTTCCTCATGGTCTCTTCTTTATTCTTCAAAACCATCTCCCATGAAGACATCTTCTCAAAATCTCTCTCTCTCTCTTAAACTTTTAGGGCTAAAAATTATTTGTGGTGAAATTCCTCACTAAACCCTTCTATTTATAGGCCTAAATCCTTCTAATAACTTCTACATTTCTTGGAACTGCCTTGGCACGTTTTTACAAACAAATTGGTGGTTAAACCTTTCAGAATCTTAATTTTGCACATGTTTTTTAACTATTGTGCTTAAGCACCAAATATTGGCGCTTAAGCGTCAGTGCTCAATTTTGCACCAATTAACTTAACGTCCAAATTCTCATTCTAACATGTCTAGGTTACTCAAAAAAGTCTTAAAATTAATACTAACACATAAAAGTCTCAAAAATACTAACCCAATTTTTTCAATCACGCATAAACAACAATCAAAGCAAAAACTCACTGATAAATATGGGTTGCCTCCGAGAAAGCACTTGGTTTACCGTCGTCAGCCCGATGCAACCAGTGCTTATTCTAATTGACCCAACATCATTCGATCGTTAAATTTATATTGATCCCCTATGAAATAAGGTTTCAGTCTATGACCATTCACTTTAAACACTATCAGTTTTAGGATCTTTAATATCCACAGCTCCATAAGGATAAACTTTCATCACAACAAATGGGACCATCCNACTCAATTCAAATCAATATAAAAATAACATTAATTTTCACAAAAACAAATATATACATTCATTCATAACCTAATACAAGTACATATAACCCTTATTTCTCACTCCAAATAGTCTCAGATTAGAAAATCTTCTAATTACAAACACTTAAATAACTTTAACAATTCAACACATAAAATTCATAAACACTAAAAACAAACACTAACACATAAACACAATGACTCCTAACAAAAAAACTCAAACACAAAACTTAATTCTACTATTTATTTGATGGGATAAACTCTGATCTTTCATGGGTCTCTCCTTGGGCAATCAGAATTTAAAGTTAATAAAACAGACGGTGGTGATGACCTCCAATACTATCTTCTTCAATCCATTTCTTTTTAAGATACATCTCCTTATCTTCTTCATCTATATAACTAATATGGTTAAATTGCATTTTGAATTGTCATCCAATATGCTCAAGATGTGCATGAATCACAATTACCGTGGTCTCCAGTAATGTCATGATAGTCTCAATCTTGTTCATCTTTTTTTATATTCGTTCGATACTAACGGCTAAGAAACTGTTATACATCACTTGTGCACTTTGACTAATGAATTTCTTCCTCATGGTCTCTTCTTTATTCTTCAAAACCATCTCCCATGAAGACATCTTCTCAAAATCTCTCTCTCTCTCTTAGACTTTTAGGGCTAAAAATGATTTGTAGTGAAATTCCTCACTAAACCTTTCTATTTATAGGCCTAAATCCTTCTAATAACTTCTACATTTCTTGGAACTACCTTGGCACATTTTTACAAACAAATTGGTGGTTAAACCTTTCAGAATCTTAATTTTGCACATGTTTTTTAACTATTATGCTTAAGCCCCAAATATTGGCGCTTAAGCGTCAGTGCTCAATTTTGCACCAATTAACTTAACGTCCTAATTCTCATTCTAACATGTCTAGGTTAATAAAAAAAGTCTTAAAATTAATACTAACACATAAAGTCTCAAAAATACTAACCCGATTTTTTCAATCACACATAAACAACAATCAAAGCAAAAACCACTGATAAATATGGGTTGCCTCCCAGAAAGCACTTGGTTTACTGTCGTCAGCCCGATGCAACCAGTGCTTATTCTAATTGACCCAACATCATTTGATCGTTAAATTTATATTGATCCCCTATGAAATAAGGTTTCAGTCTATTACCATTCACTTTAAACACTATCAGTTTTACGATCTTTAATATCCACAGTTCCATAAGGATAAACTTTCATCACAACAAATGGGACCATCCACCTAGACTTAAGTTTGGCTGGAAATATTCTTAAGCTTGCATTATATAGAAAAACTAATTGCCCTGGCTAAAAAATTTTAATAGGAATCCTTTGATCATGCCACATCTTCATCTTTTCTTTATAAATCTTAGCACTCTCATAAGATTCATTATGTATTTCTTCAAGCTCATTTAATTGCAATAATCTTTTCTCACCAACATCTTTCAAACTATAATTAAACTCTTTAATTGTCCAATATGCTTTATGCTCAAGTTCAACTGGTAAGTGACAAGCTTTCCCAAATATTAGCCTATATGGGGACATTCTTATAGGAGTTGTATATGCAGTTCTATAAACCCACAGAGCATAGTAAAGTTTGATTGATCAATCCATTTTTATTAGATTCACAGATTTTTCCATAACTCTTTTAATTTCTTGATTTGATAATTCAACCAAACCACTTGTCTGAAGATGATAAGCAGTAGCAATTCTATGATTTATATGATATTTCTTTAATAATTTCTCCATTATGACATTTCTAAAATGACTTTCCCCATCAGTTATGATAACTCTTGGCATCCTAAATCTACAAAATATGTTCATTTTCAAAAACTTTGCAACACTTGAAGCATCACATCAAGGTAAAGCAACAGCTTCTATCCATTTGGATACATATTCCACTGGTAATATTATATATAATCTCTAGAAAGATCGTATAAATGGTCCTATGAAATCTAATCTCTAAACATAAAATATTTTAACTTCTGGCATATAATTGAGGGGCATCTCATTTCTTCTAGAAATATTGTCTACTCGTTGACATCTATCAACAAGGTTTAATATAAGCATAAGATCTCTAAACATAGTAGGCCAATAAAATCCAAATTGTAAAATTTTTTATGATGTTTTATCAGCACCAAAATGTCTCCCAAAATTAGAATTATGACATTTTTGGATAATTTCATAAGCCTCTTCTAAAGGTACACATCTTCGAATAATCATATTCTTTCCTTATTTATATAAAAATTGGTCATCGCAAAAATAAGTCTTAGCTTTAAAAATAAACTTCTTCTTCTATTGGTATGTCATTGCATAGGGTATAATATCACTAATAAGAAAGTTCACAATGTCGGCATACGATGGAACACACCACTCATTAACTTTGAACAGTTTTTCATCTAGAAAATGTTCATTAATTTCTTTTTCAAAAGAGAGTAGTTTTTCTAACTCAAGCCTGGACAAATGATCAGCAATTTTATTTTCAATCCTCTTCCTATCTACTATTTTAAATTCAAATTCTTACAAAATAAGAATCCATCTTATAACTCTTGGTTTAGCATCCTTCTTTTTTATTAGGTACTTAATAACAGAATGATTTGTATGCACTATGCAATGAGTTCCAATTAAATATGTCAAAATTTATTAAAAGCATATACTATTGCTAATAACTCTTTTTTAGTTATTGTATACTTTATTTGGGTTTCATTAAGATTTTTACTAGCATAATAAATTACTTTAAAAATTTTATCATATCTTTGTCCTAAAACAGCTTCAATAGCATAATCAATATCATCACACATCAGTTCGAAAGGTTTTCCGCAATCTGGTGAAACTACAATTGATGTAGTGACTAATTTTTCTTTTAATAACTCAAATGCTTTTAGGAACTCTTCATTAAATTTGAAAATTGCATCTTTCTCCAGTAAATGGCATAAAAGTTTTTAATATATCGCTTGTGAATCCAACATGTCCTAAAAAACTCCTAATTTCCCTTACATTTGTTGGATAAGGTAAATTAGTGATCACTTANTGCTTGTGAATCCAACATGTCCTAAAAAACTCCTAATTTCCCTTACATTTGCTGGATAAGGTAAATTAGTGATCACTTAAATTTTAGCAGGATCTACTTCCATATCATTTTATGATATTTTATGTCCTAATACAATTCCTCCCACTACCATAAATTGTCATTTTTCCTAATTAAAGACTAAATTTATTTCTTCACAAAAATTAAGAACTTTTGATAAATGTTCTAAACATGAGTTAAATGATGTTCTAAACACTAAAAAATCATCCATAAATACTTCAATTCATTTTTTAATTAAATCACAAAAAATTTTCATCATACATCTTTGAAATGTAGCAGGGGCATTACATAAATGAAAGGGAATTCTTCTAAAAACAAATGTACNATAATACAATTCCTCCTACTACCATAAATTGTCATTTTTCCTAATTAAGGACTAAATTTATTTCTTCACAGAAATTAAGAACTTTTGATAAATGTTCTAAACATGAGTTAAATGATGTTCTAAACACTGAAAATGCATCCATAAATACTTCAATTCATTTTTTAATTAAATCACAAAAAATTGTCATCATACATCTTTGAAATGTAGCAGGGGCATTACATAAATGAAAGGGAATTCTTCTAAAAACAAATGTACCACAAGGACTGGTAAAAGTTGTTTTCTCTTAATACTCAGGAGTTACTTGTATTTGGTGATAACTAATATATCCATCCAAAAAACTAAATTATTTATGCCCAGCTAGTCTATCCAGCATTTGATCTAGAAAGGGTAGTGAAAAATGATATTTCCTAGTGGCAAGATTTAATTNGATATATCCATCCAGAAAACTAAATTATTTATGCCCAACTAGTCTATCCAGCATTTGATCTAGAATGGGTAGTGAAAAATGATATTTCCTAGTGGCAAGATTTAATTTTCTATAATCAATGCATATTCGCCACCCAGCAACTTGTCTAGTAGGTATTAGCTCATTTTGTTCATTCACAGTTACAGTTACTCCTCTTTTCTTAGGAACGCAATGAATTGAATTAGCCCATGCACTATCTAAAATAGGATAGATAATTCCAACATCTAACCACTTTAAAACTTCTTTCTTCACAACTTCTTTCATAATAAGATTTAATCTCCTTTGAGGATTTTCATCAACCTTTCTTCTTTTTTCAATGTTAATTTTGAGGGAATTATAATTGGTAAAGTAGAGGAATCTCCTAAAAAGGCATATTTTAAATGATCAGAAAATAACTTCAACTCAAGTTCAGGAGGTTTTTCAATTGATGGACAAACTCTTTTATCTATTTCTATCGTGTCCAAAATTTCAAAACTTTCTCAAACATAGTTTGAATCTTCCTTAAAAATATCTTCATATTGATCTAATTCCTCTTCTTGCACGTGTTCTAATTCTTTTAATTCATATTTTTCTTCATAAGTTGTTTTGAAATGACATTCACTAAGATATCTTATAACATCCATTCTATAAGATTCATCATCTTTACCTTTTGCAGAATATTTCATTGATCTTAAAATGTTAAAAGTAATAATTTGATCATTGACGTGCAATGTTAATTCCTCTTTTTGCACACCCATTATTGCTCTTCCTGTGGCTAGGAAAGGTCTCCCTAAAATGATAGTTATCTCTTTATCTTCTTCCATATCCAGCACAATGAAATCAATAGGAATGGTAAATTGATCCATTGTCACTAGAACATCTTCTTTAACTCCTTTAAGGTACATTATCGAACGATCTACTAACTGCAGAGTGACAACCATTGGGGTTAATTCTCCTAATCCCAATCTCTTGAATATTGATAATGGCATAAGGTGAATGCTTGCACCTAAATCACATAAAGCTTTCTCATAAAATTTGTCTCCAATTACACATGGAATTGTAAACCTACCAAGGTCTTTAAGCTTTTCTGGAAGCTTCTTCTGAATAATTACACTGCACACCTCACTATGTGCAACAGTCTCATTATCTTCAAACTTCCTTTTCCTTATTGAGAATATTCTTCATAAACTTTACATAGCTTGTCATTTGTTCTAAGACTTCAGCAAATAGAATATTAATTGTAGGTTTCTTAAAAATTTCTAGAAATTTTGAAAATTTCCTATCAAACTTCTGTTGACGAAGTCTCTGATTAAATGGAGCTGGTGGTTTTTTTAAATTAACTTTAAGTGGAGAAATAGGTCTTTCAGAATCATTCGAAGCATCCTCTTTTGATTCTTCAGTATCTTCTCTCTGTACTTCAGTTTCTTTTTTAATCTTACATTCCAACTCTCTTCCGCTTCTAAGTTGAACAACTTTTACTTGCTCTTTACTCTGGTCTTTTGGATTTTTTTCAATATTACTAGGAAGTGTTCCTTGGGATCTATTACTTAATGAATTAGCAAAAGGTCCAAGTTGATTCTCAATATTTCTATTTATAGCTCCTTGACTTTATAACTGATTTCCCATTTATAACACCATTTCTTCAATAAACAACTTCTTCTCCTAAAATTGTGGATTACTATTGAAACTTGGAGGATAAGTTGACCTAAAATTATTATTCCCTTGGTTATTCCAGTTCCTCAATGAGTTTACTTGATTATTACCACCCTTAGTATTATTCCAATTAAAGTTGGGGTGGTTCTTCCAACCTGGGTTATAATAATTTGAATATGGACTATTTTATTTATTATTCATGACATTTAAAGTCTCTAATGATGCTTGAGAATCTACTATTAAAGTCTCTAATGATGCTTGAGAATCTACTATTTGGCATGATGAATTCTCTTCAATCATGGAGATTGGTTGAGAAAATTCATTCCAAGTTTATCTAACTTCCTTGAAATTGCAGCAACTTGATTTTCTAACATAATAAATGCATCAGATTCATGAATATTGGCTACTTTCTTCAGATTTACTCTCTTAGAAGGCCATTGAAAATTATTGGTAGTCATTTCTTTAATTAAAGCATAAGCGTCATGAAATGGTTTTGAGATCAATGAACCACCAGCAACGGCATCGATAATAAATCTAAGAGATCCAGCTAATACATTATAAAAAAGTTTGAATTATTAATCAATCTGGTGTTGCATGGTGTGGGCACTTACTTAAGAGTTCCTTAAATCGTTCTCATGCTTCATAAATAGATTCCCTTCAAACTGATTAAAAGATGTAATAACATTTCTAAGCTTCGCAGTTTCTTATGGTGAAAAATTTTAGAAAGGAATTTTTGCGCTAAATCACCCCAAGTTCTGATAGATCTAGGTGCTAACAAATTCAACCACATCTTAGTTTTATCCCTCAGTGAGAAAGGAAATAACCTAAGTTTTATTGTATCATCTGATACACCATCATATTTAAATGTAGAATATAATTCTGAAAAATTGGCAAGATGTAAATTTGGATCTTCAATTGGTGATCTTCCAAATTGATTAATTTATACTATTTGGATGATAGCAGGTTTAAGCTTAAATGAATTAGCTACTACAGTAGGTTTTTAAATACTACAATGAAGTTCATCTACCGTAGGGTTGGCATAATCTCGTAAAGGTCTAAATTCTTGATCAATTTCAACATTTTGATTGCTTTGGTTTGTCATTTTTATAGTATTTTTAGATTTTTCAAAATTTTTAATTTTTTTGGTTTTTCTGATTTTCCTAACAGTTCTTTCTAATTTAGAATCATAGGGTCGTAGTCCATCAGAACNGTCCACTGGTAATACTATATATAATCTCTAGAAAGATCGTATAAATGGTCCTATGAAATCTAATCTCTAAACATCAAATATTTCAACTTCTGGCATATAATTGAGGGGCATCTCATTTCTTCTAGAAATATTGTCTACTCGTTGACATCTATCAACAAGGTTTAATATAAGCATAACATCTCTAAACATAGTAGGCCAATAAAATCCAAATTGTAAAATTTTGTATGATGTTTTATCAGCACCAAAATGTCTCCCAAAATTAGAATTATGACATTTTTGGATAATTTCATAAGCCTCTTCTAAAGGTACACATCTTCGAATAATCAGATCCTTTCCTTATTTATATAAAAATGGGTCATCGCAAAAATAAGTCTTAGCTTTAAAAATAAACTTCTTCGTCTACTGGTATGTCATTGCATAGGGTATAATATCACTAATAAGAAAGTTCACAATGTCGGCATACGACGGAACACACCACTCATTAAATTTGAACAGTTTTTCATCTAGAAAATGTTCATTAATTTCTTTTTCAAAAGAGAGTAGTTTTTCTAACTCAAGCCTGGACAAATGATCAGCAATTTTATTTTCAATCCTCTTCCTATCTACTATTTTAAATTCAAATTCTTACGAAATAAGAATCCATCTTATAAGTCTTGGTTTAGCATCCTTCTTTTTTATTAGGTACTTAATAACAGAATGATTTGTATGCACCATGCAATGAGTTCCAATTAAATATGTCGAAATTTATTAAAGGCATATACTATTGCTAATAACTCTTTTTTAGTTATTGTATACTTTATTTGGGTTTCATTAAGATTTTTACTAGCATAATAAATTACTTTAAAAATTTTATCATATCTTTGTCCTAAAACAGCTTCAATAGCATAATCAATATCATCACACATCAGTTCGAAAGGTTTTCCGCAATCTGGTGAAACTACAATTGATGTAGTGACTAATTTTTCTTTTAATAACTCAAATGCTTTTAGGAACTCTTCATTAAATTTGAAAATTGCATCTTTCTCCAGTAAATGGCATAAAAGTTTTTAATATATCGCTTGTGAATCCAACATGTCCTAAAAAACTCCTAATTTCCCTTACATTTGTTGGATAAGGTAAATTAGTGATCACTTAAATTTTAGCAGGATCTACTTCCATATCATTTTATGATATTTTATGTC
>JXCR01148842.1:115628-125958 GCA_002079205.1 Phalaenopsis hybrid cultivar
AATGCTTGCACCTAAATCACATAAAGCTTTCTCATAAAATTTGTCTCCTATTACACATGGAATTGTAAACCTACCAAGGTCTTTAAGCTTTTCTGGAAGCTTCTTCTGAATAATTACACTGCACACCTCACTATGTGCAACAGTCTCATTATCTTCAAACTTCCTTTTCCTTATTGAGAATATTCTTCATAAACCTTACATAGCTTGTCATTTGTTCTAAGACTTCAGCAAATAGAATATTAATTGTAGGTTTCTTAAAAATTTCTAGAAATTTTGAAAATTTCCTATCAAACTTCTGTTGATGAAGTCTCTGATTAAATGGAGCTGGTGATTTTTTTAAATTAACTTTAAGTGGAGAAATAGGTCTTTTAGAATCACTTGAAGCATCCTCTTTTGATTCTTCAGTATCTTCTCTCTGTACTTCAGTTTCTTTTTTAATCTTACATTTCAACTCTCTTCCGCTTCTAAGTTGAACAACTTTTACTTGCTCTTTATTCTGGTCTTTTGGATTTTTTTCAATATTACTAGGAAGTGTTCCTTGGGATCTATTACTTAATGAATTAGCAAATTGTCCTAGTTGATTCTCAATATTTCTATTTATAGCTCCTTGACTTTATAACTGATTTCCCATTTATAAAACCATTTTTTCAATAAACAACTTCTTCTCCTCAAATTGTGGATTACTATTGAAACTTGGAGGATAAGTAGACCTAAAATTTTTATTCCCTTGGTTATTCCAGTTCCTCAATGAGTTTACTTGATTATTCCTCCATTGCTGATTATTACCACCCTTAGTATTATTCCAATTAAAGTTGGGGTGGTTCTTCCAACCTGGGTTATAATAATTTGAATATGGACTATTTTATTTATTATTCATGACATTTAAAGTCTCTAATGATGCTTGAGAATCTACTATTAAAGTCTCTAATGATGCTTGATAATCTACTATTTGGCATGATGAATTCTCTTCAATCATGGAGATTGGTTGAGAAAATTCATTCCAAGTTTATCTAACTTCCTTGAAATTGCAGCAACTTGATTTTCTAACATAATAAATGCATCAGATTCATGAATATTGGCTAATTTCTTCAGATTTACTCTCTTATAAGGCCATTGAAAATTATTGGTAGTCATTTCTTTAATTAAAGCATAAGCGTCATGAAATGGTTTTGAGATCAATGAACCACCAGCAACGGCATCGATAATAAATCTAAGAGATCCAGCTAATACATTATAAAAAGTTTGAATTATTAATCAATCTGGTGTTACATGGTGTGGGCACTTACTTAAGAGTTCCTTAAATCGTTCTCATGCTTCATAAATAGATTCCCTTCAAACTGATTAAAAGATGTAATACCATTTCTAAGCTTCGCAGTTTCTTATGGTGGAAAATTTTAGAAAGGAATTTTTGCGCTAAATCACCCCAAGTTCTGAAAGATCTAGGTGCTAACAAATTCAACCACATCTTAGTTTTATCCGTCAGTGAGAAAGGAAATAACCTAAGTCTTATTGCATCATCTGATACACCATCGCATTTTAATGTAGCATATAATTCTGAAAAATTGGCAAGATGTAAATTTGGATCTTCAGTTGGTGATCTTCCAAATTGATTAGTTTATACTGTTTGGATGATAGCAGGTTTAAGCTCAAATGAATTAGCTACTACAGTAGGTTTTTAAATACTACAATGAAGTTCACCGTAGGGTTGGCATAATCTTGTAAAGGTCTAAATTCTTCATGAATTTCAACATTTTGATTGCTTTGGTTTGTCATTTCTATAATATTTTTAGATTTTTCAAAATTTTTAATTTTTTTTGGTTTTTCTGATTTTCCTAACAGTTCTTTCTAATTTAGAATCATAGGGTCGTAGTCCATCAGAACCTGAACTATATATACACTAAAATAAAATAAAACAAAATAAAATAAAACATAAAATAAAATATTATAAATTTTTAAAGTTTAAATAAAACTTTTTAAAAATAGAAATTTGCTTTTAAATTAATCTTCTTATTTAATTTCCCCGACGACGGCGCAAAAAACTTGATCCCGACAGTTTATATGCAACCATATAACAATAACTTTAATTATAATTTTCACTTATATTTCATTACCTTACAACAGAACCTAAAACATAATCCTGAAGAAAATAAGAATATACCTCTTTAATTTATATATTGAGATACTACGCAAGTATACGTATCTTTATCAAGTAGTATAGGACTTTTNCTTACCTTACAACAGAACCTAAAACATAATCCTGAAGAAAATAAGATTATACCTCTTTAATTTATATATTGAGATACTACGCAAGTATACGTATCTTTATCAAGTAGTATAGGACTTTTAGATTAAGAGTATGCACTATTGAACAACAAACTTTCTATTCTAAAAAAATAATTACTTAAACTATAGTTATTTTTAAAGTATTAAAATTCAAATATTTCTGGTATTTTTGATATTTTGACAAAACAAAAAACTTCTAAAGATAACTTGAGTTTATGTAAAAGAAAATCACTNATTTCTATTCTAAAAAGACAATTACTTAAACTATAGTTATTTTTAAAGTATTAAAATTCAAATATTTTTGGTATTTTTGATATTTTGACAAAACAAAAAACTTCTAAAGATAACTTGAGTTTATGTAAAAGAAAATCACTTGATATGAAAATTTCTTTCTCCTTATCTTGAATTAGTAATAAGTTTAGGAATTCAGTTATGGAAGTATGCTAATTATGTTTTGCCAAATAGGAGCATATATATTTTTTACCCTTACTAGAGATGCTATAAAGAACATTGGCTAATTTAAATTTTGAATAGTTTTGAAGACCGGCCAGGCAGAGAAGATATCAGCTCTCACTCTAGAGTTCCCTCGATTCCCTCCACATAGAGGCTAACATCTCGTATCAAAACCTAAAATAATAAACCAAGTTGGGGGCTTTAACCTTACACTTTAAAGTTTTCTAACTCTACACCCTTCAAAGATTATTTCCCTATTTATTTGCACTAAATCATATGAATTACTTTCTCATTCATACAATCTCATGTGATTCTTTCCAATTATTGACTGAGACAATACCATCCCGGTTCTTTCATGTTCTCACAACAAATTTTAATATCTGGATAAGCCAAATCTAGAAGTAAATGAAGTACATGGAATTAAATCATCACAACTTCTTCCAATATTAAAGATCAATACTCTTCACAACTTCCATCCAACACTTTAATGACTTATCATTTTAAGGAGAAAGATAAAAAAAACTACTCATAATCCATAGAGAAAATCACACTTTAGTTTAAAAGTAGAAATCATTATCAAACCAACAAGAAGTCTCGATTAAAACTAAAAGTANACTACTCATAATCCATAGAGAAAACCACACTTTAGTTTAAAAGTAGAAATCATTATCAAACCAACAAGAAGTCTCGATTAAAACTAAAAGTAGTTCAAAACAAAAGATAAAAACTTATCTCAAATCCTCCACTAAACTCTTGAAGTTTCTTTGAATCTCTTCTCTTTTAAAACACTCTAAAAATAAACTGAAAATAAAAAGGATAAAGTAAATTTGTGTGGTGCCTAAAAATCTCTCCAAAACTTCTCAGGACTCCTTCTCTTCAAACTCTTTTCAGAACTTTCAAGCACCCCCTTTCAAATGTCTCAACTTCCTTCTTTTATAAATTTCCCAAGAGGTGCCTTAGAAATTTTTCAAATTGTGTCCGAATTCAATGTATTCTCTAAGGGATGCCTCATTTCACAAGTTTTTTAATAGTATTTTTGTTCCTAGTGTTCATAACCACCGTCTTTAGCCAATAGTTGCCTCAAATGTCTCTTCAAAATTCGGCCAAATGAAGAAAACTGCCAAATAACAAACTTTGGCCCTTAAACAAGAGGCCTATGGCGCTTAGATGCGGCTTTCTCTGTTTCACCGTCGCTTAAGCATTGAATCTGGCGCTCGGGCGCCAAAACACTTTTGCACAAATTTTACATTTTCGCTCCAAATTTAATTTTTTTCACTCCTTTTAGCATTTTTCAACTTTTTACTTGTACCTGAAAGAAAAACACACAAATACCTTCCATTAAAGCGTAATATATCAAAAAATATGTATAAAAATGCGTCTAAAAACACTATACATTTTAGGTGTGTCATATATCCATCCAGAAAATAAAAGTATTTATGCCCAAATAGTTTATGTAGCATTTGATCGAGAAAGGGAAGTGGAAAATGATCTTTCGTATTGGTAAGATTTAATTTTCTATAATCAATGCATATTCACCACCCTGTGACTTGTCTAGTAGGTATTACTCATTTTTTTCATTCATAGTCACAATTACTCCTTTCTTAGGAATGTAGTGAATTGGACTAACCCAAGCACTATCTAAAATAAGGTAGATAATTATAGCATCTAAACACATTAAAATTTCTTTCTTTACAACTTCTTTCATTACAAGATTCAATCTCCTTGAGGATCAACCCTGGGTTTGTAGTTCTCTTCCATATGAATTCTATGCATACAAATTAAAGGACTGATTCTTTTAATTTCAGTTATTGTCCATCCAAAAGCTTTCTTAAAATTTTTCAAAATTTTCATCAATCTTTCTTCTTCTTCCATCGTTAACTTTGAGGAAATTATAACTGGTAAAGTAGAGGAATCTCCTAAAAGGACATATTTTAAATGATCAGGAAGTAATTTCAACTTAAGTTTTGGAGGTTTTTCTATTGATGGACAAAATGACTTCCCTTTTTCTATTGTCTCCAAAATTTCAAAACTTTCTNTAAAAGGACATATTTTAAATGATCAGGAAGTAATTTCAACTTAAGTTTTGAAGGTTTTTCTATTGATGGACAAAATGACTTCCCTTTTTCTATTGTCTCCAAAATTTCAAAACTTTCTTGAACATATTTTGAGTCTTCCTTAAAAAGATCTTCACATTGATCTAATTCCTCTTCTTACTCGTGTTCCAAATCTTTTACTTCAAATTTTTCTTCATAATTAGTTTTGAAATAACATTCACTCAGATATCTTATAACATCCATTCTATATAACATTCATCAACTTTACCTTTTGCAGGATACTTCATTGATCTTGAAATGTTAAAAGTAACAGTTTCATCAGTGATGCACATTGTTAAATCTCCTTTCTACACATCTATCATTGCTCTTCATGTGGCTAGGAAAGGTCTTACCAAAATGATAGGTATCACTTTATCTTTCTCCATATCTAGCGCAAAAAAATCAACAGGAATGATAAATTGATCCACTTTCACTAGGACATCTTGTATAACTCCTTTAGGGTGCATTATCGAACGATCTGTTAACTGCAGAGTTACAGTAGTGGGGGTTATTTCTCCTATTCTCAGTATTTTAAATATTTATAATGGCATAAGGTTAATGCTTGCACCTAAATCCTAAAAAACTTTCCCATAAAATCTTTCTCTTATCGCACTTGGAATTGTAAAGCTACTAGGATCTTTAAGATTTTCAGAAAGCTTCTTCTGAATAATTGCACTGCACTCCTCACTAAATGTAACAGTCTCATTATCTTCAAACTTCATTTTCCTGGTTAGAATATCCTTCATAAACTTTACATAGCTTAGCATTTGTTCTAAGGCTTGAGCAAATGGAATATTAATTTTAAGCTTCTTAAAAACTTTCATAAATTTTGAAAATTGCTTATCTAACTTCTGTTAACGAAGTCTTTGAGTAAATGGAGGTGGTGGTTTTTCTATGTAAACTTTAAGTGGAGAAATAGGTCTTTCAGAATCTTTTGGAGGGTCCTCTATTGATTCTTTAATTTCTTCTCTCTCTACTTCAGTTTCTTTTTGAACCCTACCTTCCAACTCTCTTCCGCTTCTAAGTTGTAAATGGCTTTTACTTGTTATTTATTCTGGTCTTTTGGATTTGTTTTAGTATTACTAGGAAGTGTTCCTTGGGATATATTACTTAATGAATTTGCAATCTACCTAAGTTGATTTTCAATATTTATAATTGTAGCTCCTTGAATTTGTAACTGATTTCCCATTTGTAACACCACTTCTTTTATAGATAACTTCTTCTCCATAAATTGTGTATTACAGTTAAAACTTGGAGGATAAGTAGACCTATAATTATTATTCTCTTGGTTATTCCAATTTCCCAATGGGTTTCCTTGATTGTTCCCCCATTGCAAATTATTGTCATCCGTAGTATTATTCCAATTGAATTTGGGATGATACTTCCAACCTGGGTTATAATAATTAGAATATGGGTTATTCTGCTTATTATTTATGACATTAAAATTTTCTAATGAAGCTTGAGAATCTACCATTTAGTCTAATGAATTCTCTTCAATCATTGAGAATGGTTGAGAAAATTTTATTCCAAATTGGTCTAACATCTTTGAAATTGCAGCAACTTGATTTGCTAACATAGTAAATGAATCAGATTCCTGAATATNCAACTTCTTCTCCATAAATTGTGCATTACAGTTAAAACTTGGAGGATAAGTAGACCTATAATTATTATTCTCTTGGTTATTCTAATTTCCCAATGGGTTTCCTTGATTGTTCCCCCATTGCTAATTATTGTCATCCGTAGTATTATTCCAATTGAATTTGGGATGATACTTCCAACCTGGGTTATAATAATTAGAATATGGGTTATTCTGCTTATTATTTATGACATTAAAATTTTCTAATGAAGCTTGAGAATCTACCATTTAGTCTAATGAATTCTCTTCAATCATTGAAATTGGTTGAGAAAATTTTATATTGGTCTAACATCTTTGAAATTGCAGCAACTTGATTTGCTAACATAGTAAATGAATTAGATTCCTGAATATTGGCTACTTTCTTAGGATTAACCTTCTCAGAAGGCCAATGAAAATTATTGGTAGTCATTTCTTCAATTAAAGCATAAGCGCCATGAAATGGTTTTGACATCAACGAACCACCAGCAGTGGCATCGATAATAGATCTAAGAGATCCAGCTAATCCATTATAAAAAGCTTAAATTATTAACCAATCTGGTATAGCATGGAGTGGACACTTTCTTAAAAGTTCTTTGAATTGTTCTCATGCTTCATAAATAGATTCCCCTTCAAACTGATTAAAAGATGTAATATCATTTCTAAGCTTCCCAGCTTTTGATGGTGGAAAATATTTAGCAAGAAATTTTTGTGCTAAATCACCCCAAGTTCTGATAGCAAATGCTAACAAATTCAACCACATCTTAGCTTTATCCCTCAATGAGAAAGGAAATAACTTAATTCTTATGGCATCATCTGATATACCATCGTATTTAAATGTAACACACAATTCTAGAAAATTGGCAAGATGTAAATTTGGATCTTTAGTTGGTGATCCCCCAAAATTTTTATTTGATACCATTTGGATAATACCAGGTTTAAGTTCAAATGAATTAGCCACTACAACAGGTTTTAAATACTACAATGAAGCTCATCTACCGTAGGGTTGTCTTAATCTCGTAAAGGTTTATATTCTTGATGAATTTCAGCATTTTGATCATTTTGGTTTGCCATTTATGTAATTTTTTTAGATTTTTGAAAATTTTATTTTTTTTTCTAATTTTCTTAACAATTCTCTCTAGTTCAGAATTGTAGGGCACTAATCCTTCTGAACCTTAACTATGNTATAAGCGCCATGAAATTTTTTTGACATCAATGAACCACCAGCAGTGGCATCGATATAGATCTAAGAGGTCCAGCTAATCCATTATAAAAAGCTTAAATTATTAACCAATCTGGTATAGCATGGAATGGACACTTTCTTAAAAGTTCTTTGAATTGTTCTCATGCTTCATAAATAGATTCTCCTTCAAACTGATTAAAAGATGTAATATCATTTATAAGCTTCACAGTTTTTTATGGTGGAAAATATTTAGCAAGGAATTTTTATGCTAAATCACCCCAAATTCTGATAGATCCAAATGCTAACAAATTCAACCACATCTTAGCTTCATCCCTCAATGAGAAAGGAAATAACTTAATTCTTATGGCATCATCTGATATACCATCGTATTTAAATGTAACACACAATTCTAGAAAATTGGCAAGATGTAAATTTGGATCTTTAGTTGGTGATCCCCCAAAATGTTTATTTGATACAATTTGGATAATACCATGTTTAAGTTCAAATGAATTAGCCACTACAACATGTTTTTAAATACTACAATGAAGCTCATCTACCGTAGGGTTGTCTTAATCTCGTAAAGGTTTATATTCTTGATGAATTTCAGCATTTTGATCATTTTGGTTTGTCATTTCTGTAATTTTTTTAGATTTTTGAAAATTTTATTTTTATTTTCTAATTTTCTTAACAATTCTCTCTAGTTCAGAATTGTAGGGCACTAATCCTTCTGAACCTTAACTATGCATACACCAACATAAAAATAAAATACAACAAAACACGCACAAAATAAAATACTATAATAAGATATTTCTACAATAACATTTAAAGTTTAAACAAGGTTTTCTAAAATAGAAATTTGCTTTTAATCAATTATCTTTCAATTTTTCTTTTCCCCGAAAATGATGCCAAAAACTTGATCCTGATACTATTTTTATATGCAAGGATTTATGAAGTTGACACTACTACTTGAAGATTTNACACAAAATAAAATACTATAATAAGATATTTCTACAATAACATTTAAAGTTTAAATAAGGCTTTCTAATATAGAAATTTGCTTTTAATCAATTATCTTTCAATTTTTCTTTTCCCCGAAAATGACGCCAAAAACTTGATCCTGATACTATTTTTATATGCAAGGATTTATGAAGTTGACACTACTACTTGAAGATTTTAATTCCCGACAAGAGTGCCAAAAGCTTAATATATGATTACTGTTTATATGTGATAGTATAACAATGTCTTTGATGATGTTTTTCACTTAAGTTTCTTTACTTTGCAACAAAGCCAAAAACTTGATCCTAAAGAAAATAAGAATTTAACTTTTAATATATATATATATATATATANTGTGGTGCCTGAAAATCTCTCCAAAACTTCTTAGGACTCCTTCTCTTCAAACTCTTTTCAGAACTTTCAAGCACCCCCTTTTAAATGTCTCAACTTCCTTCTTTTATAAATTTCCCAAGAGGTGCCTTAGAAATTTTTCAATTTGTGTCCAAATTCAATGTATTCTCTAAGGGATGCCTCATTTCACAAGTTTTTTAATAGTATTTTTGTTCCTAGTGTTCATAACCACCCTCTTTAGCCAATAGTTGCCTCAAATGTCTCTTCAAAATTTGGCCAAATGAAGAAAACTGCCAAATAACAAACTTTGGCGCTTAAACACGAGGCCTATGGCGCTTAGGTGCGGCTTTCTCTGTTTCACTGTCGCTTAAGCATTGAATCTGGCACTCGGGCGCCAAAACACTTTTGCACAAATTTTACATTTTAGCTCCAAATTTAATATTTTTCACTCATTTTAGCATTTTTCAACTTTTTACTTGTACCTGAAAGAAAAATACACAAATACCTTCCATTAAAGCATAATATATCAAAAAATAGGTATAAAAATGCGTCTAAAAACACTATACATTTTAGGTGTGTCATATATTCATCCAGAAAATAAAAGTGTTTATGCCCAAATAGTTTATGTAGCATTTGATCGAGAAAGGGAAGTGGAAAATGATCTTTCGTATTGGTACGATTTAATTTTCTATAATCAATGCATATTCACTACCCTGTGACTTGTCTAGTAGGTATTAACTCATTTTTTTTCATTCATAGTCACAGTTACTCCTTTCTTAGGAATGTAGTGAATTGGACTAACCCAAGCACTATCTAAAATAAGGTAGATAATTATAGCATCTAAACACATTAAAATTTCTTTCTTTACAACTTCTTTCATTACAAGATTCAATCTCCTTGAGGATCAACCCTGGGTTTGTAGTTCTCTTCCATATGAATTCTATGCATACAAATTGAAGGACTGATTCTTTTAATTTCAGTTATTGTCCATCCAAAAGCTTTCTTAAAATTTTTCAAAATTTTCATCAATCTTTCTTCTTCTTCCATCGTTAACTTTGAGGAAATTATAACTGGTAAAGTAGAGGAATCTCCTAAAAGGACATATTTTAAATGATCAGGAAGTAATTTCAACTTAAGTTTTGAAGGTTTTTCTATTGATGGACAAAATGACTTCCCTTTTTCTATTGTCTCCAAAATTTCAAAACTTTCTCGAACATATTTTGAGTCTTCCTTCAAAAGATCTTCACATTGATCTAATTCCTCTTCTTACTCGTGTTCCAAATCTTTTACTTCAAATTTTTCTTCATAATTAGTTTTGAAATAACATTCACTCAGATATCTTATAACATCCATTCTATA
>JXCR01148842.1:129197-150245 GCA_002079205.1 Phalaenopsis hybrid cultivar
GAGCAGATAAATCAAAATAACTCTACCCCTCTGTCTAACTAGATCATACAAGTAAGTATACAAAAAGTTTGGGACCTATCTATGATAAACATAAAAGCTGACCTAGTGTGAAAATACAAAAATCACCCCATACAATTAATATAAGGAATGGATAATCTATCCCCATGAAGAAGTATTTCAAGCTGAGTGGAAGGTATAGTCCCTACAGCAATTTCTTCATTATCCTTGCCCCTAGCTGCCAAACTATGTGCAGGGGTGTTACCTTCCCTTAAAATATGCTAGAAAATCACTTCAACATTGCCCAACATGCTCTGGATCTTTGCAGTCCACCTAGCAACATTCCATGGAGCAGCCTCTTCCTCATTTTGAAATCTAATACAGCTGAAGGAATCTGTCTCAATTATTAATTTTATGATGTTGCAAAGCTTGGCAAGGTAGATAGCCCAAAAGATAGCAATCATTTCAGTTTCTAATGCATCAAATGCCCAAGTTGGAGAGGAAAAGTATAACATGCACTTCCTTAGAGAGTTCCTAAAGTTTCCTCCTACACCAGCAGCCTCCTTACAAAAGATTCCATCAATATTGGCTTTCACCCACCCTACAGGAGGTGGGTTCCAGTGAACTAAAGTAGGCACTTTTAGCTTCTGCACACTGGGCACCCAACTCAGGAAAATATTGGGATACTACGCAAGTATACGTATCGTTATCAAGTAATATAGGAGTTCTTTATTAAGACCTGAATATCGAACCCACAGAGAAAATTAGCAATATGCACTATTGAACAACAAACTTTCTATTTAGAAAGACAATTACTTAAACTTATAGATGTTTTCACAGTAAGTAAAATTCAAATCTTTTTTGGTATTTTTGATATTTTAACAAAATAATAATACTTCTAAAGATAACTTGAGTTTATACAAAAGAAAAGTACTTGATTTGAAAATATATTTCTCCTTATCACAAATCAGTAATAAGTATAGGAATTATGTTGTGGAAGTATGCAAATTGTGTTGTGCCAAATATGAGCAATAATATTCCTTACCTTTACTAGAGATGTTATAAAGAATACTGCCTAATTTAAAGATTGAATAGTTCGGAAGAGCTGCTAGGCAGGAAAGATAATAGCTCTCACTCTAGAGTTCTCTTGATTCCCTCCACCTGAGGGCTAACATCTCAGATCAGAACCTAAAATAAGAAACCAAGTTAGGGGCTTTAACCTATCACATTAAAGTCCTCTAACTTTACACCTTTCAAAGATTGTTTCTCTTTTTATTTGCACTAAATCCTATGAATTACATTCTCATTCATACAAGATCATGTGATTCTTTCAAATTTTTGACTGAGACAATACCATCCATGCTCTTACATTTTCTCACAACAAATTTTAACATCAAAATGAGCCAGATTAAAAAGTAAATGAAGTACATGGATTTAAATCATCACAACTTTTTTGAACATTAAAGATCAATATTCTCCACAACTTCCATCCAACACTTTAATTACTTATCATTTTAAGGAGAAAAATAAAGAAAAGTACTCAAAATCCATGGAGATAACAAAACCACACTTCGATTTAAAAGTGAAAATCATTCTCAAACCAACAAGAAGTCTCGATTAAAAGCAAAAGTAGTTTAAAACCACAAGATAAAAACTTATCTTAAATCCTCCACCAAACTCTTGAAGTTCCTTTGAATCTCTTCTCTTTTACAAAACNCGATTTAAAAGTGGAAATCATTCTCAAACCAACAAGAAGTCTCGATTAAAAGCAAAAGTAGTTTAAAACCAAAAGATAAAAACTTATCTTAAATCCTCCACCAAACTCTTGAAGTTCCTTTGAATCTCTTCAAAGATAAAAACTTATCTCAAATCCTCCACCAAACTCTTGAAGTTCCTTTGAATCTCTCTTGTAGTTAAAAAAAAAGATAAAAACTTATCTCAAATCCTCCACTAAACTCTTGAAGTTCCTTTGAATCTCTTCTCCTGTACAAAACTCATAACTCTTACAATAAAACTAAAAAAAAGGATAAAGTAAATTTGTGGTGCCTGAAAATCTCTCCAAACTTACCTCTCAAAACTCCCCCTTTCCAACAGTTTTCAGAACTTTCAAGCACACTTCAATAAGTCTCAACTTCCTTCTTTCATAAATCTCCAAGAGGTGCTTTGATAACTCTTCAAAATGTGTCTCAATTTAATGTATGCTCCAAATTATGCCTCCTTTCACAAGTCTTCTAACCATATTTTTGTTTCTAGTGGACATAACCACCCACTTTAGTCAATAGATGTCTCAAATGTCCCTTAAAAATTTGACAAAATGAAGAAAACTGTCGCACAATGGCCTCTAGCGCTTAAGCACGGGGCCTCTGGCGCATAGGCATGGCTTTCTCTGTTTCGCTGGAGCTTAATCGCCGGATCTGGCGCTTAGACTCCAAAACTCTTTTGCACCCTTTCATATTTTTGCTCCAAATTTGATACTTTTTCACTACTTTTAGCATTTTTCACCTTTTTACTTGTACTTGAAAGAAAAATACTCAAATATCTTCCATNTCAAGCACACTTCAAAAAGTCTCAACTTCCTTCTTTCATAAATCTCCAAGAGGTGCTTTGATAACTCTTCAAAATGTGTCTCAATTCAATGTATTCTCCAAATTATGCCTCCTTTCACAAGTCTTCTAACCATATTTTTGTTTCTAGTGGACATAACCACCCACTTTAGTCAATAGATGTCTCAAATGTCCCTTAAAAATTTGACAAAATGAAGAAAATTGTCGCACAATGGCCTCTAGTGCCTAAGCACGGGGCCTCTGGCGCATAGGCATGGCTTTCTCTGTTTCACTGGAGCTTAATCGCCGGATCTGGCGCTTAGACGCCAAAACTCTTTTGCACCCTTTCATATTTTTGCTCCAAATTTGATCCTTTTTCACTACTTTTAGCATTTTTCACCTTTTTACTTGTACTTGAAAGAAAAATACTCAAATATCTTCCATNCGCAGTCCACCTAGCAACATTCCATGGAGCAGCCTCTTCCTCATTTAGAAATCTAATACAGCTGAAGGAATCTGTCTCAACTATTAATTTTATGATGTTGCAAAGCTTGGCAAGGTAGATAGCCCAAAAGATAGCAATCATTTCAGTTTCTAATGCATCAAATGCCCAAGTTGGAGAGGAAAAGTATAACATGCACTTCCCTAGAGAGTTCCTAAAGTTTCCTCCTACACCAGCAGCCTCCTTACAAAAGCTTCCATCAATATTGGCTTTCACCCACCCTACAGGAGGTGGGTTCCAGTGAACTAAAGTAGGCACTTTTAGCTTCTGCACACTGGGCACCCAATTCAGGAAAATATTGGGATACTACGCAAGTATACGTATCGTTATCAAGTAATATAGGAGTTTTTTATTAAGACCTGAATATCGAACCCATAGAGAAAATTAGCAATATGCACTATTGAACAACAAACTTTCTATTTAGAAAGACAATTACTTAAACTTATAGATGTTTTCACAGTAAGTAAAATTCAAATCTTTTTGGTATTTTTGATATTTTAACAAAATCATAATACTTCTAAAGATAACTTGAGTTTATACAAAAGAAAAGTACTTGATATGAAAATATATTTCTCCTTATCACGAATCAGTAATAAGTATAGGAATTATGTTGTGGAAGTATGCAAATTGTGTTGTGCCAAATAGGAGCAATAATATTCTTTAACTTTACTAATGAGTTATAAAGAACATTGCCTAATTTAAAGATTGAATAGTTTGGAAGAGCAGCTAGGCAGGAAAGATACTAGCTCTCACTCTAGAGTTCTCTTGATTCCCTCCACCTGAGGACTAACATCTCGGATCAGAACCTAAAACAAGAAACCAAGTTGGGGGCTTTAACCTATCACATTAAAGTCCTCTAACTCTACACCCTTCAAAGATTATTTCCCTTTTTATTTGCACTAAATCCTATGAATTACATTCTCATTCATACAAGATCATGTGATTCTTTCAAATTTTTGACTGAGACAATACCATCCATGCTCTTACATTTTCTCACAACAAATTTTAACATCAAAATGAGCCAGATTAAAAAGTAAATGAAGTACATGGATTTAAATCATCACAACTTTTTTGAACATTAAAGATCAATATTCTCCACAACTTCCATCCAACACTTTAATTACTTATCATTTTAAGGAGAAAAATAAAGAAAAGTACTCAAAATCCATGGAGATAACAAAACCACACTTCGATTTAAAAGTGAAAATCATTCTCAAACCAACAAGAAGTCTCGATTAAAAGCAAAAGTAGTTTAAAACCACAAGATAAAAACTTATCTTAAATCCTCCACCAAACTCTTGAAGTTCCTTTGAATCTCTTCTCTTTTACAAAACTCATAACTCTTACAATAAAACTAAAAAAAAGGATAAAGTAAATTTGTGGTGCCTGAAAATCTCTCCAAACTTACCTCTCAAAACTCCCCCTTTCTCAAGCACACTTCAAAAAGTCTCAACTTCCTTCTTTCATAAATCTCCAAGAGGTGCTTTGATAACTCTTCAAAATGTGTCTCAATTTAATGTATGCTCCAAATTATGCCTCCTTTCACAAGTCTTCTAACCATATTTTTGTTTCTAGTGGACATAACCACCCACTTTAGTCAATAGATGTCTCAAATGTCCCTTAAAAATTTGACAAAATGAAGAAAACTGTCGCACAATGGCCTCTAGCGCTTAAGCACGGGGCCTCTGGCGCATAGGCATGGCTTTCTCTGTTTCGCTGGAGCTTAATCGCCGGATCTGGCGCTTAGACTCCAAAACTCTTTTGCACCCTTTCATATTTTTGCTCCAAATTTGATACTTTTTCACTACTTTTAGCATTTTTCACCTTTTTACTTGTACTTGAAAGAAAAATACTCAAATATCTTCCATTAAAGCATAATATCTCAAAAAATATGTATAAAAATGCGTCTAAAAACACTATATATTTTAGGTGTATCAGTTAGCATAAAATCATGTTTTTAGATTTATCAGCTTTACTAGGTTATTTAATTGGTTGAATAATTTTTAAACTTCCCGGTCGAGATATCTATGGATCCTTCGTTCTAAGGCTGTAAAAATATTCAAATTTACTTAGTCTGAAAGGAGTTTAAACCAGGACCGAAAGATTCTTGTTAGCAACAACATATTGCATCGTCTAAGAAATCTTAGTAAATCTTAACAAAATGTTCAAGTTGTGTTCGACGATATTTTTTCAGAAAGGTTCAATTTAAGTTTTAATGTCTTAATCAAATTTTAGGGGTTAAAAAATTTTAGTTTGTTTATGATTTATTAGTCAATTAATTTTCTCATTTTTTGTCATTTTATTTATTTATTTTTGTTTGGAATGACGCGATAAGGACCTCATGGTTCTGTCGTTCAGGGTCATTATGTTTGCAATTTTATTAACAACAAGTGGTTAGAAGATATTTTGTTAGCAACCATGGGTTACCTCCTCCAAAATAACTTCTCAAACTTAGTTGCATTTTTTAGGTTCAAGTTCAAGNATTCCAAGGCTGTAAAAATATTCAAATTTACTTAGTCTGAAAGGAGTTTAAACCAGGACCGGAAGATTCTTGTTAGAAACAACATATTGCATCGTCTAAGAAATCTTAGTAAATCTTAACAAAATGTTCAAGTTGTGTTCGATGATATTTTTTCAGTAAGGTTCAATTTAAGTTTTAATGTCTTAATCAAATTTTAGGGGATAAAAAATTTAGTTTGTTTATGATTTATTAGTCGATTAATTTTCTCATTTTTTGTCATTTTTTTATTTATTTTTGTTTGGAATGACACGATAAGGATCTCATGGTTCTGTCGTTCAGGGTCATTATATTTGCAATTTTATTAACAACAAGTGGTTAGAAGATATTTTATTAGCAACCATGGGTTACCTCCTCCAAAATAACTTCTCAAACTTAGTTGCATTTTTTAGGTTCAAGTTCAAGTTTTTATTTTCCTTTAAGGTAAATTTTATGTCAGTGAGTTGTATTTTTATGATGCCACTTGTTTTAGGTCCAATGCTAATTAGTCCTTGTTGACCTCACTTTTGGTTGAGGTTTCATTTTTCCTCTTTAGTAGCCTAAGTTCTAGACATATGACTTTCCTATTGACTATACTTAGAAAACTAGCTAAGGAACCCTCACCATTAGAAATCCAAACTCCTCTTTACTCAACCTGAAGTTCTACATATTGGTTCTAACCTCTAGCGCTTAGTAGGTGGGGTCACTATGGGGGAACTCAAGATGAGTTACCCTTAAGGTTGATGGACCTTAGGGTGGTCCCTGGGTGTTTTCTTGGGCTGAGGCACTCACAATCACACACAACCCTAAAACCTAAACTTCTAGGTTCTGGTCCCTCGATACTTTTGGGAGACTCATGTAGGTGGTCTCTTAAACAATTAGCCCTAGGCTAGGGTTTGGCTAAGACCACNTCTCTTTAGTAGCCTAAGGTCTAGACATATGACTTTTCGATTGACTATACTTAGAAAACTAGCTAAGGAACCCTCACCATTAGAAATCCAAACTCCTCTTTACTCAACTTGAAGTTCTACATATTGGTTCTAACCTCTAGCGCTTAGAAGGTGGGGTCACTATGGGGGAACTCAAGATGAGTTACCCTTAAGGCTGTTGGACCTTAGGGTGGTCCCTAAGTGTTTTCTTAGGCTGAGGCACTCACAATCACACACAACCCTAAAACCTAAACTTCTAGGTTTTGGTCCCTTGATACTTTTGGGAGACTCATGTAGGTGGTCTCTTAAACAATTAGCCCTAGGCTAGGGTTTGGCTAAGACCACTACATAGAGAATCCAAAATGGGGTTTCCATTGGTCCATAGCGTACTGATGGTGGTTGGCATTTGCCATCTCTACCAAGACACCCAAACTACCCAAAATCACCAAAATTGACCAAATTACCAAAATACCCCTCCTTACCCCAAAATTCTAAAAATTCCAAAAAAAACCCAAAAATTCCCAAAACCTCCTAAATATTCCAAATTTCATTTTTCTCAACTATCACATGACCCACTTTGGCCAATTTGACCATCTTTGACCAAAACCCCCAAATTGCCCTATAAAGTCCCATATTTTCCCCAAATCACTCCAAATGTCTATCCAATTGGTCTCAATTTACCCCAATTTCAATTCTAAACTCAAATTCACCCTTGATGTGACCAGTCTAGACCAAATCCAAGCTCAATTGGTCCATGAT
Organism: Phalaenopsis hybrid cultivar; assembly: GCA_002079205.1. NCBI lineage: Eukaryota > Viridiplantae > Streptophyta > Magnoliopsida > Asparagales > Orchidaceae > Phalaenopsis > Phalaenopsis hybrid cultivar. Next base: position 136,425 of record JXCR01148842.1, read on the forward strand.
TTGAACCTAATTTTGAGCTAAACCAAAAACCCAATTTTGACCCAAATAACATCCACCAAATCGAACCCATAGTCCACTCAATTGGCCACAATATTTGTTAAGAAACCTGCATAACATCCCCATACATCAAAATTGACCTTAAATTGGCCTTGGTGAGACCTAAATTTCATTTGATTTCAACCTAAGTCCAAAAGCCCCAAATTTGCTCCCAAATTGGCCATGTTTCAAAATCTCACCAAATTGAGGGCCTTAACCCAAAAATTTGTACTCTATCCCTTCATGAAAAATCTTCACAACATCTCTCCTGATCATGTGGACCATTCAATTTGGACTTAGCCCAAAGATAGCTCAACCTAGACCCATGTCCAACCAACATGCCCAAATTTGCCAAATTTCAAAAATCCCTCAAATTGACTTACCAATTGAACTCAAAATCACTTCAAACCTTCGCCAAAAATCTTCATAACAATTATCTACACAATGTTGATCAATAAATTTGGTCAATTTACATGGTTAACCTAGCCCAAACACAAGCTTTAATAACTTTGACCCACATTGAACCCATGCATTAAAGATGGTCTAACCACCTTAAAGCAATCAAATTAACTCCACCTTAGCCATTGATTAGACTGTAATACTGAGCCAAAACCCATCTAACCCAAGTTAGATGAGCCATGGAACAAAAGTCCTCCAAATTAAGGTAAAATACACATGCTTAAGATACCCTTAGCAAAAGTAAACCCCATTGCATTGAGTTGCTTTGACAGATTCCCCTGGATGCCCTGAGCACCTAGCCACCTCCCCCTGCCATGGCCGGCTGGCCTAGTCACCAAAGAAGCTCAAAACTGAGAGCCACACCCATGGAACTTCACCCAAATCAAGCCTAGAGGCCAGCTCAACCAATTAAGTTGTAGACCTCCTCTACCCTCCACCTAAGCAGCACAATGCAACCCCTAATTGGTCATGACAACCACCCCTTAACCATTTTTATAAAAAGCACCTCCCACGGCCATGGGAAGAGGTGCTGAAAATTTCTTAGAGAGTCCTCTCCAAATTGACCACAGAGCTTCCCTAAGATCCCCTCAGTGCATTCCAACTGTTTTCCCTCACCAATTTCCACTGTCGGAGTTCAATTTTAAGCTCGAAATCTTGTCAAAAACTGGGACAGAGCCCAATACACCTCCACAATTCACCAAACTCAAATTAACTTCACCCACACCTTCACAACAGTGAAAGGAGCTAAAGCTCCATCAAATTCCTCTCTTACAGAGCCTCTACCATAGCTCTAGACCAAAACCCAAATTCGGTTGTGATCGAAAACATATCTAGGCCTTACTCCAAGACCAGAGACTCAATCCTTAGCCTCTTTGGATCATAAAAAATGTGCCAAGACTCTCTGATCAAAGCTTCACTTCTCAAAGCAATGGTATAAAACTTCCCTTCCTCCCGAGCCTATTTTGATTCTCCATTTGATTAGGCTTAATTTAATTGCATGATTACCATATGGATGTGTTCGTCTCACTTAAACGAGTCCATAGGATCAAACCCAAAGTGATTTAGTTGAGTTTAGGCTGAGATCTTAAGGTTTTAGTGTGGACGATCACGGGATCACTCTATCGGGTACGATGACGGGGAGTCATTTGATCAAGCTTGTATCAAATGAACGGAGGAGATCGAACCGGACAGTGCTTCGGAACAAAAACCACGGGCCGAGTTAGCGCTGAGGTGGATAATGATGCTAAATGGGAGCGCAACATGTGGAGCTTCGGAGCCGTCGTAGGTTGATGTGGCGTCGGGCGTTTAAATAGATAAATGGGGATTTAAAAAAATAGAAAATGATCCCTAGCTTTAAAAATTCATATCTTGGAGTAGAAAAATCACAAAAATAAAATAAAAATATCTTCTTGCTCAGTGAATAGAGAAGAACAATGTGGAAATAATTTGGAGTCCATTTGATGCATACTTTATTTTTAATTAATTAAACACTGATTGGAATGTTTTGATTCTCCATGCCCGTAGTAATCATAATATGACTTGAAATTTTAGCATATTGTTGTCTCTATCTTAGGGAACATTCTCTGATTTTTGTAAAGTTAGAGGAGGTCCCTAGACAGAGAATCATGTTTTTCAAGTTTATGTGCATTATTTGCTTAATATAATCATGGAAATTAGCATGTTGCTTAGAAAAATCCAACAACATTTTGGAAGTTTTATGATGACCAGAGAGCCTTTAGAAAAATTTTTCATAAGCCAAGTCATTCAAAATACACCTAATCNGTATAATCATGGAAATTAGCATGTTGCTTAGAAAAATCCAACAAAATTTATGAAGTTTTATGATGACCAGAGAGCCTTTAGAAAAATTTTTCATAAGCCAAGTCATTCAAAATACACCTAATCTTTACAAACCCTAAATCATTAAAATAAATAATTTTGAAAAATATAAACAACAAATTGACTTGATTTTTCATCTCTACTATTTTTTAGGATCCATAGAACTGACCATAAAAATTTCAAAGCATTTTGAGTTCATTTGGTAACGTAAGTTGATTTTTAATAATAAATAACATTTTTGGCACTAAAATGATTTGTAAAAATCAAAATATAAGTTGAAAATTTATAAAACTTGGTTTTTTAAGTTCTCAGTGATCGAAGGCATTTTCTAAAAATAAAATGATATTTAAAATAAAAACGTTATTTTTAACCTATTTTAAATATTTAAATAATTAAAAATCCCTAAAAATCACAAAGATAATAAAATTTATTGAAATGTTCTAAATTGCTTCGTAAGCACTTAAGAACAATTAGAATATTTTTCTTAATTTTCTAAATAAAGATACTAAATTTCAAAGCTTAAAANGAGGCATTTTCTAAAAATAAAATGATATTTAAAATAAAGACTTTATTTTTAACCTATTTTAAATATTTAAATAATTAAAAATCCCTAAAAATCACAAAAATAATAAAATTTATTGAAATGTTCTAAATTGCTTCCTAAGCACTTAAGAACAATTAGAATATTTTTCTTAATTTTCTAAATAAAGATACTAAATTTCAAAGCTTAAAAATAATTTTTAAAGGCTAAAAATGAGGTTTCACTAAAAATAATTACAATAAATCAAATAAAATTTAGAAAAAAATTAAATTTTCTCCTCTGAGTTCTATGACCTTAGGAAGATTTTTCAAAAATACAAAACTTAATTTTTCCCCATATAAAATATTTTATATTTAATAAATACCCCATAAATTAAAATAATACTTAAAATTCAAATAAAATTTAAAAAATCATGAAATTTGGTCCAAAGGCTTCTCTAGTCTAGGTCTACCTATAGCAAAAATTTCAAGGGATTAGCATTTACCTTGGTCAAGTTAGCAATTTTCTTTTAAAAATCCTATTTTTGTACGAAAATAATTATATAAATTAAATTAAATTTTGAAAAATCACATTTTCTCCTCTCATGTATTAATTGACCCATGAATGAGGTAGGACAAAAATTTTAAAGTCATTTGGATTAAATTTGATAAATTATGAAGTGTTAGAACCTTAAGGGCAAATGTGTAATTTTGGAAATTTAGTCTTTTATTAACAATTAGGCTTAATTCATGGAGGGGAAATGGGTAACCTCTGATCCTAATATGGATGTTTGAAACACAAGAGGTTAATTCGTAGAAACTAACCTCACCTTCTTAATTGAAAAGATAAGTAAGTAAATTTCTAAATTATTAAAATTTGGAAGTTTATTAAAATAAATGAGCGCGGGACTTAGGGGTATGACTTTTGAAGTCAATAATTAATAAATTTAATACCCCTATTTTGATTTTTTAAATGAAATTCAAATAATGAATCATGCCACCAAAAGCTTAACCTTTTCAAAACTAACTAAGACACTCACCTANTAGGGCTGTCAATTTGGCTCGTTGTTCGTGAACAGCTCGTGTTCGGCTCGTTAAGCAGCTCGTGTTNTATTTAAATCGAGCCGAACACGAACACACTATTCACGAGCCGATTTCGAACACGAGCTATTTCGAACGAGCCGAACACGAGCCAAGCCTGAGCTCGCTCAAGCTCGGCTCGTTTACAGCCCTAGTTAGAACCTTAAGGGCAAATGTGTAGTTTTGGAAATTTAGTCTTTTATTAACAATTAGGCTTAATTCATGGAGGGAAAATGGGTAACCTCTGATCCTAATATGGATATTTGAAACACAAGAGGTTAATTCGTAGAAACTAACCTCACCTTCTTAATTGAAAAGATAAGTCAGTAAATTTCTAAATTATTAAAATTTGGAAGTTTATTAAAATAAATGAGCGCGGGACTTAGGGGTATGACTTTTGAAGTCAATAATTAATCAATTTAATAACCCTATTTTGATTTTTCAAATGAAATTCAAATAATGAATCATGCCACCAAAAGCTTAACCTTTTCAAAACTAACTAAGACACTCACCTAGGTCTTAAGTGCTTAGTAGCGACTTAGGCTAAATCAAGTTTCGTTTAAATGAGGATTAGAAAAGTAAATATCAATTAAACCTAAGACGTCTTTCAAACACTACAAGCCTAATTAGGAACAAAATTTGGTTAAGTGTTCCAATAACACTAACTTGCCTCTTTAAAGGTTTTCACCCACATAATCTTCCAAATTAAATTGCAGATGATAATTACTCTATGCTTTGGGATAATTGATACATCAATGCTCATTGAGCACTAAGGGTATTTACAGGATGAATTATTAAGCAACATAATAAGTTTAAAAGAGCTCGGGATTTTCCACCAAGCAGCGAGAGAGTAGCACGAACCTGCTTCTTTCTCTAGATATGTTGCATATCTTGCAGATCAACTAAACTTAATATGTTTTGTTTGGCAACATCATCCTTAATTAAACTCCTAAGGACCCACCAAGATGTGATAGGTCATCAAAATTTTACTTCCCTATTTCATATAAACTGCCTTAGCATGCCTTTTGAGTTTCAGGTGGTGGAACGAGAAGACTCGCCAGGTACGCTTTTACTGTTTTTAGTGTTGTCTTTCTTGTACTTTCATGTTGTACTTTTATACCTGTATATTTGCATGCTAAACAACGATGTCACCCTGCATGAAAACTAAAACTATCAAGATAGCCACAAAACCAAAACCAAAACTAAAACTAAAATCAACCAAGATAAAATTCACCGCCACAACAGAAAACCAAAACCAAAACCAAAACTAAAATCAACCAAGATAAAATTCACCGCCACAACATTCAGCCACATAACCAAAACCAAAATTAAAAATCAACCAAGATAAAATTCACCGCCACAACATTCAAAATTAAAACCAAAACCAAAACTAAAATCAACCAAGATAAAATTCACCGCCACAACATTCAAAATATCCCAAAACCAAAATTAAAAATCAACCAAGATAAAATTCACCGCCACAACATTCAAAATATATAACTCAACACAAAACTACAATCTACAACATTCAAAATATAAAACAACTCAAAATTTAATCACAAACATCACACAAAACTACAACGCTACAACATTCAAAATATAAAACAACTCAAAATTTAATCACAAACATCATACAAAACCACAACTGAACATGCAAAATATAAAACAACTCAAAATTTAATCACAAACATCACATAAAACTACAACTTCCGACATTCAAAATATAAAACAACTCAAAATTTAATCACAAACATCACACAAAACTACAACTTCATTAAATTAAGATGTCTCTATCGGATGATCAGGAATCCCTCGGAGGAGGTAACCTACGGTTGCTAACGAAAAAATATAAAACAACTCAAAATTTAATCACAAACATCACACAAAACTACAACTTCAACTATTCGAAATATAAAACAACTTAAAATTTAATCACAAACATCACACAAAACCACAACTTCAACTAAATTTAAATATAAAACAGCTCAAAATTTAATCACAAACATCACACAAAACTACAATTGCAACTAAATTAAGACGTATATATCTGATGATCGGTAATTCTTTGGAGGAGGTAACCTACAGTTGCTAACGAGGCTTCCCATAGTCTAAATGAAATTGGGGAACTCATTAAGTTGATTTTATTAAATTCATTTAGACTAAGTGAATCCAATAAAAAATAGTGGTGCCTGAATGAGGGAACTGTAGGATCCTAAGCGGTGTCTCTCTAATCAACTTTAATATGCCCCCATAAAATTTAAAGAACTTCAACCATAGGGCCACCTGATTTGACATCATAACTTGACACACTAGAAAACTCAAACTCGTCGCGGCAAGGAGCTTGGAGCTAGCATGGTGGGCAACATGACCATCTTCAACAGCAAAACCTCTCTTCCCCAGCTAAACCAATCTTTCTTCCTTAGACTTAAACAACAAAGCCATTGGTCTTCGAGGTTGCTTGCTTATGCAACAAAAATATTTACCTTACCTTTAGGCCTTCGTACAACACTGCTATATAATTTAAGCTTTAACTCATCTTAGGATTCTGAGATTGTCATTTGTCACGACCTAAATCCTCACATCTTCTAAGTGATTTGTGTGATCGTTTCACACAAATGTAAGCCCTAACAAATAAAAATTGGTAGGTTGAAACACCTAAATATTTTCCTTAAAACTAAAGCCAAACATTAGGATAGCTTGGGAAGTCACTGAGGTTCTCCTCTGGATCCATGACATACAGGATGAAATACCTAAATATTTCTCCTCAAAATTGAAGCCAAATATTAGGATAGCTTGGGAAGTCACCGAGGTTCTCCTCTGGATCCATGACATCTCTTTAGTTCTTCTTCCTTTGGATTCTACGATAAAATGTTCCAAATTTGAACCAATCCCCTTTCACACCTCTAGTTTTTCCTCCTTTGGATTCTACAACAAAATGTTCCAAATTTGAACCAATCCCCTTTCACCTTAGTTCTTCTTCCTTTGGATTCTACAATAAAATGTTCCAAATTTGAACCAATCCCCTTTCACCCTCCTCCTTTGGATTCTACAATAAAATGTTCTAAATTTGAACCAATCCCCTTTCACACCTCTATGTCCGATCTCATTGAAAAGTCCTACCCTTTGAAACTCCTTGAAGATAGTATTTCCTGATTTTTATCGAGAGTCTTCTTAGGTGTTGATTTCATTTGAAAAGTCCTACCCTTTGAAATTCCTTGAAGATAATATTTCCTGATTTTATTCGAGAGTCTTCTTAGGTGACTTTTATCAAAATTCCTTTTGGACCAAATTACATTTTTTTTTTCGTTGGTAGACTTTACCCATTTCTTTCTTGGGAAAGTACGACTAACTCCTCTGACTTCACTATTAGCTGTTCAACCATCATTGAACAGAGGGGTTTAGAAGGTCATTAAGGTCTCTTTAATTTTTCATGTGGGGTCGGANTCATTCAATAAATCTTCTAGAAGTTCCTCCTCTCAAAAGCCAATTGAATGAATTTTCGTGTCCATGGACTATTTCCCATGTTTTTACCAAGGGTTGCTTCAAACACCTCTTCAAAAATTCGTTCAAATTCATAAATCATCAAATAACTACTTCTGGAACTTGAGCGTGGGGTATGTAGCGCTTAGGAACGACTCTATAAATAACTGGCGCTTAGGCGCCTCAGTTCATTTTTGCACCTTCATCATTTTTGCTCCAAATTTGACCATTTTTCACTTCTTTTAACACATTNCTTACAAGATGAATTATTAAGCAACATAATAAGTTTAAAATTACTCGAGATTTTCCACCAGGTAGCGAGAGAGTAGCACGAACCTGCTTCTTTCTGTAGATATGTTGCATATCTTGCAGATCAACTAAACTTAATATGTTTTGTTTGGCAACATCATCCTTAATTAAACTCCTAAGGACCCACCAAGATGTGATAGGTCATCAAAATTTTACTTCCCTATTTCATATAAACTGCCTTAGCATGCCTTTTGAGTTTCAGGTGGTGGAACGAGAAGACTCGCCAGGTACGCTTTCACTGTTTTTAGTATTGTCTTTCTTGCACTTTCATGTTGTACTTTTATACCTGTATATTTGCATGCTAAACAACGATGTCACCATGCATGAAAACTAAAACTATCAAGATAGCCACAAAACCAAACCAAAACTAAAACTAAAATCAACCAAGATAAAATTCACCGCCACAACATTCAAAATATACCCAAAACCAAAATTAAAAATCAACCAAGATAAAATTCACCGCCACAACATTCAAAATATATAACTCAACACAAATCTACAACTTCAACTAAATTAAAACGTATATATCTGATGATCGGTAATTCTTTAGAGGAGGTAACCTACAGTTGCTAACGAGGCTTCCCATAGTCTAAATGAAATTGGGGGACTCATTAAGTTGATTTTAGTAAATTCATTTAGACTAAGTGAATCCAATAAAAAATAGTGGTGTCGGAATGAGGGAACTGTAGGATCCTAAGTGGTGTCTCTCTAATCAACTTTAATATGCCCCCATAAAATTTAAAGAACTTTAACCATAGGGCCACCTGATTTGACATCATAACTTGACACACTAGAAAACTCAAACTTGTCACGGCAAGGAGCTTGGAGCTAGCATGGTGGGCAACATGACCATCTTCAACAGCAAAACCTCTCTTCCCCAGCTAAACCAATCTTTCTTCCTTAGACTTAAACAACAAAGCCATTGGTCTTCGAGGTTGCTTACTTATGCAACAAAAATATTTACCTTATCTTTAGGCCTTCGTACAACACTGCTATATAATTTAAGCTTTAACTCATCTTAGGATTCTAAGATTGTCATTTGTCACGACCTAAATCCTCACATCTTCTAAGTGATTTGTGTGATCGTTTCACACAAATGTAAGCCCTAACAAATAAAAATTGGTAGGTTGAAACACCTAAATATTTTCCTCAAAACTAAAGCCAAACATTAGGATAGCTTGGGAAGTCACTGAGGTTCTCCGCTGGATCCATGACATCCTCTAGTTCTTCCTCCTTTGGATTCTACAACAAAATGTTCCAAATTTGAACCAATCCCCTTTCACCTTAGTTCTTCTTCCTTTGGATTCTACAATAAAATGTTCCAAATTTGAACCAATCCCCTTTCACGCTCTACATTTGATTTCATTTGAAAAGTCCTACCCTTTGAAATTTCTTGAAGATAATATTTCCTGATTTTAATCGAGAGTCTTCTTAGGTGACTTTTATCAAAATTCCTCTTGGACCAAATTACATTTTTTTTTCTGTTGGTAGACTTTACCCATTTCTTTCCTGGGAAAGTACGACTAACTCCTCTGACTTCATTAGTTGTTCAACCATCATTGAACAGAGGGGTTTAGAAGGTCATTAAGGTCTCTTTAATTTTTCATGTGGGGTCGGATCCCCAATAGGTGTGTCAGTGGAATAGTTCCACCTAGGCATTGTCTGCCACTAAATGGGTCCCGCACTGGGTCCCAAAATACTTCACATCTCCCTTCCAAAATTGATTTACTATTCTGCAAATTAAACCAAATCGTGTTGTGCTGCGTGCACTTTGAAATTTTCTTATATTAATTAAATATTTACAAGATGAAGGAAATATAAGTAAAATATCTTTTTCCTTAGCATGAATCAGTAAAAAGTATAGAAATTCTATTGTGGAAGTATGTTAAATGTGTTGTCAAATAGGAGCAATAATATTCCTTACCCTTACTAGAGATGCTATAAAAAACATTGGCTAATCTATAGTTTGAATAGTCTTGAAGACATGTTAGGTAGGGAAGATACTAGCTCTAACTCTAGATTTCTCTCTTCTCCCTCCACATGAGGGCTAACATCTTGTATCAAAACCTAGAACTATAAATCAAATTGAGGACTTTATCTTGTTACTCCAAATTCCTCTAATTCAACTCCCTTTAAAAGTTTATTTCTCTATTTATTTGCATTCAAACCCATGAACTACATTCTCATCCATGAAATTAATATATACATGTTCTCACAAGAGGTATTAACATCTTTATTGGTCAATTAAAGAAGTAAATGAAGTACAATGTTTCAAATTATCACAACTTCTTCCAACATTGAAGTCTAATACTTCACTCAACTTCCTTTGAATACTTAATCACTTATCATTTTAAGGAAAAAGATAAAGAAAACTACTAAGAATCCATGGATAAAACACAAGCACACATGAGTTTAAAAGTAGAAATCATGCACACAAACAAGAAATCTAAATTAAAATCAAATGTAGTCACAAAGAAAAACACTTATCTCAAATCCTCTTCACCAAATGTCTTGAAGTTCCTTTGAATTCTCTTCCTTCACTCATAATACAAACTAACACTTAAAATTAAAAAAAGGTGGCTGACAGCGGCTGCGGCGATGGTTACTAAGATGGGTGACCTGGATGTCTAATGGCTGGATTCTTTGCTGTTTCTTTTGATGATCCAAGTCTTTTTTTATGAAAATCCAAAAGTTATCTTGGTGCCTCTTCAAAATGTGTCTCCATTCAATAAATCTTCTAGAAGTTCCTCCTCTCAAAAGCCAATTGAATGAATTTTCGTGTCCATGGACTATTTCCCATGTTTTTACCAAGGGTTGCTTCAAACACCTCTTCAAAAATTCGTTCAAATTCATAAATCATCAAATAACTACTTCTGGAACTTGAGCGTGGGGTATGTAGCGCTTAGGAACGACTCTATAAATAACTGGCGCTTAGGCGCCTCAGTTCATTTTTGCACCTTCATCATTTTTGCTCCAAATTTGACCATTTTTCACTTCTTTTAACACATTTCATCCATTTGATTGTACCTAAAAGAAAAACACACAAATACCTTTCATTAAAGTGCAATATTCCAAAAATAGATATAAAAATGTGTATAAAAATATTATATGTTTTAGGTGCATCAAAATTCCCCAAACATAAAATGTTACTTGTCCTCAAATGACCTTTCAATCCTTTAAAAATTAAATAAGTAGATGATGTATATGAGTCTCTTAAGGAGTTACTAAAATTTTGATGTAGAAATATAGTAGTCCAATTTAGAAAAAATATTAGCAAAAGAGACTAACTTTGAGTTTAGAAATGTTTAATGTTAAGAAATATGAAAATATGAGTTCTATCTAGTTGAGAAATATTGTAGATTCTCCAAATTTAGAGTTTAAGAATTTTATCATCTCCACTTAAAAATTTTTATTAAGCATAATTTTACTTACTATATTATATCATTAATCTCAAGTGTTTCTCAAGTCTTACACTTTAGAAAGATCAAATGTGGAACCAATTATTGATTAGGCACTAATCCTTAAGCTTCTCCTCCTTTTTTTTTATTTTTTCTTTTCATCTTCTTTTTCATTTTTCTTTTTCTTTCTTTTCTTTTTCTTTTTCTTTTTTCTTTTTCTTTATTTTCAGGAAAATATTACTATATATGGATATGTCTTTAATGATTTTGAATTCCACTCTTCCTTTCCTAAAGCAAAGAAGTGATATATTTATTTTACTTAGAAACATAATAATAGTTTTTTTTTAAAATTACTTTCAATAAAAGAATTTTAAGTTTTGAAAATAAAAGTCTAAATCTTCTAAATTTTTCAAAAATATAATTTTTTCTACTAAAGATAGTTACACTATATGTAGCATTTTCCACACTAAAAAAAGAAAAATTAACTATAAGCTTTTCTTCATTACTATAAATTTTAACTAAATTCTCTTACTCATTTCCATATTCAAAATTTTACTTCCCTAATATAAGTTCATATACATGATCATTTTTCTTCAAATCAAAATCAAATTTATTTGAAATACATTTGAGAACAAATAAATTTCAGGTTTTTAGGAATTTTTTCATCCCCTCCTAACTTAAATTTTTAATAAAATAAAATATTTTAACATCATATATAAATATTGTCAAGAATGAAAATTTAAAAATAGCATGCTAGCAAGAATTTTTACATCCTAAATATACAAGTACAAAGATTGAAAATAAGAATAAAAGTTAAATTGATCAAATTTTAATTTCCTTAACATGTAGAGATTCATCAGGCTTCTATGCAATGGAGTATAACATAAAAGCAAACAAACACACTAACAAAAAAACATGACTGCAACATAAAGAAAAATATATGGTAGTAAATTGAAAATTTTAAACATGCAGCCTTTAAGTAAAGTTAGCTATTGTTGACCTCACTTTTTGTTGAGGTCTAGAAACTTCTTTAGTAGCCTAGGTCTAGCCATAGGACTTTCCTATTGACTAGTCTTAGAAAACTAGAAAAGGTACCCTCACCATTAGAAATTCAAAACTCTTTTCTTTGCTCAACTTGAAATTCCACATATTAATCTTAACCTCTACCATTTAGTAGGTGATATCATTATGAGAGAACTCAAGATGAGTTCCTATGGGACTACTTGGCCTTAGGATTGACCCTAGGTGTTGGTTTGGAGTTAGGGTACACAATATCCTCACAATACCCNGCATTTAGTAGGTGATATCATTATGAGAGAACTCAAGAAGAGTTCCTATGGGACTACTTGGCCTTAGGATTGACCCTGGGTGTTGGTTTGGAGTTAGGGTACACAATATCCTCACAATACTCAGATAAAACCAGTACATAAGGACCCAAAATGGGAATTTTATTGATCCATGGTTCATTTAGAATGGATATCTATCCAATTCTACTNGTATATAAGGACCCAAAATGGGAATTTTATTGATCCATGGTTCATTTAGAATGGATATCTATCCAATTCTACTTGAAATACTAATGTTGGGTCTTTTGCCCCAGACACTCCCAAATTACCTAACTGCCCTTAGGACCCTCCTTTAACCCAACATCCAAAAAATCCCATAAAATCCCCAATAAATCCCACTAAATCCCAAATATTCCCAATTTCAATTCTTTCAACTACCACATGGCCCAATTTGGTCAATTTGGCCATCTTTAACCAAAATACCCCAAAATTTGCCAAAATTACAAAAATACCCTTGGCACCCCAAACTTTCCCAAAAACCTCCANCCCCAATAAATCCCAAATATTCCCAATTTCATTTCTTTCAACTACCACATGGCCAAATTTGGCAATTTGGCCATCTTTAACCAAAATACCCCAAAAATTGTCAAAATTACAAAAATACCCTTGGCACCCCAAACTTTCCCAAAACCTCCAAAATCTTTGCCAAAATTACAAAAATACCCTTGGCACCCCAAACTTTCCCAAAACCTCCAAAATACTCCAAATGTTCCCAAAACCCATTTGGACCCTTTAAATGGTTTCAATTTGACCAATTTGACCATTTTGAGAAAACCCCCAAATTTCCTTTAAAGGCCCAATTTCCCCAAATTTACTTTAAATGTCTATCAATTTAAAAACCCCCAAATTGCCTTTAACTTCAAATGTCCATCAATTTGGATCCAATCTTCCCAATTTCAATAAATTTGCTTTTAAAGGTCCAATTTCCCCCCAAATTTACTTCAAATGTCCCCAATTTAGTCGCAATCTCTTCCAATTTCAATCCTAAACTCAAATCCACTTTACATGTGACCAACTTAAACCAAATACAAGCTCAATTGGCCCATGATTTGAGCCCAACTTTGATTTGGGTCAAAACCCCAATATTGACCATAAGACTTAATCTCACTCAATTGAACCCATAGCTTAGTCAATTGGCCTCAATTAATATTGAAAAATCTTTAAATCATTATTACACATCAAAATCAACCATCAATTGGCCTTGATGAAACCTTAAATCCATTTAATTTTGGTCTAAATCCAAAATTCCCAAAATTAGCCCCAATATTGGCTAACACCCCAAATCTCAACAATTGAATGCCTTAGACCTCAAATTGGCATCCAATTTTTGTTGAAAATCCTTTATAAGGTCATTT
>JXCR01148842.1:171850-207918 GCA_002079205.1 Phalaenopsis hybrid cultivar
CATACATAGGCTTTACACCAGGGCCAGAGGCTTCATCTCTAAGCTCTTTGGGACCTAACGAAGGTGTGAAGAATCTCTGATTGAGGCTAAACCTCTCGGAGCAAAGGTATAACCTCACTTACTCTCCTGAGCCTTCGCAAGCTCTCCATTTATAATGGCTTAATTTCATAGCATGTTTACCATATGGATGTGTTTGTCTCTTTAAGACGAGTAATTTAAAAAAATAATCATTAAAATCCATTAATAAATGAGGGAGATATTAAGCTTTTAAAACGGACGACTCTCGATTAAGGCCATCGTGGACGATGAAAGGATGTCGTCCATCCTCGCGTGTATTGAATGGACGGTGGAGATCAAGCCGGATGATCATCTGAGACGATACAGCGGTACGCGTGGCAGCTGAGTCAGAAGGCGGCGTCAATTAAAAGCGCGTCGCGTGGCTTTTCGACGGATCCGAGGATCCATTCAGCCCGCGGTTTCAATAAATAAATAGGATATTTAATAAATTCAGAAAATAGCACTTAAACTTCAAAAATCCATATCTTTGTGTAGAAAATTCACAAAAATAAAATAAAAATACCCTCTTGCTCAGTGAACAGAGGATAACCATGTGGAATTATTTTCACATTAATTTGATGCATAAATTATTTATAAAAAATGAATTAGGGTTAGGGGTTTTTCAATTCTCCATTCATATTGGATTATCACCTTGAATCTAAATTTTTATATGTTGTAGCCTTTGTCTAGATGCACTATTTGAGTATTTTTCCAAAGACATAGAAGATCTCTAGACAGAGCTCTTAATTTTCTAAGTTGTTATGCATTTTCTGTTCAAATAATTATAGAAAATGGTATGTAGTTTAGAAAATTCTACAGATATTCATATGAGTTTTCTATGGCCAGAGTAGTCTTAGGAAATAATTTTATGATTTTTAAGAATCAAAACATTACTATTTTGAGCAAACCCCAATTTGCTTAAAATATTTAATTTGGAGAACATAAAGATCAAAATCATTTGATTTTTGTTCTCCACTGTGATTTGTAAGTCAGAAAATTCACCATAAAAATTTTAAAGGATTTTGAGATTAGTTAATGTTTTTAATTGATTTTTAAAGATCATCATTAAAGTTAACACTTAAATAATTTTTAAAAATCAAAACATAATTTCAAAAATTATCAAACTTAGTGTTTTGAGTTCTCTAATATCAGGGGAATTTAATAAAAATAAAAATATATCTAAAATAAAAACTTAATTTTTAAGTTATTTTAATTATTTTTAATAATTAAAAATTATAAAAAAGAAATCATAAAATATTAAATTCATGAAAATATCCCCAATTATTTCCTAAATACTTAGGAATTATTGAAATATTTTTTCAAGGTTTAAAAATAAAGATATCTATTTTTAAACCTTAAAAATGATTTTTAAACTTAAAAATAGAATTTTCACCAAAATAATTCTAGAAAAATAAATAAAAATCAGAAAAATATGAAAGTAAAAAATAGAATTTTCACCAAAATAATTCTAAGAAATAAAATAAAAATCAGAAAAATAAAAGAAGGAATATTTTTGCAAGGTCTAAAAATAAAGATATTTATTTTTAAACCTTAAAATGATTTTTAAGGTTTAAAAATAAGAATTTTCACCAAAACAATTTTTAAAAATCAAATAAAAATCAAAAAAATACAAAATAAATTTCTATGGGTTCTCTTACCTTAGAGAGATTTTTCAAAAATATAAAACATATTTTTCAACATATGAAATATTTTATTTTTATTAAAGTCCCCAAAAATTCAATTAATTTTGATAAATTACAGGAACTTCAAAAAATCATGAAATTTTGGTCAAAGGAGTTTTTGGCTTAGGGCTAGCTCAAATAAAAGTTTCAAGTGATTAGAAATTGTCTTGATCATCTTTTTGGAATTTTCTTTGAAGATGCATATTTTTGCATGAAAGTAATTATATGAATTAAATTTAATTGTGAAAATTTACATTTTCTCCTTTGATGTTTTAATTTACCTATCAGTAAGGTTACATAAAAATTTCAAAGTCATTTGACTGAAATTTGACAAATTATGAAAATTAGAACCCTTAGGGGCAAAATTATAATTTTGGATATTTTGGCCTTAATAAATATTTAGGCTCAATCAAAATGGGAAGGATAAAATTGTAATTTTGGATATTTTGGCCTTAATGAATATTTAGGCTTAATCAAAATGGGAAATGAGATAATATCTGATATTAATTAACTCATTTGATTATTTTCAATCAAAAATGGGCATAATTGGTAGACAATTAACTCATTTGATGATTTGCAATAAAAAATGGGCTTAATTGGTAGAAACCCACTTTTTTGCCAAATTACAAGATAAAAGAATAATTCCCATAATTATCAAAATTTTGGACCTTCATTAGTGCCAAATTATAGGATAAAAAAAATATATTAATAATAATAGTAATTATCATAATTATCAAAATTTTGGAAACTTCATTAATATAAAAATGACTTTTGAATTTAGGGGTATAATTTTGGAAATCAATGATTTCACACCCTTATTTGATAATTAAAATAATGTTTAAAAGGTATAACTTTGGAAATCAATGATTTCACACCCTTATTTGATAATCAAAATGATGTTTAAATCTTGATAATGATCACTTAAAGTTTTAAATCTTTTAAAAATCACACTTAATACATTTATTTAGGTCTTAAGGACTTAGTTGTGAGCTTAAGTTGAAAACCACTTATTAAAAGAGGATTAGAAAAATCAACATAATTAAACTCTTTTAAAACACCACAAGTCCAAATTTGGCGCTTAGTGTTCTTAATAACACTAGTTTGTCTCCTAAAGGGTCTTCACCCACATAATTTTCAAATTGGAAGGTAAATGACATTTACCTTATTCTTGGGAATAATCAAGACATCAATATTCACTGAGCATCAGGATATTCAGGATGAATTATTAAGTAACATAATAAAGTTTAAACGAACCCAAGGTCTTTTACCAGACATTAAGAAGGTTGCATGGACCTGCTCCCTACCCTTAATCTGGTAAATACCTTAGGGATCTATTAAACTTAATATGTTTTACTTAATAATATTATCCTTAAAACTTAAGGACGTCCAACACACAACATAGAGCTAGGAAGATTTCCAAGCTTTACTTTTCCAGCTCTATATACATAAATGCTCTGACATGCATTTTGAGTTTCAGGTGGTGGAATGAGAAGACTCGTCGGGTACACTTTTACAGCTTACAGCGCTTACAGTCTTTCTTGTACTCTCCTAATGCAATTTTATACTTGTATACGTGCATAGAAAATTTAAAATTGCATAAATCACCCCCACAACATTTCAAAATATAAGAAAATTCGAAATTTAATCACAAACATCACAAAAATACAACTTCAACTAAATTAAAACGTCTCTACTGGAAGATCGGGAACCCTCAGA
Source organism: Phalaenopsis hybrid cultivar (assembly GCA_002079205.1). Classification (NCBI taxonomy): domain Eukaryota; kingdom Viridiplantae; phylum Streptophyta; class Magnoliopsida; order Asparagales; family Orchidaceae; genus Phalaenopsis; species Phalaenopsis hybrid cultivar. Next base: position 175,306 of record JXCR01148842.1, read on the forward strand.
GGAGGTAACCTACGGTTGCTAACGAGTTTTCCCACGATCTAAATGAAATTATGGAACTCATTAAGTTGAGTTTAGTAAATTCATTTGGAATAGTGATTCCAATAGAAAATAGTGGTGCCGGGACGATGAAACCGTGGGATCTTGACCGGTGTCTTTTCCCACGATCTAAATGAAATTATGGAACTCATTAAGTTGAGTTTAGTAAGTTCATTTGGACTAAGCTATGGTCTAAATGAAATTATGGAACTCATTAAGTTGAGTTTAGTAAATTCATTTGGACTAAAGTCGGTCTAAATGAAATTATGGAACTCATTAAGTTGAGTTTAGTAAATTCATTTGGACTAAGTGTAACGAGGCTTCCCAAGGTCTAAATGAAATTATGGAACTCATTAAGTTGAGTTTAGTAAATTCATTTGGACTAAGTGATGTCTAAATGAAATTATGGAACTCATTAAGTTGAGTTTAGTAAATTCATTTGGATTAAGTGATCCACGGTCTAGATGAAATTATGGAACTCATTAAGTTGAGTTTAGTAAATTCATTTGGACTAAGTGATTCCAATGAAAAATAGTGGTGTTGGGACGATAGAACCGTGGGATCTTGACTGGTGTCGCTTTAATCAACTTTAATATGCCCATAATAAAATTTAAAAAACTTTAACCATAGGGTCACCTGATTTGGCATTATAACCAAATGAACTAGAAAACTTGAACTCTGCTACAATGAGGAGCTTGGAGCTTACATGGTGGGCATCCCGACCATCTTCAATAGCAAGAGGATCTACACTAATACATCCCTTCCTTAGCTTTAAAATAACAAAGCCATAGGAATTCGAGGTTATTTGCTTAGTGCAACATAAATCCTCAAACATATTTTTAGGCCTTTGTACAACCATATTGTACAGCCCTAAATTTGCCTTAGGATTCCGAGGTTGTCATTCGTCATGACCTAAATCCTCACATCTTCAAGGTTNAAGCACGTGAAGTAGAAGCTCATGATGTTGAAGCAGCAGAACTACTAGAAAATCCTCCTTTCTAGCCAAAAATGAAATGATGTGAATAAGATTTCACATTCACAGTGGTAATGGGCTTAAGAGGTTCAAGATCTCTTCCCAGCTGTCAAATCTAAGTCCAACCTGCTCGCACAAAGAAAAGATCAAGGATGCAAACCTCAAACATGCAATAGTAGCAGTGACGACAAAACTGGTAATAACACTTTGAATCAAAGCTCTAATGTCAATGGGCTTGAACTGCTGGATGCAATTGTTCAAAGTTGCTCGATCACAGGTCACTTCACCAAGATGATTGTTAGGCAACATACAAGCAGAATTAAAATAGTGTCATGCCTTTGCAGTGGCCTCCAACTTTGAAGTGGAAAATTTAACTCTACTTTCATTTTTAATTTTCTGAAGTCCTCTTCCAGCAGTCAAAGACGAAATAATCTCGTCTAACTCCTCCTCAGTAGGACTATAATTCAAATAAAAACATAAAGTGCTCGGGGGCAAATGATAAAATTGGTTTATTACCTCAGGTGAAAAAGGTATTGTCTTTCCCCTTACCATGAATCCTTCAGCTTCGGGGAGATTTGCATAGAACTCTAGCACAATAGAAATCACTGCAACAACAAAAAAACAACAGAACTGCTCCCACTGGTGGTGAACAATCAGATCTTCTACAGCTCCTCCCGAACTTTTAAAACACCGCTCAGGAATCAATTTTCCTTANCGCACAATAGAAATCACTGCAACAACAAAAAAACAACAGAACTGCTCCCACTCGTGGTGAACAATCAGATCTTCTACAGCTCCTCCCGAACTTTTAAAACACCGCTCAGGAATCAATTTTCCTTATTGCAGTGCATCAATGTATTGATCCTGAGCTCTTGAACTGACAAACTTGCTTGAATCAAATTGAACCTCTCTTTTGTTCCTCTTCATTCTTGGTGACTTTTCTAAAAAATATATATATAATTCGTAATAAATTCCAAATTCAACTCTAAATCACTAAACTTAACTCCTAAAAGCTTTAACTACCAAATCCATGTATTTTCTATAGATTTTTCTCAAATTTCCACAATGAATAGTGATTTTTGGGTAGCTCATGAATGTGCTCAAAATATATGGTGAAAATAAAAAAATTTTATATAGAAGTGGAGCTCTTACCTCAAAGAAATCAAATCTTGCAATTTTTGCTCCAAACCACCAAGAAATCTCCAAAATAATGTGTGCCCAGATCCAAAATCATGAAAATCCAAGGAAGAAGACGACGTCAAGAAAAAATAATGGAGTGTTTGGGTCCAATTTTTCACTTAAAATAGTTTGCAAATTAGTTTACGTGAACCGACCCTTAAGTGCGTATGGTTCAGCGCTTAGGCTCTCGTCTATCGGTTTATGCTGCGCTTAAGCGAAGGGTCTTGGCACTTAGGCAAAAGTGCATAAAATTTTTTTTTTCAATTTAAGTGAAAAGCACTTCTAGCTTAATTCAACCGACCCTACATAGTCTCATAACTCTTTAATAACTATTTTCATCCCTTTCAATTCTCCTCTTACTCAAGTTTCACCAATCTTAACTAATTCCCTTCATTACAAAAGAACACAAAATTTCTCACAAATAAACACTTATATTCATTTACGAATGATTAAAAACATTTTTAAATATATAAATTCTCAATCCAAATAGTCTCGGATGAGAAAATTTTTAAACAAAATCACTAAACAATCATCACATTAAGAACATACTTAACACACTTAACATTAACAAACAAACACTNTTCCCTTTCAATTCTCCTCTTACTCAAGTTTCACCAATCTTAACTAATTCACTTCATTACAAAATAACACAAATTTCTCACAAAAAAACACTTATATTCATTTACGAATGATTACAAACATTTTTAAATATATAAATTCTCAATCCAAATAGTCTCGGATGAGAAAATTCTTAAACANAAACAAACTTAATTCCATTCTCCAGTTGGTGGAACAAATCCTGGCCTACCATTAGTCTCTCCTTCAACATTTGGAATGTAAATCTGAAAGATCGGATTATAGTTAATAACTTTGGTTGAATCTTCTTCAATCTAATTGTTCTTCAAATACATAGCCTTGTCCGCTTTTTCTATAAAACTGGTATGACTAAATTGCATCTTAAGTTGCCCTNCAATCTGAAAGAACGGATTATAGTTAATAACTTTGGTTGAATCTTCTTCAATCTAATTATTCTTCAAATACATAGCCTTGTCCGCTTTTTCTATAAAACTGGTATGACTAAATTGCATCTTAAGTTGCCCTCCCATGTGATCCAGATGTGTGTTAACCTCCATCACTTTCTCTTCATTTGAAGCCACGTCAGCCACAATTTTTGTGATTTTCTCAACTATCCCTGAGATACTAACAGTGAGGAAACTATTATATAACTCTTGCGCACTCTGACTAAAAACAATTCTTTCTCATTTCCTCCTCCTTCTTCTTTAAATCACTCTCCCAAGATGACATTTTTCCAAAACTCTCACTTTTTCACTTAGAATTTAGAGTTAAATGGAAGTGTGTTGAGACTTCTCTTCATACCCTTCTATTTATAGGCTCTAAACTCCTCCTATAACTCCTAGGCATGTCCTAGGACTGTCTCCCACGTTAAAGCCAACCAAATCTCAATTAAAACTTCTAAAAATCAAAATTTTCACATGTTTTTTTACTATCATGCTTAAGCACTGGATATTGACGCTTATGCGCCGATGCTCAATTTAGCGCATGTCAACTTAACGTTGAAATACACATTCTAACATGTCTAATTCATCTTTTAAAGTCTTAGAATAATCACTAAATCATTATATATTCAAAATACTACCAAAATTTTATAAGAAACACACAACAACATTACAATAAAACAAACACATATAAATATGGGTTGTCTCCCACATAGCGCTTGGTTAAACGTCGTCAGCCCAATGTAACTGATATACAAAAATAATATATTATTTTAAGTACCATTTTTATGTCTAGTTTTGGTGATATTACCCTTTAAAGAAAGGTATTTTTGTATTTTTTTGCAGGTATACCATTTTTAGGCATTTTGAGCAAAAATGACAAAAAGAACAAAATTTAGAGCAAAAACAGCCAATTCTGGGGTTTGGCGCATGATGCGCCAAAATCCAAAGCGCTGGCACATGATATATCAGGTGCAAGTTATTCAAATTAAAGAGGTTTGAGTTGAATTTTGCTCAAATTTTCAAATGGAGGCTTGTTCTAAACACCCCATGAAGTGATTCAATGCATTTAAACACTTTGGAAGGTTCTAATTTGAAGGGATTTGACTCTTGGATCAACGAAGCACATCTTTTGAGTTTAAGGGTTTAAATTTTTAATTTTGGAGGGAAATTGAAACTCATTTCAGACGAGGCAGTCCAAAATAAAATAGAGTTGGAGAAGAACTTCTAAGTGGAGGCTGGAAAATGAAAAAAGGCAAAAAAGAGAGGTGGTGTGAGAACCAAGATGGAGAGATAGAGAGAGAAAGTCAAGGGCCAGGAGATTGTCTTCNAGGTTTGAATTTTGAATTTTGGAGGGAAATTGAAACTCATTTCAGAGGAGGCAGTCCAAAATGAAATAGAGTTGGAGAAGAACTTCTAAGTGGAGGCTGGAAAATGAAAAAAAGGCGAAAAAGAGAGGTGGTGTGAGAACCAAGATGGAGAGATAGAGAGAGAAAGTCAAGGGCCAGGAGATTGTCTTCTAGGGTTGTAAGAGGAGAGGGAAGGTGGAGATTTCTTCTTCATTACACTCTTAAGAGAGAATTGAGAGTGCTTGTAAAGAGAGAAAGACTTGGAGAGAACTTCTAGGGATTTGCTAGGGAAGGATTGTAAGATAAGTTGTATTTTTTATTTTTTTGTTTGAACTTTTTTTTTATATATGAAGTCCATGTTTTATCGTATTCTTCTCAAGAATTCTGAGTAGTCATCTTTATCCTTCTCCATAATTTGAAGAAATGGTTTTATGAAGAGTTGTATTTGCTTTCTACGGTTTTAAATGTCCATAATTTGTGATGATTTGAACACCGGTCTTCATTTACTTTTCGATCTGGCCAATTGAATTGTTAAAATGTGTTGAGAAATATATGTNTACTTGGAGAGAACTTCTAGGGATTTGCTAGGGAAGGATTGTAAGATAAGTTGTATTTTTTATTTTTTTGTTTGAACTTTTTTTTTATATATGAAGTCCATGTTTTATCGTATTCTTCTCAAGAATTCTGAGTAGTCATCTTTATCCTTCTCCATAATTTGAAGAAATGGTTTTATGAAGAGTTGTATTTGCTTTCTACGGTTTTAAATGTCCATAATTTGTGATGATTTGAACACCGGTCTTCATTTACTTTTCGATCTGGCCAATTGAATTGTTAAAATGTGTTGAGAAATATATGTTCTAAAAAAAGGATATGATTTCTATAACAAAGGGAGATTCACATTTGATTTCATGGGAGAGTCAGTCATACATGGGATTGAGTGCAAATAAATAGAGAAATAAACTTTGTTGGATGTAGAATTGGAAGATTTTAAGGTGACAAATTAGAATCATCAATTTGGTTCAATTGATTGGAAACTAATGCGAGTATGTTAGCCCTCAGGTGAGGGATTAGTGGGAGCTCTGGAGTGATAGTCGGTATCCTCCCAGCCTAACCACAAAATTAGGGACCAAACTCTGGATTAGTCAATGTTCTTTATAGCGNCTTTGAAGAAATGATTTTATGAAGAGTTGATTTTGCTTTCTACGGTTTTAAATGTTCATAATTTGTGATGGTTTGAACACCGGTCTTCATTTACTTTTCGATCTGGCCAATTGAATTGTTAAAATGTGTTGAGAAATATATGTTCTAAAAAAAGGATATGATTTCTATAACAAAGGGAGATTCACATTTGATTTCATGGGAAAGTCTGTCATCTATGGGATTGAGTGCAAATAAATAGGGAAATAAACTTTGTTGGATGTAGAATTGGAAGATTTTAAGCTGACAAATTAGAATCATCAATTTGGTTCAATTTATTGGAAACTAATGCGAGTATGTTAGCCCTCAGGTGAGGGAGTAGTGGGAACTCTGGAGTGACAGTCGGTATCCTCCCAGCCTAACCACAAAATTAGGGACCAAACTCTGGATTAGTCAATGTTCTTTATAGCTCTCGGAAGAGGGTTGAGAATATGATTGCTTCTATTTGGCACAAAACAGTTTTTAAATATATTTTTCAAATAATTTCAATTTCTTCACAAGCCATATTTTCATTGTAAAGGGGAAGGGTGTTTTTCCATACTTGAACTTTTTATCAACAAAAACCTTTATTTTATTTCAACAATTTTACTTTTAAAAGTTTAGCATCTAGTTTAACTTAAGTGTTGTAGCCATACATCTACATATTTAGTATCATTTCACTTGAGTAGTTTAACTTCAAACTTTGTGATTTACTTTGTTCGTATTTTTTATTTTAATTTAAGAATAGAATATAAATAGCTGGCCTATATAAATTTCTAGCTTACCTGTGAGATCGATATCTAACTCCATTAAAGCCCTGTATTACTTGAACGANTGTATTTTTTATTTTAATTTAAGAATAGAATATAAATAGCTAGCCTATATAAATTTCTAGCTTACCTGTGAGATCGATATCTAACTCCATTAAAGCCCTGTATTACTTGAACGAAATGTATACTTGTGTTATATGTAAAAGGGAGTTAAAAGTTTAAAAGATGTTTTAATGATAAATTATTTTCATCAAAGTTACATTGTTGTTTGGGTTACATTGCATATTAATTTAATCCCATGTTTCTGCGCATCGGTAACTAGTGCTTATTCTAGTTGACCCAACATCATAAAATCATTTAATCTAAGTTGGTCACCTANTACGTATACTTGTGTTATATGTAAAAGGGAATTGAAAGTTTAAAAGATGTTTTAATGATAAATTATTTTCATCAAAGTTACATTATTGTTTGGGTTACATTACATATTAATTTAATCCCATGTTTCCGCGCATCGGTAACTAGTGCTTATTCTAGTTGACCCAACATCATAAAATCATTTAATCTAAGTTGGTCACCTAAAAAATAGGATTTCAGCCTGTAACCATTAACTTTAAATATTTTATCAGTTTTAGCATTTTTGATATCCACAACTCCAAAAGGGATAAACTTTCATCACAACAAATGGGTCCATCAACCTGGACTTAACTTTGCTTGGAAATAATATTAACCTTACATTATAAAGCAAAACTTGTTGCTCTTGCTGAAAATTTTTAGTAAGAATCCTCCGATCATGCCACATCTTCATCTTCTCATTATAAATCTTAACAATNAGACTTAACTTTGCTTGGAAATAATATTAACCTTGCATTATAAAGCAAAACTTGTTGCTTTTGCTGAAAATTTTTAGTAAGAATCCTCCGATCATGCCACATCTTCATCTTCTCATTATAAATCTTAACAATTTCATAAGATTCATCTCTTATTTATTCAAGCTCATTCAATTGTAATAATCTTTTCTCACGAGCATCCTTTGAATTGTAATTAAATCCCTTAATAGCCCAATATGCTTTATGTTTAAGTTCAACTGGTAAGTGACACACTTTCCTAAATAGTAGCCTATATGGGGACATTCCTATAGGAGTTATTTATGTAGTCTATAAAGCACAAAGCATAGTCAAGTTTGGCTGACCAATCCATTTTGGTTGGATTTACATATTTTTCTAATATTCTTTTAATTTCATGATTGAATAATTCAGCCAAACCACTTGCTTGATGATGATAAGCAGTAGCAATTATATGGTTAATATGATATTTCTTTAATAACTTCTCCATTATTGTATTTCTGAAATGACTTCCCCCGTCAAGTATGATTACTCTCGGCATCCTAAATCTACAAAATATGTTAGTTCTTAAAAACTTTGCAACACTTTGAGCATCACATCGAGGTAAAGCAACAACTTTTAGTCATTTGGATACATAACCTACTACTAAAAATATCTATAAATGGTCCTATGAAATTTAATCCTCAAATATCAAATATCTCAAATTCTAACACATAATTAAGGGGCATCTCATTTCTCCTAGAAATATTGCAAAGCAACAACTTTTAGTCATTTGGATACATAACCTACTACTAATAATATATATAAATGATCTTATGAAATTTAATCCCCAAATATCAAATATCTCAACTTCTAACACATAATTAAGGGGCATCTCATTTCTCCTAGAAACATTGCCTGCTCGTGGACATCGATAACAAGTTTTGATATAAGCATTAAATTCTCTAAAGATTGTAGGCCAATAAAATCTAGATTATAAAATTTTGTATGATGTTTTGTCAACACCAAAATGTCCCCAAAAATTAGAATTATGACATTTTTGGATAATTTCATAAGTTTTTTCTAAAGTTACACATCTTCGAATAATAAGATCATTACCTTGTTTACATAAAAATGGGTCATCCCAAAAATAAGTCTTAGCTTCAGATAAAAATTTCCTCTTTTGTTGATATATCATTTTATAGGATATAATATCACTAACAATGAATTTCACAATGTATGCATACCATGGAACACACCATTCATTAACATTAAACAATTTTTCATCTGGAAAATGTTCATCAGTTTCCTTTTCAAAACTGAGTGGTTTTTCTAACTCAAGCCTGGACAGGTGATCAGTAATTTGATTCTCAGCTCCCTTTCTATCTACTATCTCAAAGTCAATTTTTTTCAAAATAAGAACTCATCTTATATGTTTTGGTTTTGCATCCTTCTTTATCATTAAACACTTAATAGAAGAATGATTTGTATGCACAATACATTTAGTTCAAATTAATTATAATCTAAATTTATCAAAAACATATACTACTACTAATAACTCTTTCTCAGTTTTGGTATAATTAATTTGAGCTTCATTAAGAGTTCTACTAGCATAGTAGATAACCTTGAAAATCTTATCATGCTTTTATCCTAAAATAGCTCCAATAGCATAATCACTAGCATCACACATCAATTCAAAAGGTTTTTCCCAATCTGGTGAAACAATAATTGATGCAGTGACTAAATTTTCTTTTAATAATTCAAAATCTTTTAAACATTATTTATCAAAATTAAAAATTGCATCTTTTTCAAGTGAATGGCATAGAGGCTTAGAAATTTTTGAAAAGTCTTTAATATATCGCTTGTAGAATCCATCATGTCCTAAAAAATTAATAATTTCCTTCACACTTGATGGGTAAGGTAAATTAGCGATCACTTGAATTTTTGCAGGGTCTACTTCAATACCATTTTCTGAAATTTGATGTCCCAAAACTATTTCTCTTGCTACCATAAATTGACATTTTTTTTCAACTAATAACTAAATTTATTTCTTTATAGTGCTTAAGAACTTTTTATAAATGTTCTAAACATGATTCAAATGAAGTTTCAAACATTAAAAAATCATCCATAAGAACTTCAATCCCTTTCTCAATTAAATCATAAAAAATAGTCATCATACACATTTGAAATGTAGCATGTGCATTACATAAACCAAAGGGCATTCTTCTAAAAGCAAATGTACCATAAGAAATGGTAAAAATTGCTTTCTCTTGATCCTCAAGAGCTATTTATATTTAGTGTTAACCAATATATCCATCCAGAACACAAAAGTATTTATGCCCAGCTAGTCTATCTAGCATTTGATCTAGAAAGGGTAGTGGAAAATGATGTGAGATTTAATTTTCTATAATCAATGCATATTTTTCATTGTGTGACTTGTCTTATTGTTATTAACTTGTCATGTTCATTTAAAGTTACAGTCATTTTTCCTTTCTTAGGAATGCAGTGATTAGAACTAACTCATGCACTATCTAAAATAGGGTAGATAATTCCAGCATCTAACCACTTTAAAATTTCTTTCTTCACAAATTCTTTCATAATAGGATTTAATCTTCTTAGAGAATCAACCCTGGGTTTGTAGTTCTCTTCCATATGAATTCTATGCATACAAATTGAAGGACCGATTCCTTTCATATCAATAATTATCCATCCAAAGGCTTTCTTGTAACTCTTTAAAGTTTTCATCAAACTTTCTTCCTCTTATGTAGTTAATTTTAAGAAAATTACAACACGTAGTGTAGTGGAATCACCTAAAAATGCATACTTCAAATGTTCAAGAAGTAACTTCAGCTCAAGCTCAGGAGGTTTTTCAAGTGATGGACAACAATTTATCTTTTTCTATCGTGTCCAAGACTTCAAAACTTTCCCAAACATAATTTAAATCTTCCTTATATAAATCTTTATATTGATCTAGTTCCTCTCCTTGCTCTTGTTCCAACTCTTTCATTTTAGATTTCTCTTCATAAGTTGTTTTTAAATGACATTTACTTAAATATCTTATCACAACCATTCTATAAAATTCATCATCTTTACCTTTTGCAGGGTATTTCATTAATTTAGAAATATTAAAAGTAATTGTTTGATCATTGATGCACATAATTAATTCTCCTTTCTACACATCTATCATTGCTCTTCTTGTGGCTAGGAAAGGTCTCCCCAAAATGATAGGTATCTCCTTATCTTCCTCCATATCTAGTACAATGAAATCAAAAGGAAAGTAAATTGATCCATTTTCACTAGAACGTCTTCTATAACTCCTTTAGGATAGTTATTAAACAATTTGCTAACTGTAGAGTTATAGTAGTAGGGGTTATTTCTCATAATCTCAATCTTTTAAATATTGATAATGGCATAAGGTTGATGCTTGCACCTAAATAACATAAAGTTTTTCTATAAGATCTGTCTCCTATTGCACGTGGAATTGTAAATCGACCAGGAGCTTTATGCTTTTCAGGAAGCTTTTTCTGAATTATAGCACTCCACTACTCACTAAGTGCAACAATTTCATTATCTCCAAACTTTCTTTTCCTATTAATAATATCCTTCATGAACTTCACATAACTTAGCATTTGTTCTAGAGATTCAACAAATGAAATATTAATTGTAAGCTTCTTAAAATTTTCCATAAATTTTAAAAATTGCTTATCCAACTTTTTTTGTTGGAGCCTCTAAGGAAATGAAGGTGGTGATTTTTCTAAGTAATCTTTAAGTGGAGAAATAGGCCTCTCTAAACCTTTTGGAACGTCCTCTTTTAGTGCTTCAATCTCTTCTCTCTCTAGTTCAGCCTCTTTTTGAACTCTACCCTCCAATTCTTTTCTACTTCTAAGTTGAACGGCTTTTACTTGCTTTTTATTCCGGTCTTTTGGATTTACTTTTTTATTCATAGGAAGTGTTCCTTAGGATCTATTATTTAATGAATTTGCTATTTGTCCCAACTAATTCTCAATATTTCTAATTGTAGCTCCTTGACTTTGTAAATGATTTCCTATTTGTAACACCACTTCTTCTATAGACAACTTCTTCTCCTTAAATTGTGGATTATTATTAAAACATAGAGGATAAGTAAGTATAAAATTACTATTCCTTTTGTTGTTCCAGTTTTCCAATGGGTTTACTTTTTTCCCCCATTTCTGATTATTACCACCTGAAGTATTATTCTAGTTAAAGTTAGGATGGTTCTTCTAACCTGGGTTATAAAAATTTGAATATGGGTTATTCTGCTAGTTATTTATGTCATTCAAAGTTTTTAATGATACTTGAGAATCTATCATTTAGCCTATTGAATTCTATTCAATCATGGAAATTGGTTGAGAAAAATTCATTCCAAATTGGTCTAATTTCCTTGAAATTACACCAACTTGATTTGCTAACATGATAAAAATATCAGTTTCATTAACATTGGCTACTTTCTTAAGATTTACCCTTTCAGAAGGCCATTGAAAATTATTTGTAGTCATCTCTTCAATTAAATAATAAGTGTCATTAAATGATATTGACATCAATGAACCACAAACAGTGGCATCGATAATAGATCTAAGAGATCTAGCTAATCCATTATAAAAAGTGTGAATTATTAACCAATATGGTATAACATGGTGTGGACACTTTCTTAAGAGTTCTTTAAATCGTTCTCATGCTTCATAAATAGATTCTCCTTCAAACTAGCAAAAAGATGTAGTATCATTTCTAAGTTTTGCAGCTTTTTAAAGTGGAAAATATTTAAAAAGAAATTTCTCCGCTATATCACCCCAAGTTCTAATAGATCCAAGTGATAATGAATGTAATAATATCTTAGCTTTATCCCTCAATGAAAAAGGAACTAATCTAAGTCTTACAATATCATCTGATACACCATCATATTTAAATGTAGTACACAATTCTAAAAAACTGGCAAGATGTAAATTTGAATCTTTAGTTGGTGCTCCCCCAAATGGATTATTTGATATCATTTGGATAATCACATGTTTAAGCTCAAATGAATTAGCCACTATAGCGAGAAGTTCATCCACTGTATGGTTTGCATAATCTCTTAAAAGTCTAAACTCTTCAACATTTTGATTATTTTGATTTGTCATTTCTTAAATTCTTCAGCAATTTTTAATTTTTTTAATTTTTATAATAGTTCTTTCTAATTCGGAATCATAAGGCACAAGTCCTANGGAAGTTCATCCACTGTATGGTTTGCATAATCTCTTAAAGGTCTAAACTCTTCAACATTTTGATTATTTTGATTTGTCATTTCTTAAATTTTTCAGCAATTTTTAATTTTTTTAATTTTTATAATAGTTCTTTCTAATTCGGAATCATAAGGCACAAGTCCTATGGAACCTGAACTATGCATACATTACTATAAAACACATAAAAATAAAGTAAAAATAAAAATAAAAATTAAAACACACAAACAAAAACTTAATATAAAAACAACACTAAAATATTCTTATACTAATTCTTAAAGTTTAAATAAAACTTTGTAAAAATAGAAATTTTGCTTTCTAATTTTTTTTTATTTTCCTTCATTTCAGTTTTCTCGGCAAAGGCGTCAAAAACTTGATCTTGAATTTCTATATAGATGTGAAATATGATGTATGTGATTATATGCTTAATTTCCTTAATAGTGATTCCTACTTTTCAACAAAGCCAACAACTTAATCCAAAGCAAAAGCTAGGTAAATTTTCAACTATGAAGCATAAAAGAATACATTTATAATATTTAAATATGGGATATTACGCAATTATACGTATCATTATCAAGTAATATAGGACTTTTTAATTAAGCTTTGAATGTCGAACCCACAGAGAAACTTGGCAATNGAAGAATACATTTATAATATTTAAATATGGGATATTACGCAATTATATGTATCATTATCAAGTAATATAGGACTTTTTAATTAAGCTTTGAATGTCGAACCCACAGAGAAACTTGGCAATATGCACTTTAAAAAGCTAAAAAGTTTAGATACAAAAATCTACTTAGCAAAATATTTTTACTTAAACTTAAGGTGTTATAATAGGAATGAAAATTTGATTCTTTTTGTACATTTTGGTTTATAAAAATAAAGTAAACAACTAAACTAATAATTTGCAAGATGAAGGTAATATAACTAAAATATTTTTTTCCTTAGCATGAATTAGTAATAAATATAGAAATTNTTAACTAAACTAAATATTTGCAAGATGAAGGTAATATAACTAAAATATTTTTTTCCTTAGCATGAATTAGTAATAAATATAGAAATTCTGTTGTGAAAGTATGTTAAATGTGTTGTAACAAATAAGAGCATTAATATTCTTTACCTTTACTAGAGATGTTATAAAGAACATTGGCTAATCTTTAGTTTAAATAGTCGTGAAGACCGGTTAGGTAGGAAAGGTACTAGCTCTCACTCTAGAGTTCCCATTTTTTCCTCCACCTAAGAGCTANGTCAAATAAGAGCATTAATATTCTTTACCCTTACTAGAGATGTTATAAAGAACATTGGCTAATCTATAGTTTAAATAGTCGCGAAGACCGGTTAGGTAGGAAAGGTACTAGCTCTCACTCTAGAGTTCCCATTTTTTCCTCCACCTAAGAGCTAACTTCTCATATCAAAACCTAAAACTATAAATCAAATTCGGAGTTTTACTCTATCACTCTAAAGACCTCTAATTATATACCCTTGAAAAGTTTATTTTGGTATTTATTTGCACTCAACCCCATGAAATACATTCTCATCCTTGAAATCAATATGTGATTCAAACCATTTGTTGACTGAGAAAATATCATCTCAGATCTTAAATGTTCTCACAACAGGTATTAATATCTTTATTGGCCAAATCAAGAAGTAAATGAAGTACAAGGTTTCAAATCATCACAACTTCTTCCNTAACTATTTGTTGACTGGAAAATATCATCTCGGATCTTAAATGTTCTCACAACAAGTATTAATATCTTTATTGGCCAAATCAAGAAGTAAATGAAGTACAAGGTTTCAAATCATCACAACTTCTTCCAACATTGAAATCTAATACTTCACATAAATTCTTTTAAATACTTAATCACTTATCATTTTAAGGAAAAAGATAAAGAAAAGAACTCACAATCCATGTAGAAAACACAACCACACATGAGTTTAAAAGTAGAAATCATGCACACAAAAAAAGAAATTTAAATTAAAACCAAATGTCATCACACAGAAAAAATCTTTTCTCAAATCCTCTCCACCAAATGTCTTGAAGTTCCTTTGAATTCTCTTCCTTCACTCACAATATAACCTAACACTCAAAATAAAAAAAAAAAGTGGTCGGCAGTGATGACGACGATGGTTACTAAGATGAATGGTGGTTGTGGATGTCTAATGGCTGGCCTCTTGGCGGTTTCCTTTAACGATCCAAGTCTTTTTTTAAGAAAATCCAAAAGGTGTCTTGGTGCCTCTTCAAATTGTGTCCCCATTCAATGAATCTTCTAGAAGTTCTTCCTTTCAAAANAGGTGTCTTGGTGCCTCTTCAAATTGTGTCCCCATTCAATGAATCTTCTAGAAGTTCTTCCTTTCAAAAGCCAATAGAATGAATTTTCATGTCCATGGACTATTTCCAACGTTTTTACCAAGGGCTGCTTCAAACACCTCTTCAAAATTTTTTTTCAAATTCAATAAATCATCAAATAACTACTTCTAACACTTAAGTACGGGGTACCTGGTGCTTAGGCGTGACTTTCTATGAATAACTGGAGCTTAGGCGCCAGTCCAAAGCGCCTCAATTGATTTTTGTACCTTCATTATTTTTGCTCCAATTTGACCCTTTTTCACTCCTTTTAGAATTTTTATCCATTTGATTGTACCTAAAAGAAAAACACACAAATANAATTTTTTCAAATTCAATAAATCATCAAATAACTACTTCTAACACTTAAGTGCGGGGTACCTGGTGCTTAGGCGTGACTTTCTATGAATAACTGGAGCTTTGGCGCCAGTCCAAAGCTCCTCAATTGATTTTTGTACCTTCATTATTTTTGCTCCAAATTTGACCCTTTTTCACTCCTTTTAGAATTTTTATCCATTTGATTGTACCTAAAAGAAAAACACACAAATAACTTTCATTAAAGCGCAATATCTCAAAAATAGGTATAAAAATGTGTATAAAAATATGATATATTTTAGGTGTATCAAAGCCCTAGTGGCAAAGTGATCATTTTGAAATTTTAATACCTTAATTAAATTTTAGGATCAATTAAAGGGTAAATGGGTAATATTGATCATAAAAAACTTTTTGGATGATTGAAATATAATGGGTTAAGAGGTAGAAACGAATTTGTCACCCTTTTCATGATAAGGTTTGAATTGTAATTTTGATAATTATCATGATTTGGAAGATAATTCAATAGGATGATCCTTAAAGTAATGGGCTTAAGCTACAAAAATAATAAATCACTCATTTCAAGCCCACCAATTGGTGATTAGATACTAAGTCTAATATTAATGAGAATTGAAGTCCCATTTCAATATTTAATTTTCTTAAATTTACTTTGAAAANGGAAATATTAAAAGTAATTGTTTGATCATTGATGCACATAGTTAATTCTCCTTTCTACATATCTATCATTGCTCTTCTTGTGGCTAGGAAAGGTCTCCCCAAAATGATAGGTATCTCCTTATCTTCCTCCATATCTAGTACAATGAAATCAAAAGGAAAGATAAATTGATCCATTTTCACTAGAACATCTTCTATAACTCCATTAGGATAGTTATTAAATAATTTGCTAACTGTAGAGTTATAGTAGTAGGGGTTATTTCTCATAATCTCAATCTTTTAAATATTGATAATGNATTAACATGATAAAAATATCAGTTTCATTAACATTGGCTACTTTCTTAAGATTTACCCTTTCACAAGGCCATTGAAAATTATTTGTAGTCATCTCTTCAATTAAATAATAAGTGTCATTAAATGATATTGACATCAATGAACCACAAACAGTGGCATCGATAATAGATCTAAGAGATCTAGCTAATCCATTATAAAAAGTGTGAATTATTAACCAATATGGTATAACATGGTGTGGACACTTTCTTAAGAGTTCTTTAAATCGTTCTCATGCTTCATAAATAGATTCTCCTTCAAACTAGCAAAAAGATGTAGTATCATTTCTAAGTTTTGCAGCTTTTTAAAGTGGAAAATATTTAAAAAGAAATTTCTCCGCTATATCACCCCAAGTTCTAATAGATCCAAGTGATAATGAATGTAATAATATCTTAGCTTTATCCCTCAATGAAANGTTCTAGAGATTCAACAAATGAAATATTAATTGTAAGCTTCTTAAAATTTTCCATAAATTTTAAAAATTGCTTATCCAACTTTTTTTGTTGGAGCCTCTAAGGAAATGAAGGTGGTGATTTTTCTAAGTAATCTTTAAGTGGAGAAATAGGCCTCTCTAAACCTTTTGGAACGTCCTCTTTTAGTGCTTCAATCTCTTCTCTCTCTAGTTCAGCCTCTTTTTGAACTCTACCCTCCAATTCTTTTCTACTTCTAAGTTGAACGGCTTTTACTTGCTTTTTATTCCGNTTTCTAGAGATTCAACAAATGAAATATTAATTGTAAGCTTCTTAAAAATTTCCATAAATTTTGAAAATTGCTTATCCAACTTTTTTTGTCAGAGCCTCTAAGGAAATGAAGGTGGTGATTTTTCCAAGTCATCTTTAAGTGGAGAAATAGGCCTCTCTAAACCTTTCGGAACGTCCTCTTTTAGTGCTTCAATCTCTTCTCTCTCTAGTTCAGTCTCTTTTTGAACTCTACCCTCCAATTCTTTTCTACTTCTAAGTTGAACGGCTTTTACTTGCTTTTTATTCTGGTCTTTTGGATTTACTTTTGTATTATTAGGAAGTGTTCCTTAGGATCTATTATTTAATGAATTTGCTATTTGTCCCAACTAATTCTCAATATTTCTAATTGTAGCTCCTTGCCTTTGTAAATGATTTCCAATTTGTAACACCACTTCTTCTATAGACAACTTCTTCTCCTTAAATTGTGGATTATNATGATTTCCTATTTGTAACACCACTTCTTCTATAGACAACTTCTTCTCCTTAAATTGTGGATTATTATTAAAACATAGAGGATAAGTAAGTATAAAATTACTATTCCTTTTGTTGTTCCAGTTTTCCAATGGGTTTACTTTTTTCCCCCATTTCTGATTATTACCACCTGAAGTATTATTCTAGTTAAAGTTAGGATGGTTCTTCTAACCTGGGTTATAAAAATTTGAATATGGGTTATTCTGCTAGTTATTTATGTCATTCAAAGTTTTTAATGATACTTGAGAATCTATCATTTAGCCTATTGAATTCTATTCAATCATGGAAATTGGTTGAGAAAAATTCATTCCAAATTGGTCTAATTTCCTTGAAATTACACCAACTTGATTTATTAACATGATAAAAATATCAGTTTCATTAACATTGGCTACTTTCTTAAGATTTACCCTTTCACAAGGCCATTGAAAATTATTTGTAGTCATCTCTTCAATTAAATAATAAGTGTCATTAAATGATATTGACATCAATGAACCACAAACAGTGGCATCGATAATAGATCTAAGAGATCTAGCTAATCCATTATAAAAAGTGTGAATTATTAACCAATATGGTATAACATGGTGTGGACACTTTCTTAAGAGTTCTTTAAATCGTTCTCATGCTTCATAAATAGATTCTCCTTCAAACTAGCAAAAAGATGTAGTATCATTTCTAAGTTTTGCAGCTTTTTAAAGTGGAAAATATTTAAAAAGAAATTTCTCCGCTATATCACCCCAAGTTCTAATAGATCCAAGTGATAATGAATGTAATAATATCTTAGCTTTATCCCTCAATGAAAAAGGAACTAATCTAAGTCTTACAATATCATCTGATACACCATCATATTTAAATGTAGTACACAATTCTAAAAAACTGGCAAGATGTAAATTTGAATCTTTAGTTGGTGCTCCCCCAAATGGATTATTTGATATCATTTGGATAATCACATGTTTAAGCTCAAATGAATTAGCCACTATAGCGAGAAGTTCATCCACTGTATGGTTTGCATAATCTCTTAAAAGTCTAAACTCTTCAACATTTTGATTATTTTGATTTGTCATTTCTTAAATTCTTCAGCAATTTTTAATTTTTTTAATTTTTATAATAGTTCTTTCTAATTCGGAATCATAAGGCACAAGTCCTATGGAACCTGAACTATGCATACATTACTATAAAACACATAAAAATAAAGTAAAAATAAAAATTAAAATTAAAACACACAAACAAAAACTTAATATAAAAACAACACTAAAATATTCTTATACTAATTCTTAAAGTTTAAATAAAACTTTGTAAAAATAGAAATTTTGCTTTCTAATTTTTTTTTATTTTCCTTCATTTCAGTTTTCTCGGCAAAGGCGTCAAAAACTTGATCTTGAATTTCTATATAGATGTGAAATATGATGTATGTGATTATATGCTTAATTTCCTTAATAGTGATTCCTACTTTTCAACAAAGCCAACAACTTAATCCAAAGCAAAAGCTAGGTAAATTTTCAACTATGAAGCATAGAAGAATACATTTATAATATTTAAATATGGGATATTACGCAATTATATGTATCATTATCAAGTAATATAGGACTTTTTAATTAAGCTTTGAATGTCGAACCCACAGAGAAATATGGCAATATGCACTTTAAAAAGCTAAAAAGTTTAGATACAAAAATCTACTTAGCAAAATATTTTTACTTAAACTTAAGGTGTTATAATAGGAATGAAAATTTGATTCTTTTTGTACATTTTGGTTTATAAAAATAAAGTAAACAACTAATTAACTAAACTAAATATTTGCAAGATGAAGGTAATATAACTAAAATATTTTTTTCCTTAGCATGAATTAGTAATAAATATAGAAATTCTGTTGTGAAAGTATGTTAAATGTGTTGTAACAAATAAGAGCATTAATATTCTTTACCTTTACTAGAGATGTTATAAAGAACATTGGCTAATCTTTAGTTTAAATAGTCGTGAAGACCGGTTAGGTAGGAAAGGTACTAGCTCTCACTCTAGAGTTCCCATTTTTTCCTCCACCTAAGAGCTAACTTCTCATATCAAAACCTAAAACTATAAATCAAATTCGGAGTTTTACTCTATCACTCTAAAGACCTCTAATTATATACCCTTGAAAAGTTTATTTTGGTATTTATTTGCACTCAACCCCATGAAATACATTCTCATCCTTGAAATCAATATGTGATTCAAACCATTTGTTGACTGAGAAAATATCATCTCAGATCTTAAATGTTCTCACAACAGGTATTAATATCTTTATTGGCCAAATCAAGAAGTAAATGAAGTACAAGGTTTCAAATCATCACAACTTCTTCCAACATTGAAATCTAATACTTCACATAAATTCTTTTAAATACTTAATCACTTATCATTTTAAGGAAAAAGATAAAGAAAAGAACTCACAATCCATGTAGAAAACACAACCACACATGAGTTTAAAAGTAGAAATCATGCACACAAAAAAAGAAATTTAAATTAAAACCAAATGTCATCACACAGAAAAAATCTTTTCTCAAATCCTCTCCACCAAATGTCTTGAAGTTCCTTTGAATTCTCTTCCTTCACTCACAATATAACCTAACACTCAAAATAAAAAAAAAAAGTGGTCGGCAGTGATGACGACGATGGTTACTAAGATGAATGGTGGTTGTGGATGTCTAATGGCTGGCCTCTTGGCGGTTTCCTTTAACGATCCAAGTCTTTTTTTAAGAAAATCCAAAAAGGTGTCTTGGTGCCTCTTCAAATTGTGTCCCCATTCAATGAATCTTCTAGAAGTTCTTCCTTTCAAAAGCCAATAGAATGAATTTTCATGTCCATGGACTATTTCCAACGTTTTTACCAAGGGCTGCTTCAAACACCTCTTCAAAAAATTTTTTCAAATTCAATAAATCATCAAATAACTACTTCTAACACTTAAGTGCGGGGTACCTGGTGCTTAGGCGTGACTTTCTATGAATAACTGGAGCTTTGGCGCCAGTCCAAAGCTCCTCAATTGATTTTTGTACCTTCATTATTTTTGCTCCAAATTTGACCCTTTTTCACTCCTTTTAGAATTTTTATCCATTTGATTGTACCTAAAAGAAAAACACACAAATAACTTTCATTAAAGCGCAATATCTCAAAAATAGGTATAAAAATGTGTATAAAAATATGATATATTTTAGGTGTATCAAAGCCCTAGTGGCAAAGTGATCATTTTGAAATTTTAATACCTTAATTAAATTTTAGGATCAATTAAAGGGTAAATGGGTAATATTGATCATAAAAAACTTTTTGGATGATTGAAATATAATGGGTTAAGAGGTAGAAACGAATTTGTCACCCTTTTCATGATAAGGTTTGAATTGTAATTTTGATAATTATCATGATTTGGAAGATAATTCAATAGGATGATCCTTAAAGTAATGGGCTTAAGCTACAAAAATAATAAATCACTCATTTCAAGCCCACCAATTGGTGATTAGATACTAAGTCTAATATTAATGAGAATTGAAGTCCCATTTCAATATTTAATTTTCTTAAATTTACTTTGAAAATTGAAATTGAGAGGGCCTAATAGTGCATTAGGTTTGATATGTGAGAATTGTCTTAGTTGGGATTAGAAAAGATAGACATAATTGATTAATGAATATTTTCAAACACTTTAGGCCTTACTTTAACTCTAGGCATTAAAATCCTTAATGACATTGGACTTGCTCTTTGGGGCACCCACTCATATAACTATCAAATGAAATACTAAGTGACTATCTAGTTTCTCTCATTTTTGAGATATTTAAAATGTCAAGGTTCACTGAGTAATGGGATACTTTCAATTTCGACCTTGGAACGGTTAATAGAGCAATATGATAAATTCAAAATGAACTTGAAACATTTCAAGTGATTTTAAAGGTTGTTCAGGGTTATTCCCCGAATACTTTTGAATCTCTTCGATATTTTGAAGGACAAATTACACTTGCTATATTTTGTTCTATAAAATTATCCACTCTGATCTTTTGAGACTCATTGTGTCATGGTTTGATGGTTTGTTATATACACCTTCAACTATTCTTGTTTTAAATTTTCTACAGAATTATATACATGTTGCAAAAGCGAATCTTTTAGTGGGAATGCTGAGAAGATAACAGATACGCTTTTATAATATTATTTAATTTCTTTCATTTTACTTTTTGCAATCTAATTTTGCTCCAAAATATTTTAACTACTTAATTGTACACTTTACTTTACTTGCAAAAAAAATCAAAACCATTTTCAAAAATTAATCAATATTTTCAAAAATCTAAAACAAATTGTTTCAAAGGTAATCATAAATCCTTTGAATTGTCACTAAACATAAAACGTCTTTTTGAATTAACGGGAGTCCCTCAGAGGAGGTAACATACAGTTACTAATGAGATCTCCCAGTTTAAATGAGTTTCACAACTCGTTTAAGCTAAGTAAGTTCAAAAGAAAATATTGATACTGGAACGAGGGAACCGTGTGATCCTAACTAGTGTAGCTCTAATCAACTTTAACCACCCTTTTTGAATTTAAAGTTATCATTTAAAACTTTAAAATTTTAAACCGTAGACTTTATGACTGTTATTTCACCAAGGAGCTTGAAACTAACTTTGTGGACAACCTTGTACAACAACAATCTGCAAAAGCTTGAGGATATGCATCAACACATCTTTCCTTAAAATTAAGCAATAAGCCATAGAATTTTGAGGTTGTCCGCCTAGTGCGACATAATTCCTCAACTCATCTTTAGGCCTTCGTATAGCTTTGCTATGCAATTTAAGCCCTAACTCATTTTTGGATTCTGAGATTGTCGTTCGTCACGACATAAATCCTTATATCTTACAGGCTATTTGTGTGATTATTTCACATAAATGTAAGCCCTAAAAATTAAAATTGGCAGGATGTAACATTTAAATAATTCTTCTCTCTGAAACTAAAGCCAAACCATAAGATAGCTTAGGAAGTCACCGAGAATCTCCTCAGGATTTGTGACAACCTCTAGTTATTTTTTTCTTTGGATTCCATAACAATGTTCTAAATTTGAGTCATTCCCCTTTCACACTCCTTTGGTCCAATCTTTTGAAAAGTCCTACCCCTTGAATTCTCGAAGACATTATTCTCTTATCTAAATCGAGAGTTTTCTTAGGTGATTTCGATTATCTAAGACATAATTAACTAAAGGGACTTGCCCTTATAGGAAACATTCAGAATCAAACTTAATTTAAATCTTATTTAATTTTTTCATATTAAATAAGGAAATTTTTTAGTCAACATAAAAAAATGATTTTTCACAGACTGAAACGGATGTCATAAATTTTTTTAATTTATTTAATTGAGTCTTACCAGTGAGTAGTGTATATATTCTTCAGGATAGATGTATTGCTTGAGGTATTAGACTCATTTATTTAAACTACTGAGGATATGAGATTAGTTCGTCGTTGTATTTTCAAAATTTAAAATACTACCTTTATTCATATATATATATATATATATATATATATATATATATATATATATANTTGAGATATTTAAAATGTCAAGGTTCACTGAGTAATGGGATACTTTCAATTTCGACCTTGGAACGGTTAATAGAGCAATATGATAAATTCAAAATGAACTTGAAACATTTCAAGTGATTTTAAAGGTTGTTCAGGGTTATTCCCCGAATACTTTTGAATCTCTTCGATATTTTGAAGGACAAATTACACTTGCTATATTTTGTTCTATAAAATTATCCACTCTGATCTTTTGAGACTCATTGTGTCATGGTTTGATGGTTTGTTATATACACCTTCAACTATTCTTGTTTTAAATTTTCTACAGAATTATATACATGTTGCAAAAGCGAATCTTTTAGTGGGAATGCTGAGAAGATAACAGATACGCTTTTATAATATTATTTAATTTCTTTCATTTTACTTTTTGCAATCTAATTTTGCTCCAAAATATTTTAACTACTTAATTGTACACTTTACTTTACTTGCAAAAAAAATCAAAACCATTTTCAAAAATTAATCAATATTTTCAAAAATCTAAAACAAATTGTTTCAAAGGTAATCATAAATCCTTTGAATTGTCACTAAACATAAAACGTCTTTTTGAATTAACGGGAGTCCCTCAGAGGAGGTAACATACAGTTACTAATGAGATCTCCCAGTTTAAATGAGTTTCACAACTCGTTTAAGCTAAGTAAGTTCAAAAGAAAATATTGATACTGGAACGAGGGAACCGTGTGATCCTAACTAGTGTAGCTCTAATCAACTTTAACCACCCTTTTTGAATTTAAAGTTATCATTTAAAACTTTAAAATTTTAAACCGTAGACTTTATGACTGTTATTTCACCAAGGAGCTTGAAACTAACTTTGTGGACAACCTTGTACAACAACAATCTGCAAAAGCTTGAGGATCTGCATCAACACATCTTTTCTTAGAATTAAGCAATAAGCCATAGAATTTCGAGGTTGTCCGCCTAGTGCGACATAATTTCTCAACTCATCTTTAGGCCTTCGTATAGCTCTGCTATGCAATTTAAGCCTTAACTCATTTTTTGATTCTGAGATTGTCGTTCGTCACGACATAAATCCTTATATCTTACAGACTATTTGTGTGATTATCTCACATAAATGTAAGCCCTAAAAATTAAAATTGGTAGGATGTAACATTTAAATAATTCTTCTCTCTGAAACTAAAGCCAAACCATAAAATAGCTTAGGAAGTCACCGAGGTTCTCCTCAGGATTTGTGACAACCTCTAGTTATTTTTTTCTTTGGATTCCATAACAATGTTCTAAATTTGAGTCATTCCCCTTTCATACTCCTTTGGTCCAATCTTTTGAAAAGTCCTACCCCTTGAATTTTTGAAGACATTATTCTCTGATCTAAATCGAGAGTTTTCTTAGGTGACTTCGATTATCTAAGACATAATTAACTAAAGGGGCTTGCCCTTATAGGAAACATTCAGAATCAAACTTAATTTAAATCTTATTTATTTTTTCATATTAAATAAGGAAAATTTTCAGTCAACATAAAAAAATGATTTTTTGCAGACTGAAACGGATGTCATAAATTTTTTAATTTATTTAATTGAGTCTTACCAGTGAGTAGTGTATATATTCTTCAGGATAGATGTATTGCTTGANAAATAAGGGAGGGATAGTGGATCCCCATGTAAAAAATAAAAATATATTATAGTCCTAGGCGTTCCAAAATCCATACTACAACCCAACAAAAAAACGTAAGGAAAATCAAAAAGGTACATCAAAACTAAAAAAAAGTGACCCAAAATAGATAAGCTTCAAGCAGCTCCAGCTAATCCTTTCCTGCGCAAAAGAAAAAATTACACCGCCTGGATGTCATTGCAATAAACGTCTTAGAAATGCTGACCTTTAGCCAGAAAAGCCTCACAAATTGCCTTGATAGCATTAGTAAAATAACAAAAAAGATCAGAAGGAGGTCAAATCAAAAAATCATAAAACCCATAAATAAGAGTTAGTCATGAGATAATGCTTCCAACAGTCGTAGAGGAACTAACCAAAAAATTACATACGGCAAAAATTCTGACCCACTCATAAGAAACACTCCATAAACAAAACCAAAACACTAAATATAGAGATGATGGTAAAAATTTAAAACGAAGAAAACATCCCTCAGGAAGAGCTAATCCACGCCAATCTAAATAGCCTTATCCAATTGTGCTTCCAGAAACATAGGCTAAACTAAATAAGGAGATGGTGGTATAAATGTAAAACTATGACTGCATCCCATAGAAAGTCCAAAAAGCCTTAGCCAAATCCATGCCATATCCACACAGCCATAAACAAAATTGCTTCCAGAAAAATAGCCATAGCCAATAACTAAATAGAGAAATGGTGGTATAAATGTAAAAATTTGAAAACATCCCCCAAGAAGAACTAAACCATATCCAAATAGCCTTATCCAATTGTGCTTCCAGAAAACTAGCTAAAACCAAATAAGGAGTTGGTGGTATAAATGTAAAACATTTAATGCATCCCCTAGGAAGTCCAGCCAAACTGAAAATAGTATTGAAAAGAAAATGTCGTAGAAAGAATAGTTAAAAAACACTATTCCTTCCCATAACAAAAAAACCAATTGCAAAGCTAGGCATTAACATCTAAGGTAAGGAGAATCAAGTAGATCACCATTCAGAAGAGTGCAAAGATGCGGCATGAGTAAAGTGCCACGGCTAACATTAATAGAATTCCTGGCCAAACAAGCTAACCAATTAGTAGGAGAGTAACCTTCTCTGTAGATGAAAGACAAATGAAATACTAAATTGTATCGACGTATATAATCTTGAATTCAATTCATATTAGCAAGAAAATCCCATCGAAGCATAGGGATATTGTAGAACTCAACTATAAGCGTTTGTGAATCTGTCTCAAAAATGATTTTAGTAAATTTAAGAGGAGCCCCAACCCAAACAACTAAAAGAAAAGCCCAAGTTTCAGCCTCCAAAAGAAAGGCGGCACAAATTGGACAAGCAAAATAATAAAGACACTGTCCAAAATGATTCCGAAGGATCCCACCTGCACCAGCCACGCTGGAGATCCAACTGCCATCAATATTAAATTTAACCCAGTCCGTAGGTGGGGGTTGCCACTGAAGATGGCCATCCTACCCACTTTAGACTGCGTAATATCACTCGACAAAGATAGGGAAGGACATACATGTTTGAAATGAGCCAAAATGTTATAGACAGTAATATAAGGAGCTAACAAATTGCTACCATACTTAGTTTCATTCCTCGCCACCCAAATGGACCAAAGAAAAACAAGGAGAAACCAACGCAAATTTTAATCCACAAAAATAGCAATTTTCCAAGTATAAAGATAATCCTCAATAGAAGAAGAGGTAGGCCATTTTATCTTGAAATGGTTACCCAACATATTTCAAATATCAGCACCAAAGGGATAAAGAAAAAATAGATGCACAACTGTTTCTGGGTCCTTTTTACAATAACAACATTGAGACACCATTTTCAAACCTTTAAGCTTCAAAATATCATCCAAAGGCAGAAAATTAAGAAAAAATCTCCATAAGAAAAAAAAAATAGAAGGAGAAATAAGCTTGTGTCAAATAGCCTGACTCCACCTCCAAGCACTATAAGGATAGATATTAGTATAAAGCATTTTGTTGGGGGATAAGCCAGCAGTAGTTTCCATATGGGAGTGTCCTTCCTAGTATTCATTATGGGAAGTTTAACAATCTTAGTCGCCTCATGCGTACCAAAAAGATCATTAAGTTTATTGACATCCCAATTACCCTGAAGCCAAAAATCTGAAATAATTAAATCAGCCGAGGTACCTTGCCTCATCATAAGATTGTCACCCAGCCCCCATTAATCATGCCAAACAGAAATATTGCCCTCACCAACATCCCAAAAAATAAAATTACGGGGCCAACGTTCTTGCTCTAAGAATGACTTTCCAAATTCTAGAATCACCAGCCTTCCATTGAACAATAGACGGATGATGGTAAGAGCAATATTTATGATAGAGGAATTTAACTTATAAGCAATCATTGGAGCGAAATTTAAACCAAAGCTTGCACATATTAATACTAGAGATTTGATTAAAACTTTTGAGCCCTAATCCTCTAGCAGAGATAGGCTTTCAAACTCTATGAATAGAAGTCCAATGCTTATTATAATAACCCCCCTACCAGAGAAATCGATTGAAAAGTCTCTCAAGAGAAAGTTGAGTGCTCTTCATGAGATTAAAAGTTTGTAAGGCGCGTGTTTACCTCACTTTTGGTTAAGGTTTAGTTTTTCCTCTTTAGTAGCCTAAGGTCTAGCCATAGGAATTTCCTATTGATTATTCTTAGAAAATTAGACATGGAACCCTCACCATTAGAAATTCTATACTCTTCTCTACTCAACTTGGAGTTCCACATATTGGTCCTAACCTCTAGCACTTAGTAGGTGGAGTCACTACGGGGGAAACTCAAGATGAGCCACCCTTAAAATTGTTAGACCTTAGGTTTGACCCTTGGTGTTGGTCTAGGGCTAAGGTACTCACTTGCAATCACTTGCACTCACAATCACTCACTACCTTAAACCCAGAATTTCTAAGCTTTGGTCCCTTGATACTTTTGGGAGACTCCTGTAGGTAGTTCCCTAAACCAATTAGCCCTAGGCTAGGGTTTGGCTAAGACCACTACATAGAGGACCCAAAACTGGGTTTCCATTAGTTCATGGCTTATTGATGGTGGTTGGCACTCCAACTCTACCAAGACATCCAACCTAGCATTTTGCCCCTAAATTCCCCCAAATTATCTAAATACCTTTAGGACCCCAAATTTAGCCAAAATTTCCAAATCTAGCCAAAATACCCAACTTGATTAAAAAATCATTTCAAACACCTTGAAAATACACAAACTACCCAAAATTCCCAAATTGGCCAAATTGGCTAAATTACCAAAATACCCCTCCTTACCCCAAAATTCCAAAAATTCCAAAAAATCCCAAAAATTCCCAAAACCTCCTAAATATTCCGAGTTTTATTTTTCTCAACTATCACATGACACAATTTAGCAAATTTAACCATCTTTGATCAAAACCCCCAAATTGCCCTTTAAACGCACATATTTTCCCCAAATTACCTCAAATGTCTAGCCAATTGGTCTCAATTTACCCCAATTTCAATTACAAACTCAAATTCACCTTTAATATGACAAAAAAAACCAATCCAAGCTCAATTGACCCATTATTTGGACCCAATTTTGATTTAAACCAAAAACCCAATTTTGGCCCTATGACTTAGTTCCACCAAATTGAACCCATAGCCCACTCAATTGGCCACACTTTGTGTCAAAAAACCTTCATAACATCCCCATACATCAAAATTGACCTTCAATTGGCCTTGTTGAGACCTCAATTTCATTTTATTTCAACCTAAGTCCAAAATCCCCAAATTTGCCCCAAATTGGTCATCTCTCAAAATCTCACCAAATTAAGGGTTCTAACCCCAAAATTTCTACTCCATCCCTTCATAAAAGATCTTTAAAACATCTCCCTTGATCATGTGGACCATTTCATTTGGACTTAGCCCAAGGCTAGCCCAACTTAGACCCATGTCTAACTCAACATGCCCAAATTGACTAAATATAAAAAATACCTCAAATTGACCTACCAATTGAACTCAAAATCACTTCAACCTGTCACCAAAAATATTCATAGCAATCATCTACACAATTTTAATCAATCAATTAGGCTTATTGACATGGCTAACCGACCCCAAACCCATACTTTGATCACTTGAACCCACCTTGAACGTATGCAAAGATAGCCTAACTACCCCAAAGTCATCAAATTAACTCCACCTCAGCCATGAATTGGACCCTAATGACCAGCCTAAACATCTTAAAATCACCTAAACTAAGCCATGGACCAAAGGTCTCCTAAATCAAGGGATTTAATGCCATATTTTCTTAAGGCTTAGATATTTTTGCCAAAATAAAACCTAAAATCATTAAATTGCTGTGACATATTCCCTTGGATTCTCTGAGCTCCTAGCCACCCCCCCTGATCGGTGGGCCGGCCTAGTGGCCGGAAAATGGCCAAACTGAGAGCAACCCCATGAGATTAAACCCAATTCAAACATATAGGCCACATCATCCAAATTGAATCTTAGAGACTCTCTGCCTCCACCTAGGCTGCACATTTTACCCCCCAATTGGCCATGACAGCAAGCCTAAGGCCATTTTTATAAAATGCTCCCCTCCACGACCATGGAGGGAGAGCTAAAAATTACTCTAAGAGACTTCCCCAAATTGATCCCAAAGCCTCTTTGAGACCTCCTCAGTGCAGCCTAACCACCACATTGCCCTAAACCTCCTTGCTGGAGCCTAATTTTTGAGCTCAAAACCTTGTCAGGGACATGACAAAACTCTCCACACCTCCAAACTCCACTAAACTCAAATTAAAATCTCCCACACATTCACAACAGTGAAAGGAGCTAAAGCCCCATCGAATTCCCCTCTCACAGAGCCTCTACCATAGCTCTAGACCAACACCCGAATCCGGTCATGATTGAAATCATATCTAGACCTCACACCAAGACCAAAGACTCAATCCTTAGCCTCTTTGGATCACAACAAATGTGTTGAGACTCTCTGATCCAAACTTCACTTCTCAGAGCAAAGGTGTAAAACTTCTCTTCCTCCTGAGCCCGTTTTGATTCTCCATTTAATTAGGCTTAATTTAATTGCATGATTACCGTATGGATGTGTTCGTCCCACTTAGAGCGAGTCCATGAGATTAAACCCAAAGTGCTTTGGTTGAGTCTAAGTCGAGATCTTAAGCTTTTAGTGTGGACGGTCACAGGATCACTCTATCTGGGATGATGACTGGGAGCCGTTTGATCAAGCGTGTTTCGAATGAACTTAGGAGATCAAGCCAGACAACGCTTCGAAACATAAACCGCAGGTCGAGTCAGCGTCGCATGGAGTTCAGAGCTGACTAGGATCTACATGGCATCGCGCTGTTTAAATAGATAAATAGGGATTTTTTCTATTTATTTAAATACCTCTAACTTAAAAAATTCATATCCTCGTGTAGAAAAATAAAAAAAATAAAATAAACATACTCCCTTGCTCAGTGAACAGATGAGAACAATGTAGAATTAATTTTAAGTCCATCTGATGCTTATTTTAATTTTAATTTATTAAATACTGATTTAAATCTTTTGATTCTCCGTGCATATAGGCATTTTATTATAGCATGGAATTTTAGCATGTTGTTGTCTCTGTCTTAGAAAATATTTCCTGATTTTTCCAAAGTCAGAGGAGGTCTCTAGATAGAGAATCATATTTTTCAAGTTTATGTACATTATTTGCTTAAAATAATCATGGAAATTAGCTTGTTGCTTAGAAAAATCCAAGAAAATTTTGAAAAGTTTACTATGACCAGAGAACCTTTAGGAAAATTTCTCATGAGCCAAGTCACTCAAAGTACACCTAATCTTTACAAACCCTAAATCACTAAGATAATTAAGTTTGGAAAATACAAACACCAAAATGACTTGATTTTTTATCACCACTATTTCTTAGGATCCAGAGAACTCATCATAAAAATTTCAAAGCATTTTAAGTTCATTTGATAACTTAAATTAATTTCTCAAGTTAAATAACATTTTTGGCATAAAAATGATTTTTTAAAATCAAAATATAACTTGAAAAATTATAAAACTTAGGCTTTTGACTTCTCTGTGATCAAAGGTATTTTCTAAAAATAAAATAATATTTAAAATAAAAAGTTAATTTTTAGCTATTTAAATATTTAAATAATTAAAAAATCCATAAAAATCACAAAAATAATAAAATTCATGAAAATGTTCTAAATTGTTTCTTAAGCACTTAGTATAAAATGGAATTTTTTTCCTGGTTTTCTAAATAAAGATATTGAATTTTAAAGCTAAAAAATAATTTTTTTAAAGGCTAAAATGAGTTTTCATTAAGAATAATTCTAATAAATCAAATAAAACTCAGAAAAATATAAAATCTTCTCTTCTGAGTTCTGCGACCTCATGGAGATTTTTTAAAAAATATAAAACTTAATTATCCCCATTTAAGAAAATTTTATATTTAATAAATACCCCTGAAGTTAAAATAATTTTTAAAATTCAAGTAAAATTCAAATAATAATGAAATTTGGTACAAAGGTTTCTCTAGTCTAGGTCTACCTCCAGTGAAAATTTTAAAGGATTAGGATTTACCTTGACTAAGTTAGGAATTTTATTTGAAAAATCTTAATTTTTCATGAAAATAATTATATAAAATAAATTAAATATTGAAAAATTACATTTTATCCTCTAATGTCTTAATTGACCCATGAATGAGGTAAGATAAAAATTTTAAAGTCATTTGAATTGAATTTGATNGATGACTGCATCCCATAGGAAGTCCAAAAAGCCTTAGCCAAATCCACGCCATATCCACACAGCCATAAACAAAATTGCTTCCAGAAAAATAATCATAGCCAATAACTAAATAGAGAAATGGTGGTATAAATGTAAAAATTTGAAAACATCCCCCAAGAAGAACTAAACCATATCCAAATAGCCTTATCCAATTGTGCTTCCAGAAAACTAGCTAAAACCAAATAAGGAGTTGGTGGTATAAATGTAAAACATTGAATGCATCCCCTAGGAAGTCCAGCCAAACCGAAAATAGTATTGAAAAGAAAATGTCGTAGAAAGAATAGTTAAAAAACACTATTCCTTCCCATAACAAAAAATTTTAAAGTCATTTGAATTGAATTTGATAAATTATGAAGTGTTAGAGCCTCATGGGCAAATGAGTAATTTTGGAAATTTAGCCTTAATTAACATTTAGGCTTAATTCAAATAGTGAAATGGGTAACCTCTGATCTTAATTTGGATGTTTGAAATACAATGGGTTAATTGGTAGAAACCAACCTTACTTTATTAATTGAAAAGATAAGTTAATAAATATCTAAATTATTAAAGTTTGGGAGTTTATTAAAATAAAATGAACCTAGGACTTAGGGGTATAACTTTTGAAGTCAATAATTAATCAATNGATATATTTTAGGTGTATCAAAGCCCTAGTGGCAAAGTGATCATTTTGAAATTTTAATACCTTAATTAAATTTTAGGATCAATTAAAGGGTAAATGGGTAATATTGATCATAATAAACTTTTTGGATGATTGAAATATAATGGGTTAAGAGGTAGAAACGAATTTGTCATCCTTTTCATGATAAGGTTTGAATTGTAATTTTGATAATTATCATGATTTGGAAGATAATTCAATAGGATGATCCTAAAAATAATGGGCTTAATCTACAAAAATAATAAATCACTCATTTCGAGCCCACCAATTGGTGATTATATACTAAGTCTAATATTAATGAGAATTGAAGTCCCATTTCAATATTTAATTTTCTTAAATTTACTTTAAAAATTAAAATTGAGAGGGCCTAATAGTGCATTAGGTTTGATATGTGAGAATTGTCTTAGTTGGGATTAGAAAAGATAGACATAATTGATTAATGAATATTTTCAAACACTTTAGGCCTTACTTTAACTCTGGGCATTAAAATCCTTAATGACATTGGACTTGCTCTTTGGGGCACCCACTCATATAACTATCAAATGAAATACTAAGTGACTATCTAGTTTCTCTCATTTTT
>JXCR01148842.1:236186-247003 GCA_002079205.1 Phalaenopsis hybrid cultivar
ATGAACTGCGTAGGGTTGTCCTCCTAAGGGATGAGCAAGTTAGTCTACTTGAGAAAAGCATAGAAGAGATGACCGCAGCCATGACCATCATGGCCACTATTCAGGGGCAATCACAAACACCACAATTGGCTTCTCCAGAGATCAATCGGCCGGAGATCATACACATCACAGATGAAAGAAAAGAGGTTGCTTCAACAAACAGAGACGAGCAATATAGAAAGGATTCTCCATCAAGTGC
The DNA here is from genome assembly GCA_002079205.1 of Phalaenopsis hybrid cultivar. Lineage (NCBI taxonomy): Eukaryota > Viridiplantae > Streptophyta > Magnoliopsida > Asparagales > Orchidaceae > Phalaenopsis > Phalaenopsis hybrid cultivar. Next base: position 236,425 of record JXCR01148842.1, read on the forward strand.
CACGCCAGAAAAGAAATTCAAGCAAATGGTTGAACAAGTGTGGGACGCCTTAACCCAATCTAAGGGTGGTGCATTGATTCTAAAAGGTAAACCTTACCCAGAGGAATTCAATGTCTTGCCTTTTCCCAAGCGTTTTGGTCCCAAACTTCAAGATATTCGATGGGACTAGAAATCCCAAACATCAAATAACACATTTCTAAGCCAACTGTGGCAACACGAGAAATAGTGAAGTTCTGTTCTTCCAGCAGTTCCTTAGCAGCTTGTCAGGAATTTCTTTCAACTGGTATGCTGACTTGCCCAATGGGTCAGTTAAAACATTTTTTGAATTGGAACAACTTTTTGTTAAAAGATTTGTTGGGGCACAACACCATGTGTCTATTGGAGAACTCATGATGAAAAAGCAAAATCCTAGCAAAACTTTGGTAAACAATATTTTGAGTTGAAGAAGTCTTAGCATGAAATGTTAACCTCAGCTACAGGAACATCATGCAATTGAAATTCTACTCAAGAGCTTTCATGGGCCAATAGCTTTCATGCTCAAGGGACTCACCATCAAATCCTTCGAGAAGCTACTCAGTAAAGTCAGCAGTCTTCAAGAGAAAATTAAGCACATTGAGCCACATGAAAAGGCTAAGATGACCAGAGTGTTTGAAAAGAAATTAAGAGTAGTAGAGACCATCGACAAAGGAAATCAGTCGATAAAAATATATGCAGAAGAGCATCGCTAGTCTTTTCACAATACTCTCAGAAACAGAATCATCAATCCAACCAGTGACCTCCTCAAGAGGGATTACCTCAGACAAGGGATAAGAAAATGTCCCTGTCAGAGCGACGTAAGACGGTGTATTCTTTCAAAGATGAAGCTATACTTAAAATATTCAGAAGTATGATGAAGAAGCCAGAATTCAAACTACCAGATCCAAAGAGGCCCGAAGAGGTGGGTAAGAAGAATGAACCAAATTATTGCACATACCACTGGTTGCTCGGGCACACTATAGAAAAATGCTTCATCTTTAAAGACTGGCTCGAGGGGAACCTTAAANTCACAATACTCTCAGAAACAGAATCATCAATCCAACTAGTGACCTCCTCAAGAGGGATCACCTCAGACAAGGGATAAGAAAATGTCCCTGTCAGAGCGACGTAAGACGGTGTATTCTTTCAAAGATGAAGCTATACTTAAAATATTCAGAAGTCTGATGAAGAAGCCAGAATTCAAACTATCAGATCCAAAGAGGCCCGAAGAGGTGGATAAGAAGAATGAACCAAATTATTGCACGTACCACTGGTTGCTCGGGCACACTATAGAAAAATGCTTCATCTTTAAAGACTGGCTCGAGGGGAACCTTAAAGAAGAGAATATAACAATCCCGAAAGAATATTTAAAAGAACCTGAAAAAGGTTCCATAAATATGATTTCAACTGAGCCAATCTCCCCAATTGATCCATATACTGGGATCAATAGATGGATGGAGTACAACTTGGGATGAACTCAAGAGGGTCCTTAATCAAATACAGGATTCATTGAAACANAACCGAGCCAATCTCCCCAATTGATCCATATACTGGAATAGATGGATGGAGTACAACTTGGGATGAACTCAAGAGGGTCCTTAGTCAAATACAGGATTCATTGAAACAAGCTTCTACAAATACCAAAGAAGAATTGAATGTGGTTTGGAGCAGATCATCCAAGAAAATACTGAACAAGCTCCTGTCTGCNAAAATACCAAAGAAGAATTGAATGTGGTTTGGAGCAGATCATCCAAGAAAATACTGAACAAGCTCCTGTCTGCATCAAAACAAGCCTCCATTCAGAGTCTGCAACATACCAAGCCCGAGATGAAGGTTTTGTTAGGAGATCTATCATCGTTAAAGACAAAGAAGAAGAAGAAAAGCCCCACTATAAAGATTGATAACACGAGGGGTAGGATAGCGACTGCCTATATTGGATTAGTTGTCTCGGATTTGGGGAAGAAAATCCTCGAATCCCTGACTTTGTATGATTATCTTTTTGTCCTCCCGGGGTCTTATGAATATAATGATTGTGATTTTGGCTACATTTTAACTATTTCTAGTGATAACATAACTGATCATGCACGATCTAGGTTTGATCTCGATCCCCAAAATAATCCTCAAATCGTATCCGAGTTTGATGAACTCGTTGTCAAGTCCAAAGAAGATATCAATGACACCGCTTATGATAACACCGATAACGAGGAGCCNCTAGATTAGTTGTCTCGGATTTGGGGAAAAAAATCCTCGAATCCCTGACTTTGTATGATTATCTTTTTGTCCTCCTGGGGTCTTATGAATATAATGATTGTGATTTTGGCTACATTTTAACTATTTGTAGTGATAACAAAACTGATCATGCACGATCTAGGTTTGATCTCGATCCCCAAAATAATCCTCAAAACGTATCCGAGTCTGATGAACTCGTTGTCAAGTCCAAAGAAGATATCAATGACACCGCTTATGATAACACCGATAACGAGGAGCCAATTCTTGAACATCATTGTACACCACTTACCATCAACTTAGGTCTTTCTGTTGAAGAGAAAGAGACATCAGAAGATTCAACAATGATATCTCAAGAAGAAGAAATCACAGAAGTTAACTTAAGGAGCAGAAACTTGTTACCACCAAGAACAACTCCAACAGCTAAAGAAAATCAAATAATGACCCAAGAAGAGATACCCCCACCTCCACCAGTGGAAGAACCACAAAATCAAGATAAAATTGGAGGATCATATAAAGTAGACTACAATGTGCTAGCTCATCTTAGGAAGTTGCTGGCCTGATTATGCATTTACGACGCTCTAATCCTGTCAAAGGAGATGAGAGAGTCTCTGGTTACAGGTTTGCTTGACCCAAAAATTTGCTTAGCTCAGTTGGCCAGCATATCCTCTGATGAAGTTTGTTCGTTGAAAGAACAGCCTAGGGTAACCTTCACAGATGAAGACTTACTGCTCGGTACTGCCGATCACAATCGTCCGCTCTACATCTCTATCAACATCGGCAGATTTGTGTTGTCCAGAGTTTTAGTAGATCACAGAGCATCTCTTAACATGATGAGCCTACAAACATTAGCCTATTTGGATATTGAAGCCCAAGAGCTTACGACCGATAAGATGATGTTAAGAGGATTCAATATCAGTTACATTACTTATGAAGGTTAGAGAACTCATGAAAACCGCTAAATTTCATATCATCAACGCCAAGACCTCTTTTAACGCTCTGCTGGGTCGACCATGGATTCATGAGCACAATATGGTTCTATCATCTCTACACCAGTGCAAATGGTCAATAAAATTGAATTAAAGGAGACCTACAACCATTTGCAGTGCATGAAGTTGGTATCCTTGAAGATGCTGCCTACTATGCGCCTCCAAAAAAGACTGTCTTCTCTTGTGAAGTTATCACAAACAAAGAAGAAGATTTAGAAGAATTACAAAAAGGAGGTCATTTAACTCCGCTTAAACGATCTTCCACCACTCCCTTACAACGAGTTGGTAAAAGTTCTTTTAGTTCGCGCACTCGAGGTCGAGGCCGGGGACGTGGAAAAGGAAGGATCAATTTAATTATTGAATGAACTAGGCCAACCATCAACGTTGGTAATGAAGACAGTTCTGAAGATGAGATAAAGATGACAAGACGAAATGGAAACCTCAATACGAGATATTCTTAGAAGATACTGAAAATAATGAATATGAAACAATGTATGATTGGATAAACCACTATGTGAATGTTATGACCCTCACTCCAATTTTCCCTCAAAAGGTCGAGATTTTAGAGGTCAAGGAAGTCCGTAGTGTTGGTTCAAAACTGATCAAGTTTTACTGTGCTTCAATCTCTACTGAGCTTGAAAACCATGTAAATTTGGATGATGATTCTAATGAATTAATGGAATTGCCTTTTGGTTACTTCTCACCTTGTGTTCGAGGGTTAATTCAACAAGGACACTTACCAAAAAAATGCCAAAAGAAAAATTTCAACTTTTTGAAAAATTATGGAATGGTAAAAGTCAAACTCCAAATTCAAAAGAGGGTTTCAGATTTGGTAGAGTCAGACCAGCCGATGATTCTGAATTTTGCATGGTTGTTACTGGTGAGTCAGAAGAGGATTGTCTCGATATAGAGGATGACTCNTTTGAACATCATGGTACACCGCTCACCATCAACTTAGATCTTTCTATTGAAGAGAAAGAGACATCGGAAGATTCAACAATGATATCTCAAGAAGAAGAAATCACAGAAGTTAACTTAAGGAGCAAAAACTTGTTACCACCAAGAACAACTCCAACAGATAAAGAAAATCAAATAATGACCCAAGAAGAGATACCCCCACCTCCACCAGTGGAAAAACCACATAATCAAAATAACATCGGAGGATCATATAAAGTAGACTATAATGTGCTAGCTCATCTTAGGAAGTTGCTGGTCTGATTATGCATTTACGACGCTCTAATCCTGTCAAAGGAGATGAGAGAGTCTCTGGTTACAGGTTTGCTTGACCCAAAAATTTGCTTAGCTCAGTTGGCCAGCATATCCTCTGATGAAGTTTGTTCGTTGAAAGAACAGCCTGGGGTAACCTTCACAGATGAAGACTTACTGCTCGGTACTGCCGACCACAATCGTTCGCTCTACATCTTTATCAACATCGGCAGATTTGTGGTGTCCAGAGTTTAGTAGATCACAGAGCATCTCTTAACTTGATGAGCCTACAAACAACAGCCTATTTGGATATTGAAGCCCAAGAGCTTACGACCGATAAGATGATGTTAAGAGGATTCAACCAAAAGGGAGAAAGAGCCCTCGGATCAATTACATTACTTATGAAGGTTAGAGAACTTGTGACAACCGCTAAATTTCATATCATCAACGCCAAGGCCTCTTTTAACGTTCTGCTGGGTCGACCATGGATTCATGAGCACAATATGGTTCTATCATCTCTACACCAGTGCAAATGGTCAATAAAATTGAATTAAAGGAGACCTACAACCATTTGCAGTGCATGAAGTTGGTATCCTTGAAGATGCTGCCTAATATGCGCCTCCAAAAAAGACTATCTTCTCTTGTGAAGTTATCACAAACAAAGAAGAAGATTTTGAAGAATTACAAAAAGGAGGTCATTTAACTCCGCTTAAACAATCTTCCACCACTCCCTTACAACGAGTTGGTGAAAGCTCTTTTAGTTCGCGCACTCGAGGTCGAGGCTGGGGACGTGGAAAAGGAAGGATCAATTTAATTATTGAATGAACTAGGCCAACCATCAACGTTGATAATGAAGACAGTTCTGAAGATGAGATAAAGATGACAAGACGAAATGGAAACCTCAGTACGAGATATTCTTAGAAGATACTGAAAAGAATGAATATGAAACAATGTATGATTGGATAAACCACTATGTGAATGCTATGACCCTTACCTCAATTTTCTCTCAAAAGGTCAAGATTTTAGAGGTCAAGGAAGTCCGTAGTGTTGGTTCAAAACTGATCAAGTTTTACTGTGCTTCAATCTCTACTGAGCTTGAAAACCATGTAAATTTGGATGATGATTCTAATGAATTAATGGAATTGCCTTTTGGTTACTTCTCGCCTTGTGGAGGGTTGATTCAACAAGGACACTTACCAAAAAAATGCCAAAAGGAAAATTTCAACATTTTGAAAAATTATGGAATGGTAAAAATCAAACTCCAAATTCAAAAGAGGGTCTCAGATTTGGTAGAGTCAGACCAGCTGATGATTCTGAATTTTGCATGGTTGTTACTGGTGAGTCAGAAGAGGATTGTCTCGATATAGAGGATGACTCTACTGATCAACCAATAGAAGATGCTCCGCCCCAAAATTTGAGGAGGAAATTAAATCTACTATCAATGAATTGAAAGAGATTAACCTCGGAACTGACGAATTTCAGGAGGAAATTAAATCTATTGTTAATGAATTGAAAGAGATTAATCTCGGGACTGAAGAACAACCCCGACCTACATTTATAAGGGATGAATTGAAAGAGATTAACCTCGGGACTGAAGAACGACCCCGACCTACATTTATAAGTTCTCTACTCAATGACAAAGAATATCCGGAATTGATCAAACTATTAACAGAATTCAAAGATTGCTTCGCGTGTAGCTACGATGAAATGTCAGGACTGTCCGCAGAAGTTGCAGTCCATAAACTCAGGGTGGACAATAATATAACCCCAGTAAAACAAGCTCCCAGGAGAATGCACCTCGAAATAGAACAACAAGTCATCACCGAGGTGAAGAAATTAATAGACGCCAACTTTGTGAAAGAAGAGTAGTACCCGATATGGTTGGCTAATTTTGTACCTGTTAAAAAGAAAAATGGATAGATCCGTGTTTGTGCTGACTTCAGAGATTTGAACTAGGCATGTCCAAAAGACGAGTTTCCACTACCCATACCAGAAATGATGGTGGATATCGCTTCAACACATGAAATTTTCTCCTTCATGGACAGATCATCGGGATACAACTAAATCAAGATGGCTCTCAAGGATGCAACACTTACAGCCTTCAGAACACCGATCAAAATTTTCTGCTACACAGTGATGTCGTTTGGCTTAAAGAACATCAAAGCAACATATCAGCGCGCAATGACAAAGACTTTTGCCAACCTCATTCACAACCAAGTAGAACGCTACATAGATGATTTGGTCATCAAAAGTAAACCAAAAATAGACCATTTGTATGATTTGAGGATCGTTTTTGAACAGTTATGATGATATGACCTTAAAATGAATCCCTTAAAGTGCGCCTTTTTCGTTACCTCTAGGAAATTTATGAGATTTGTTGTCCATCATCGGGGTGTCGAGATCGACCCGGATAAAATTAAAGCTATCTTGGAAATGCCTCCTCCTAAAACTTTAAAACACCTACGTTCCTTCCAGGGGAAGTTGGCATATCTGCGATGCTTTATTTCTAATCTCTCAAGTAGGTGTCAGCCTTTCTTGGCATTAATTAAAAAGGATGTCAAATTTATTTGGGAAGGAAATACCAGCAGGCTTTTGAGGATGTTAAACAATATTTAATGACACGTCCTGTCTTGGCAGCCTCTATCCCAAGGAAACATTTGATATTGTATATCGCAGCCTTAGATGACTCTCTTAGAGCCCTTTTAGCCCAAGTCAAGGTTGAGGGTAAATAAAATGCACTCTACTACTTGAGTCGTCGTCTAATACCGGCGGAGATAAGGTATCCACCCTTTGAGAAGCATTGTCTAGCATTAATTTTCGCCGCCCAAAAGTTTAGACATTACATGCTTTCTCATAAGATTACCCTAATCTCAAAAGTTAATCCATTGCAGTACCTGATGACCCGACCAACACTCTCCGGACGTTTAGCAAGATGGTCAATGATCTTATTACAGTTTGATATAACTTTTGTTCCCCTCCGTGCTATCAAGGGACAGATACTAGCAAACTTTCTTGCTGCACACCACTGTCAACTGGGTCCTCTCTCAACAACGAGTTACTAGACGATCAAATACTACAAATGAAATTCTCCAAAGTACAACGCTGGGAAATGTACTTCGATGGTGCTTCATTAGCTAGAAAAGATAAATGATCAGACACAATTATACCAGGCAAAGCAGGGATTGGTTTGATCTTTATCAAACCATATAAGGGTATGTTGAGATTCTCATACCACCTGACAGAGCCGTGTACCAATAGTGAAGCAAAATATGAAGCTTTAATCACCGGGTTGGAAGTGGCAATCTCAATGGATATAACAAAAATTTCCATCTATGGCGACTTCCAACTCGTCATCCAGCAAGTTGTCGGACAATACAAAATTCTGAAACCAAGATTAACAGAATATCATCAATACACAATGAAGCTACTGGAGCAGATTCCTGATGTGACTTTCTACCGGGTTCTTAGGGGAGATAGTGCCCATGCCGACGCTCTAGCAAAACTTGCTAGAGAAATGGCATGTCCCCCGGAGTATTTTATTGAAGTCACAGTGCAAGGAAGACGAGTCTTGTCTCAGATCGACTTTAAAACTCTACACAAGCTTGGAAAAGAAGAAACAATAAATACAGTTGCAGACATCAACAAAGATTGGTGTAAGCCATTAATAGAATATTTGTATACTGGAAAGTTGTCAGAAGACAAGTCTGAGGCGCACCACATCACAAGAAGGGCTATGTCTTAAGCCCTGATGGGAAACGTTCTTTACAAAAGATCATTCAACCAGATGTGGCTACGGTGTTTGAGCAGAGCCGAAGCACATACTATTATCAAAGAAGTACATGCTGGATTGTGTGGCGCTCACCAGTCAGGGCCGAAAATGAAAATGAAGATTAAAAGACCCGGATATTATTGGCCAGCAATGATGTCTGATTGCATAGATACAGCCAGAAAATGTCACTAATGCCCAGTGCAGGGGTGGTCTTACACCAGTCTCCGAATGTGTTACACCCAACTATTGCCTTGTGGCCACTCGAGTGTTGGGGCACAGACATAATAGGTCCGATAGACTTTTCATCTTCTAAAGGACACAGGTTTATACTTGTCGCTACAGATTACTTCTCCAAATAGGCAGAGACAGTACGTTACATGAGGTTTCGACACAACACGTCCTTCAATTTTTCAAAAGCCAAGTCTTCTATCATTTCAGAGTACCGCAAAGAATAATTTCCGATAATATGACAGCTTTCAGAAGCACAAAGATCAATAATTTTGTCAAAAGCATGGAATAGATAAGAGATACTCTACGATTTACTATCCCAGAGCAAATGGTCTGGTTGATGCTTTCAATAAAATACTAGTACAAATTTTGAAGAAGACGTTGGATGAAAACAAAATGGATTGGCACAATAAACTATTAGAAGCCTTGTGGGCTTATCAGACGACATTCAGGACTCCCACTCAGTGTACACCCTATATGCACGTGTACGGGTCTGAGGTCGTACTACCGCTAGAAATCCAGACACCATCTCTTAGAGTCGTTGTTGCCAATCAACTCACAACAGAAGAAAGTGCAAAACTCAGACTTGAAGAATTGGAAAGTCTCGAGGGAAAACGACTAGAAGCACAACAACATTTGGAGCTTTACTAGGCAAAGCTGGTACAAGCCCATGATAAATTGGTCCGCCCAAGGAAATTCAAAGTTGGTGACCTCGTACTTGTGCTCAAAAGGTCTATTCTTGCACGCCATAAAATAGATGGAAATTTTTAGCCGATATGGGAGGGACCATTTGTCGTTGAAAAGGTCTACACAAGAGGAGCTTACCAGTTAGTGGACTTCCATGGCGAAAGACCCATGTTACCAATAAATGAATGATGTATGAAAACATATTATGCAACCTGATGTCACTTGCCTCTACTTGCTTTGAAACTTTGATTATTTTGGGGTTATCGATGTGGCAAAATGTAAAGTAAATTTGTCAACATACTGGAAAGCCTGGAGCTGTATACCAGGGTCTTCTCTGAGAGTGACAAAAGAAGCATTTTGGACTGCATCTTTGATTTGAGAGATAGAGGTCGGACGGGCCTTCTCATGGAAAGAACATACTCTGAGCCGAAGAAATGGATGAGAGGAAAAGGGAGAGTCACCATTTAGTGTGGCTGTTGTTATAACTTCACAAATGACAGATAGAGGAATCAACCTGGGATCCTTAGACATGACTAAGTAGATCCACTACCGCCAATGATAAAGTGGATGATCAAAAGAATGTTCAAATAGAGTATTTTGCCTGCTACCTGCATTCCAAATAGTTGTATTATCAACATCTACGAAGAGGGTGATTGCATTCCTCCACACATTGATCATCATGATTTTGTAAGACCCTTGTGCACGGTCTCATTTTTTAGCAAGATCAATATTTTATTTGGGAAAGAAATCAATATCGTCGGCCCTGGTGAGTTCAGAGGTTCTTTGGAGATTCCTCTACCAGTCGGTTCAGTGCTATTTCTTAAAGGCAACGGTGCAGACGTCGCCAAACATTGCATTCCATGGTTACGACACCATAGGGTGTCTGTGACTTTCCGCAGGATAGATGACAGCAAAATACCATATGGATTCCGGCCAGACCCAGAACTGGAAGAGATACTGCTGTACAAGTTGTGAGAGAGTTGTACCTCTAAGTACATGCGAAAGGGAACTCTTATCCTGGAGCATGGCTTAGAAGGTCTACTTGATCAAGAGCTCATCATATCTGGTACAGATGGTCAGAGGGTTCACTTTTTTTATATAGCAACATGATATGTATCTGATATATTCAACCTACAATGTACTCATGGCATAAGATGTTATGAATGTACCTTTTTTTATATAGCTCATCGTACCTTTTTAGGCATCAGCCAATGTTCGATCTGTGACATCTTTGTTGAAGTAGATTAATGGAAATTTCTCTCAGAAATGTGTCTCTTGTCAGTTGCCTTTTTGAGCAATGGATGAAGGCCACGAACCATGCGTTGGTTCAAAATTTCAATGAACAAAGAACAAAACAACAAACCTTTGACAATAAATAAATTTAAATAATTTTTTTTTATAAACAACAAAACAAATTTCTTTTGAAAGTCAACAAACTAAAATTAAAACTTTAAAAACA
>JXCR01148843.1:12332-31223 GCA_002079205.1 Phalaenopsis hybrid cultivar
AACCAATTCAAATCACCATTTCATAAATCTCAAGACAAGGAGAAAGATAGAGAAAACTACTCAAAACTCTTGGGGAAAACACAAAAAAACTCAAAATTCATATATAAAATCAAAGTCATACAAACTACAACAATAAATAAACNGTTGGAACATTTTTAACCTCCAGGACCTCTCCAGAACTTCTAGGCTCCTTTCTTCTCTAACTTTAGGCCAAAATAGTCTTCTAAAGTTGTGGATGAGCTTTCCCAAGAGTTGCTTAAACATCCCTTCAAAATTGGGCCTTATCCAAAGCTTGATTGGGCATAATCATTGAGCTGATGGACACCAAGCTCAACAAATTGCATTCCACCCATTGAGAGGCATTAAGATAGGATGCCAACGGAGACTTCCTTGTATTAGCTTCCTGGACAGAGAAAGCTAACAAGGTTCACTTAGGATAACCGAAAAGGTATCTGTGAAGGAGATGGTCATTTCTAGAGTAATCCCAGCCTCGAGCGCGCCGTCGGCGGACCTTTTTAATGAATTAAGTCTGGAGTCTAGGAAAAATCTCACTGTCGGCGGGGTCGATGGTGTCGTCGGCGCCCTAGTTCAATTCTTCACATTTTGGTACTTTTTGCTCCAAATTCTCTCCTATTTGCATCATTTTGCTCCAATGACCCTAATTCATCATTCCTGCAACAAAACATCAAAAATACATTTCTTTTANCTATTTTTCGGCCAAAGTCTTCTCTTTAAAGATGTGGATGAGTTTTTCCAAGAGTTTCCAAAGCACCCCTCCAAAATTCATCCTCATCCAATGCTTTGTTGGACATAATCGCCGAGCTCGCCGTCGGCGACCTCGAGAGTGCCATCGACGGGCCTTCTAAGTGAATTAATTCTTGAGTCTTAGGAAAAGTCCGCCATCGGCGCCGTTGGGCTCGCCGTCGGCGCCCCAGTTCAAATCTTCACATTTTGGTCCGTGTCGCTCCAAAGTCGCTTCTTTTTGCATCTTTTTGCTCCAATGACCCTAATTCATCATTCCTGTAACAAAACATCAAAAATATCTTTCTTTAAAGTGTAATATCATAAAAAACATTGTAAAATAGGCATGAAAATCTCAACATATTTTTCTTTGGTCACTTTGCAACTAGACTTGGACATCCATCCACTATTTTCCTACTGTGCAGTCAATCGCAAGTACCTTATGAAAGTTGGGAAAAAGTAATTCTTCCTTGGAAGATGATGGATCCTGAAATCTATCACAGTTGTATTGGAATGAGAGATTAAAATGATATGAATGTGTTGATGTATCAAGGATCTCAGAATTTATCACATATTAAACCCTACTATAATTCAATTGCACTTATGAAGAGAAATAAGAAGATAGAGAAAGTGGTGTAGAATCTTATGCATGTGATTGGGAATATTTCTGAAATGTTGGATCATCTGGATTGGAGGCTTAAGGAACATTTTGAACATACTGGGCGTATTGAAGGTGGTTTAGTACGTATGTTCAAGAAACATTCTTGGATTGGAGAGGATTCAACAGATGAGTTTCCATATCGACCCACCTACAACTTGTATGTGCACTACCAATCAATGGGAGATATCCAGGAGGATGAGAGTGAAGAAGATGTTTGAACTTAAATTATGCACGAAACATTTTATTTAGTACTTCTTGTTTTAGTTTGTTGAGTTGGATTTCATTTCCCTTATATTGTTGCATTATCTAAGTTTATGCTTTGTATTTTGATGTTTAGATTTCAGTGTTAGGATGTTGGTTTGCTTTAGAACACTGAATTTGATGTTTGTTGACTTGAAAATTATTAGTTTGTATTAGCGTAGATTTTATATATAAAAGTGAGTTTTGCATAGTTTGTGAAAGTTTGGTATTAGAAAGATGCTTATATATACTTAGAAATGCTTATTTAAATTAATTAGAGGTTAACGTAAAGTGGTACGGAGAAGATTTCAACATAAACTGAAATCTGGTGAATTTAAGCTCTGACACATGATGCACCAAATTGGCGCATGATGCACAAAAAACCCGAACAAGCCAGATCACCTAGAAAACCACAAAATTGCACAGACAAGCTCCATTTTCACTACTTGTCTCATCTCCTACCTCTAAACCTTGACCTAGGGCTTCTTATTGAGGATGGTAGAAAAGATTTTGGAGGCAAAAAATCTTAGATTTCATCTTCTCTTGGTAAGAGCTTTACTTTAACTTATAATTTTTTTATTTTCACCATAGATTTTTCCTACATTATGGAAGATCCAAAGTTTGTGATATTTGATGGAAAAGCTTGAAGAAAACCCATGGTGAAAAGTTTCTTACCGAATGAACTTGTTTGAGGAGTTAGATTTTTGATTTAGTAATTTTTTTGGAATTTATTTGGATTTTCATAGAATTTCCAATGACTCCCCGAGTTAGGAGAGGAAGGTCGTCCCTAGATTTTGATTCATGATGATTCATTAACTTTAAGGACCAACATAGTTACAATACTCAAATGGAGATTAAAAGATTGATCCAAGAACGAGCATTTGCATACCCAGGTGGCGAGATTGAAAGGTTGATCCTTGCCAGAAATTGGAAAAGATTTTGCTACTTCACTACAGTAGCAATTGTCTCATGATTTGGTAGTTTTATTCCAACTTGAGGTTCACTGTAGATGACCGTATACTGGTTAGAGGTAAACAAGTTGAATTTACTGCTGATCAGATCAATACTTTTTATGGGTTGAGAGGTGTATTTTTGTATGAATATGCTACATTCATGATGAATGATTCATCACTTAATGAAGTGATTTCCTTTCTGATGAACGAAAGAGGAGAGTGGAAGATTAAGAATGGCAAAATAGTTAACTTCCTTGCTTCCATGTTGACTAGTCAGTCAAAGGTATGACATCACTTCATTTCTGCTAGATTATTGACATTGAATCATCTTACTGATGTTATGAAAGGTAGAGTTGTATTGAACTATTGCATTCAAAACATGAAAGCAATAAATTTTGGTGCACTTATAGTTCATCAAGCTCGAAGAATAGCTGGTAGCTCAACAGCTAGTGGTTTTGGATACCCTGTTTTGATTTTCACTTTATGTGAAGGAGTAGATTCCTATAGTAATGAAGAAAGATTACAACCATAGAATCCTATTTGGAGGCATATGATTTAGAGAGTTGAATTATTTGTTGAATCTAGGGGTGGAAGAAGGGATAGACCCTCTACATCTGTTGCAGGGGCTTCTAGTTCTTGCTCTGCATAATCAGAAAACATTATGAACCAACTCATGATTCAATAAATGGACATAATTAATATTCAGAGTTAGTTGGGAGAGATTGGAGCAAGAAATGCTCATAATGATGAATATCAGTAGAGGAGAGTTCAACATGATATTTATTTTGAGAATGCTATGGTGAGACATTTTAGGGGCGAACCCCAATGTGGAATTTCCTCCTTTCCCCAGTTTTACTCCTTATGCTCCTATTTGGGATAAAGATGAGGAAGAAAAAGAAGAAGAACATGATGAGGAGGAGGAGGAAAGAGATGAAAATTGATATTCTTATGAGTCTAGTGTAGTTTGTTTCTGTTTTTATTTGTTATTTGTGACGATAATGTGTTGTATTTTCGTTTGAGAACTATTGTAGTAAAAATTTTTATGTTGTATTGTGAACATAATTGTAATAGTAATTGTAGAATTTTAGTTTTTCTGCATTTTTAATATTTTCATTTTTTTTTCAGTTTTCGTATTTCCTTTTTTAATTCTCAGTAAATTCTTTAGAGTATATTATGTTTTACTTAATGCTTTAAAGCTTGTATGTTTTTAAAGTTGGTACCTGTAGTATATCAGAGCCCAGTTTCATAATAAAAAATCCTTTACATGTCAATTTTTTATGTTTATGCATTTACTGTTTTCTTTCACCTACTAAAATTTTGTACTAAAATATTTTTTAAAATTAATTAAGAACTTAAGTTTGGGGGCAAGAAATTTTTTTTTTGAAAAGAAGTCAACTAAATTTTATTTGTCTTGAATTGACTATATTTTTAAAAATTAATTTAACATGACCTGAGATATTAAGATTTAATTTTAAATGACTATTCTTATGTTTATAAATATTGTGGTAAATTTAGGTAAAAAGTCTTTAATAATGAAGGTCAATTCTAAAGTTAAAGATATTTGGTACGATATGATAAGACTATGCTTTTCTATTTAAAGTAAAGGAAGTTATATTTTTGAAGTATTAAGAATTTTAGAGTTTCACGTAAGAATGAAAGAATAAGACTTTATGAAAAATCATAACTAATATGAATTTATAAAGGAAGAAAGGTATAGAGTTTTAACTTCAAGAAGAGGATAGTGAAGTTCAAAATTATTAAAGGCTATCTTGATATAGTAATCCTCACTTGAAAAAGAAAAAGAAATAGAAAATAAGGGATTGAAAGATTTTCTTAAAAATAGGAAAAGGAATAGAAAATAAAAGAAAAGAATAATAGGTTAGGGGAAGCTTGAGGAGATGGCAAATCAAAAATTGGTTTCACTTGAATCAACTTAAGGAAGGAGCTTTATTACATTTTCTAAACTTGTATTGGATCATTAGTAGCATTCCGATTAAAGTTTTAATGAAATTCGTTTCATATAAATGTTCTAATTATCCTTCATATGAAAAATTGCAATTCTTCTTGAAACGAATATAGATTCAAAAATCTTAAATTTGATTATTAAGTATTCCTAGACTTAGAGTTTGAATTGAAGTTATTAAAGGTTTTTCTTAAATTTTGTTATTCTATTTGTTAAACTAAAGTATGGAAGTTATAAGTAAATATCTATCCTATGTCATATGTTTTTATGTACTAAAAGTGTCACTTGAGGAAAATTAACATTTAAGTTTAGGGAATTTTATTACACAAAAAAATATACTGTTTTAAGTACATATTTTATTCTTATTTTGGTGATATTGTACTTTAAAGAAGGTTATTCTTATGTTTTTTTGTAGTTATATCATTTTTAGGCATTTGGAGCAAAAATGATAAAAAAGATAAAATTTGGAGCCAAAATAGTGAATTTTAGAATTCTAGCGCATGATGCGCCGTTTGACAAAGAGTTGGCACATGATGCGCCAGATTTGGTGCATGATGCACCAGAGATGACTTTTGGTGGATTAAGGAGGTTTGAGACAAATTTTGTCCTAAATTTCAAAAGTACACTTGTACTACACACCCTTGGAGTGATTGGATGCATCTAGACACTTTAGAAGGTTCTCTTATGAAGAGATGTGTCTCTTGGATCAAATGACACATCTTTCAAATTCAAAAGTGTTCACTTTTGGAGGAAATTTTGGAGGGAATTTTGAATTTCATTTGAAAGGAGGCAACCCCTAATAAAAGAAGAAGACTTTAAAGAGTTGAGAGAGAGTTGGAAGGGGGATGAAAAGGCAAGAAGGCAGTGACATGAAAGGCAAGGAGAGGAGATTTTCTTCTAGGGTTGTAAGAGGAGAGGGAAGGTGAGAGTTTTTTTCTTCATTACACTTTTAAGAGAGAATTAAGTGTGTTTGTAAAGAGAGAAAGGCTTGGAGAGAACTTCTAGGGATTTTCTTGGGAAGGATTGTGAGATAAGTTGTGTCTTTTATTTCTTTTGTTTTGTAAACTTGTTTCTATATATGAAATTTATGTTTTGTCGTATCATTTTCATGAATTCAGAGTAGTCTTATTTATCTTTCTCCTTATTTTGAGATATGGTTTTGTGAAGAATTGATTTTGTTTTCTATGGTTTTAAATGTTAATAATTTGTGATGATTTGAACTTCGATCTTCATTTATTTTTTGATCTGGCCAATTGAAATGTTAAAACATGTTGAGAAACATATTTTCTAAAAAGGGCTATGATTTCTATAACAATGGGAGAATCACATTTGATTTCATGGGAGAGTATGTCATCCATGAAATTGAGTGCAAATAAATAGGGAAATATACTTTGTTGGATGAAGAATTGGAGATTTTAAGGTGATAGATTAAAATTCCAAATTTTGTCTAGTTGATTGGAAACTGATGTGAGATTGTTAGCCATTAGAGGAGGGAGTAGTGGGAGCTCTAGAGTTGCAGTCGGTATCCTCCTAGCCTAACCCCAAAATTATGGATCGAACTTTGGATTAGTCAATGTTCTTTATGCACTCGGAAGAGAGTAAAAAATAGGATTGCTCCTATTTTGCACAAAAAAATTTTATTTATATTTTCAAATGATTTTAGTTTCTTTACAATCCATATACTCATTGTAAAGGGGGAGGATTCTTTCTTAAATTTAAACTCTTCGTTACAAAACTTTGTTTAGTCTTAGTAAATTTACTTTGAAGATTAGAAATAAGTTTAGTAAACTTAGTTCTTTTAGTTACATTTCTGTTAGCATTCATTAAACCTATTTTAACTTTTTTTCTTACTTTATTTTTTATACTTTGAATTGTCGGAACTATTTTTGGTTGGAGAGTAGCCCATAAGAAGCTGTCAGTCACCAGAATTGAAATCTCGTCGCCCGCTTCGGAAGGACATTTTAATTTACATATTTATTTAGTTTTAGAAAAAATATGAAATCAAACTGAACCCATATTTTTCATAGTTTAAATGAAAGAGCACTATACCTTCTTGTATCTATCTTAAAGGATAAAGACAAGACTTGAGGATGAGGCTCGATCAAATAAACTAAGGAATATATGACATCCGTTTAGTTTGCGAAACCTTTATATTTGCCGACAAGTTCCCCAATTTAATATAAAGAATTAAATAGGGTTTATATTAACCCATGTTTGGACATGCTTCCTGTAAGAGCAAGCCCCTATAGTTAATTACATCTTAAATTACCAAAGTCTCCTAAGAAGACTCTCGATAAAAATCAGGAAATATTATCTTCAAGGAGTTTCAAAGGGTAGGACTTCTGAATGAGATTGGATGTAGAGATGTGAAAGGGGATTGGTTCAAAATTTTGAACATTCTGTTGAGTCCAAAAGAGGAAGAACTAGGGGATGTCATAGATCTAGAGGAGAACCTTGGTGACTTCCCAAGCTATCCTAATTTTTGGCTTCATTTTTTAGGAGAAATATTTAGGTGTTGCATCCTGTCAATTTTATTAGTTAGGGCTTACATTCATGTGAAACAATCACACAAATAACCTGGAATATGTGAGGATTTAGGTCGTGATGAAAGATGACCTCAGAATCCTAAAATGAGTTAGGGCATATATTGCATAGCAGAGTTGTACAAAGGTCTAAAGATAAGGTGAGGATTTACGTTGGATAAGTATGCAACCTTGAAGTCCTATGGCTTTGTTGTTTATATCTAAGAAAGGAAGATTGGTTTAGCTTGGGAAGACAGGATTTCCTGTTGAAGATGGCCGTGCTGTCGACCATGCTAGCTCGAAGCTCCTTGCCGCGACGAGTTTGAGTTTTCTAGTGTGTCAAGTTATGATGTCAAATCAGGTGGTTCCTATGGTTGAAGTTCTTTATATTTTATGAGGGCATATTAAAGTTGATTAGAGCGTCACCGATATGTTTGTAGTTCTTTAAATTTTATCGGGGCATGTCAAAGTTGATTCGAGCGACACCGATTAGGATCCCATGGTTCCCTCGTTCCGGCACCACTATTTTCTATTGGATTCACTTAGTCCAAATGAATTTACCAAACCCAACTTAATGAGTTCCATAATTTCATTTAAACCGTGAGAAGCCTCGTTAGCAATCGTAGGGCAATCTTAATGAGTTCCATAATTTCATTTAAATCGTGGGAAGCCTCGTTAGCAACCGTAGGTTAAAACTTAATGAGTTCCATAATTTCATTTAGACCTTGGGAAGCCTCGTTAGCAACCGTAGGTTACCTCCTCCGAGGGGTTCCCGATCTTCCAATAAGGACATTTTAATTTAGCGGAAAACCTCGTTAGCAACCGTAGGTTACCTCCTCCGAGGGTTCCCGATCTTCCAATAGAGTGGAAGCCTTGTTAGCAACCGTAGGTTACCTCCTCTGAAGAATTCCCGATCATCCGATAGAGACATCTTAATTTAGTTGAAGTTGTAGTTTTGTGTGATGTTTGTGACTAAATTTTGAGTTGTTTTATATTTTGAATATTGTGGCGGTGAATTTTATCTTGGTTGATTTTAGTTTTAGTTTTGGTTTTGATTTTCTAGCTATCCTGATAGTTGTAGTTTTCATGTAGGGTAACATCGTTGTTTAACATGCAAGTTTGTGTTTTATTCATATATGCAGATATAAAAGTACAGTATGGAAGTACAAGAAAGACAACGCTGAAACTCAAAAGGCATGTTAAGGCAGTTTATATGAAACAAGGAAGTAAATTTTTGACGACCTACCTAACCCTAGGTCATATCTTGGTGGGTCCTTATTAATTTGATTAAGGATGATATTTGTTAAGCAAAACATATTAAGCTTAGTAACTCTCCGAGGTATTCAACAGGCTAAGAGGAAGAAGCAGGTCCATGCTTCCCTCTTATCACCTGGTGAAAAGCATCGAACTCATTTAAACTTATTATATTGCTTATTATTTCATCCTATGAACACCCTAATGCTCAATGAACATTGATGTATCAATTATCCCTAAGAGTAATGTAATTATCATTTGTAATTTAATTTTGAATATTATGTGGGTGAAAACCCTTAAAGAGGCAAGTTAGTTTTATTGGAACACTTAGCAAAATTTTGACTTGGGCTTGTAGTTTTTTAAAGATGTTCTAATTTTAATTGTGTTTGTTTTTCTAATCCTCATTTAATCAGTCTTGATTTAACTTAGTTATACTAAGCCCTTAAGTCCTAGGTGAGTGTCTTAATTAGTTTTAAAAAAGTTAAGCTTTAAGTGACAATTATTCATTATTTGAATTTTATTTGAAAATCAAATAGGGGTATTAAATTGATTAATTATTGACTTCAAAAGTCATAAACCTAACTCCTAGGTTCTTTTTATTTTAATAAACTTCCAAATTTTAATAATCTAGAAATTTATTAACTTATCTTTTTAATTAAGAAAGTGAGGTTAGTTTCTACCAATTAATCCCTTGTGTTTCAAACATCTAAATAAACTGATTAAGATTAGAGGTTGCCCATTTCCCTCCTTGAATTAAGCCTAAATGTTAATTAAGGCTAAATTTCCAAAATTACACATTTTCCCTAGGATCTAACACTTCATAATTCATCAAATTTAATCCAAATGACTTTGAGCCAATTAAGACATGAGAGGAGAAAATGTGATTTTTCAAAATTTAATTTAATTTATATAATTATGTTTTATGCAAAAATAGGATTTTTCAAAGAAAATTCCATAACTTGACCAAGACAAAGCCTAATCCCTTGAAATTTTTAAAGTATTTTTCAAAGAAAATTCCTAACTTGACCAAAGTAAATTATAATCCCTTGAAATTTTTAGGGATTTTTCAAAGAAAATTCCTAACTTACCCAACGTAAATCCTAATTCCTATGAACTTTTACTGGAGCTAGAACTGGACTAGATAAGCCTTTGGACCAAATTTGATGATTTTTGAATTTTATTTGAATTTTAAGAATTATTTTAAATTTTGGGGTATTTATTAAATATAAAAAATTTTAAATGGGGAAAAAATAAGTTTTGTATTTTTGAAAAATCTTCCTGATGTCAGAGAACCCAAAGAAGAAAATTTTATATTTTTCTAAGTTTTATTTGATTTATTGGAATTATTTTAGTGAAAATCCATTTTTACCCTTTAAAAATTATTTTTAAGCTTTAAAATTCAGTATCTTTATTTATAAAATCAGGAAAAATATCCTAATTATTTCTAAGTGCTTAGAAAGCAATTTAGAACATTTCCATGAATTTTGTTATTTTTTTGTTTTTTGTGGATTTTTAATTAATTTAAAATTTCAAAATCGGCTAAAAAATCAAGTTTTTATTTTAAGCACCATTTTATTTTTAGAAAATACTCATGATCCTAGAGAACTCAAAAAATAAGTTTTTGTAAATTTTTTACTTATATTTTGATTTTTAAAAATCATTTAAGTGCCAAAATGAACTCAAAATGCCTTAAAATTTTTATGGTGAGTTTTCTAGATCTTAAATAACAGTGAAAATAAAAAATCAAGTCATTTACATGTTTATGTTATCCAAAATTAATTTTCTTTGTGTTTTAGGGTTGGTGAGATTAAGTGCATTCTTACATAAAATTATTTCTAGGGGTCCTCTAGTCATAATGAACCTTCCAAATTTTTCTGAGAATTTTCTAAGTAACATGCTTATTATCATGATAATTTATGTAAATAATAGACATAAATTTGAAAAATATGGATCTCTGTCTAGGGACCTCCTCTAACTTTGAAAAAAATAGAAGATATCCCCTAAGACAGAGGCAACAACATGCTAAAATTTCAATCCATAGTGATATGCCTATATGCATGGAGAATCAAAACATTCAAATCATCGTTTAATTAATTAAAATTAAAATATGCATCACATGGACTTAAAATTATTTTCACATTTTTCTCCTCTGTTCACTATGCCAGAGGGTATTCTTATTTTAACTTTATGACTTTTATACAGCAAGATATGCATTTTTAAAGCTAGGGCTATTTATTTAAATAACAAAATCCCTATTTTTCTATTTAAATGTGTGGCGCTGACTGTATCTTCGGCAGCTCTGAAGGCACGCATGGCGCGAGCTCAAAAGGCACGCGTGGCACGCTCTGGTTGGATGTCGCCATCCACGTAGCCGCTGACTCAGCTCGTGGTTCACGTAAGGAAGCGCTGTCTGGCTCCCCGTCATCGTCCTCGATAGAGTGATCCTGTGATCGTCCACACCCTAAGATCTCAGCCTAGACTCAACCAAATCACTTTGGGTTTGATCCTATCGAGTCGTCTAAGTGAGACGAACATTTCCATATGATAATCATACAATCAAATAAAGCTTAATTAAATGGAGAATCAAAATAAGCTTGGGAGGAGGAGAGGTTCAATACCTTGACTTTGAGAAGGGAAGCTTTGATCAGAGACTCTTGGCACATTCGTTGGGGTCCAAAAAATCTTGGGATTAAGCCTCTTGCTATGGTGAAATGCCTAGACCCAAATTCGACCAAGGCCGATTTAAGGTGTCGATCAAAGTCTATATTAGGGGCTCTATGGAAAGGGGATTTGATGGGCTTTGGCTTCTTTCAATGTTGTGAAGGCGTGGGTGATTTTAATTTGAGTTTGGTAGAGTGTAGAGGTGTGGAGAGCTTTGTATTATCTCTGGCAAGGTTTTGAGCTAAAAAATTGGGCTCTGACAAGAGGATTCAGGGCAATGTAGTGGTTGGGTTGCACTGAGGATGTCTCAAAGAGGCTTTGGGATCAATTTGGGGAAGTCTCTTAGAGGAATTTTCAAATCTCTTTCCATGGCCGTGGAGGGGAGCTTTTTTTAAAAATGGACTTAGGCTTGCTGCCATGGTCAATTGGGGGTGAAATGTGCTGCCTACGTGGAGGGCAGAGAGGCTCTAAGCTTCAATTTGGATGAGGTACCTCTAAGTTTGAATTGGGTTTATTCTCATGGGGGATGGCTCTCATTTTGGCCATTTTTCAGCCACTAGGCCGGCCGGCCAGCCAGAGGAGGTGGTTAGGGAGGTCGGATGAGCCAGGGGAATATGTCACAACAATTTAATGATTTTAGGCTTTGTTTTGGAAAAAAATATCCAAGGCTTAAGCAAATATGACATTAAATCCCTTGATTTAGGGGACCTTTGGTCCATGGCTTAGCTTATGTGGTTTCATGGTGTTTCGGCTGGTCACTAGGGTCCACCTTATGGCAGTGGAGTCATTAATTTGATGACTTTAGGATAGTTAGGTCACCTTTAGTGCATGGGTTCAATGTGGGTCCAACTGGTCAAAACTTGGGTTTGGGCTAGGCTAGCAATGTCAATTGACCCAATTAATTGATCAACATTGTGTATATGATTGTTATGAGGATTTGTAGTGAAGGGTTGAAGTGATTTTGAGTTCAATTGGTGAGTCAATTTGAGGGATTTTTGAAATTTGGTCAATTTGACATGTTGGGTTAGACATGGATCTAGGTTAAGCTATCCTTGGGCTAAGTCCAAATTGAATAGTTCAAATGATCAAGGGAGATGTTGTGAAGATTTTTCTTAAAGACATAAAGTGGAAATTTTGGGTTTAAGGACCTCAATTTGGTGAAGTTTGGGGAGATCGCTATTTTGAGACAAAATTTGGGATTTTTAGACTTAAGTTGAAATTAAATGAAATTGGTGCTTCACAAAGACCAATTAAAGGTCAAATTTGATGTACAGGAATGTTATGAAGATTTTTCAACATAAATTGTGGTAAATGGAGTAGGCCATGGGGTTAATTTGGTGGAACTAAGTCATAGGGCCAAAATTGGGTTTTTAGTTTAGCTCAAATTGGGCTCAAATAATGGACCAATTGGGATTGAATTTGGTCTACATTGGTCACATCAAGAGTGGATTTGAGTTTAGAATTGAAATTGGGGGAAATTGAGACCAATTGGATAGACATTTGAGGTAGGTTTGAAAAAAATGGGCCTTTAAAGGGAAATTTGGGAGTTTTGATCAAAGATGGTCAAATTGGCCAAATTGGGTCATATGATAGTTGAGAAAAATGAAATTAGGAATATTTGGGAGATTTTGGGAATTTTTGGGATTTTTTGGAATTTTTTTTGGGATTTTGGGCTAAGGAGGGGTACTTTAGTAATCTGGCAAATTTTGGTGATTTTGGAGAAGTTTTAGTGTTTTCAACGTGTTTGAAATGATCTTTGAACCAATTTGGGTAGATTTGGGAATTTTGGCCAAATTTAGGGTCCCAAAGGTATCTAGGTAATTTGGGGGAGTTTAGGGGCAAAAGACTAGGTTGGGTATCTTGGTAGAGCTGGAGTGCAAACCACCATCAATAAACCATGGACCAATGAAAACCCCATTTTGGGTCCTCTATGTAGTGATCCTAGCCATACCCTAGCCTAGGGCTAATGGGTTTAGGGGACCAGCTACATGAGTCTCTCAAAAATATCAAGGGACCAAAGTCAGAAAATTCTGGGTTTAGGGTAGTGAGTGATTTTGATTGAAGCGAGTGCCTTAAGCCTTAGACCAACACCTAGGGTCAACCCTAAGATCCAACAATCCTAAAGGTGACTCATCTTGAGTTCCCCCATAATGACCTCACCTACCAGTGCTGAAGGTTATGACTAATATGTGGAATTTCAAGTTGAGTAGAGAAGAGTTTGGAATTTCTAATGGTGAGGGTTCCTTTTCTATTTTCTAAGAATAGTCAATAGGAAAGTCCTATGGCTAGACCTTAGGCTACTAAAAAAAAAAAAACTAAACCTCAACCAAAAGTGAGGTCATGAATATTGTGATTTAAGTTATTATCATAAGAATTTCCATCTTCTAAAACTAAGCCTTTATAGCAGTAGACTATAATTAGCCTAAGGGATTTCTTACTGTGCTTCTTGGTGGGGTCTATGCTGAGGTTTTTAAAGAAAGCCCTATATTACTTGAAATGATACATGCACTTGTATAGAACTCCTAGTGTCTGAACTTTTTATATATTTTATATAACATTTCTATTTTGCACATTAAATACTTAATATAAATTCAATCAAGTTTTTGACCATATTTTTGAAAGCTAAATTAGTGGGTAATTTTGAAATGGGTGAACTCTTTGGCACTATTATCGGGGATTTAAATTGATATAAAAAATGCAGAAAAACACAACACACTAGGGGACATCACTAGGTACCTAGAAAAAGCAAAAAAATAGCCATTTTCTCTAGATCTGGAAATGTAGGCGTCGCGCAAGTGGTGCCTGGACGCCCAACTACCCACCTAAGGCCTAAGAGGTAGGGAGAATGGTGTCTAACCATCTAAGGGTTGGGTGCATAGGGGTCTGACACTTTCAAAGTTCAATATTGGCCATTTTAAGTCATTTTGATGTTATAAGCTGTTAGAACGTCAAGGGGTGCCTTTGAACTATAAAAGTGGGTGGCTAAACCCATTTCTCTCTTTTATAGAAGCATCCTAAGCATTCTAGGGGGTGGGTGAGGGGTGGAGATCGGTCATTTGGTTGGTTTAAATTGGTTAAATGATGGGGAAACTCTCATTTCCCCCTGTCTCTCGCTCGATCCCTTGGGAGGCTGATGCCCGAGCTCAGTCTCCTTCTCCTTCATCCTTAAGATCAATGGGAGGCTGAATAGAGCTCCTAGGGAGAGTTTGGAGAGGCTTATGAGGTGTTTTGGAGGAGCTTCTTGGAGAGAAAGCAAGAAGGAGGGGTTTATCTTCTCCCCTCCTTCATCATCTTCTTCTTGTTCTTCTTTCTCCTTTCCTATTACTTCCTCCTCATCTTCTACATCTTATTCATCATTTTGAGATGATATGAGAGGTTTTCTTGAAGAGTAGCTTGAAAGTACGACATCACTCTACTACACCAAAGGAGAGCGTCAACCAAGCTTAGGGAAGGATCACAAAAACATCGCTGGAGTGTCGTCATTGTTTGTTGGAATGCTGGCTTCTCTCCTACCGATTGGAGACCTTCTTCCTACATGATGCACATGTCTACAACTGTCACAGTGGTGAGATTTTCTAAAACCCCTTACCCGGCCTTAGGGTTAGTGTAGTCTAGACACATGGGCTCATTAGCTTACGTGGGGTAAGTTGGCTGACATTTATTGGCGCAACCACGCCACATATGTGATGGATCGTTGATTTCTCTAGAGAGAGCTCTAAGACAGGAATTTTTTTGTGTGGGCCATTCCTATTCAGAGCTGAATGATTACCCTTGTGAGCATTAAGTCTTAATCCTAACTAGATGGGATCCCATCTTTCCATGATTTTATTGCTCCTAACCTCCCTTGGAGGAGTTGGTTGAGTTTGATCTCGAGGAATGGAAAATGTTTTGTAGCTAGCCCATTTTAAGAGATCACAGTGGAGGAATTCCTGTATGAGAAATCTTCATAGAATAGAAAAAGCTTTGTAGCTAGTATGCTTTATGAATAGTGGAGGACTTCACCTAAGAGAATTTGGAGAGGGAAGCCCTCCACATTGCCACACTCGGAAGTGGTTATGTTGTGAATTAAGCAGGATCAACCTTAGGTACCTATGTGAGGTCATTTGAACAAGTTCAACATGTCCTCAAGCATTCCAAGTTGCATGAAAAATTTGTGGTCGTCTTATTGCATTTTGCATGTACAACATGTTGCACTTTGGCAGCATGATTGCTTGAGCACTTTGGGTAGATTGGTCATCCTAGGTTGATCCCTAATCCTTAGGGTTTGATCAATCATCTTGGCTTGATCACACTATCTTTTGGGTTTAATTAGTTGTCATGGGCTGATCACCCGATCTTTTGGATTTGATCATACGCTCTGTGTTGGTCACCATATCTTTCAGAGTCGGTCAACCACTACGTATTGATCACCCATCTTGGGGTTAATCGACCGTCTGAAGCCAATCACCATATCTTTTGGTTTGATCTATCGCTACGTGTCGATCACCCATCTTTGGTTTGATCATCCACTCTAAGCTAATCCTCCTATCTTATGGGTTTGATTGATTAGTACTTGTCGATCAATCATCATGGGTTTGATCTGTTGTCACGGGAATATCATTATATCTTCTGGGTTTGATCGACCACTAAGTCATGTTCACCCTCATTGGGTTTGATAGATTGTTTCGAGCCAATCAGCATTTCCTTTGGGGTTGATCAGTCATCCAGGCTGATCACCCATCCTTTGGGCTTAATTTATTACCTTGGATCGATCTACCCGTTTCTTTAATACGACTAGCCACCACTGCTTGGTCGACCGATCACTTGCATGCTTGTATGCTTTTGCATGATATTGCATGTATGTGTGCTTGCAGGGTGTTTGGTCACTATTGGGGCAAGGTGCAATTCTCCCTGCTAGCTCCCTATGCCTTAGGTGCCAAGCACAACATATTTAGTGCCATATGTCTTGCATGAAATCTTGCATGGTCATCATTGAATGTCTACATTGCATTTCAAGTGACCATCACACACTAATCTTCTAAGTCACTGCCTCCATGACATAGCCATTTGTTGGTCTGTTGGCTCCTCAACACACCTATCCTTCAAGTGACTATCTCCATGACATACTAATCTTTCAGGCCACTACCTCCATGACATGATCATCTGATCCCGACTTTTACGATAGTACTATGATGTATGTGTGGTTATATTCTCAATTTTCTTTATTTATATTTCTTCTTTTACAACAGATTCAAGTTTTTGACATCAAAGCAAATTGGAGTGCAAATATTATATTTAAATATTGGGATACCACACAAGTATACATATCATTATCAAGTAATATAGGACTTTTTGATTAAGCCCCGAAATATCAAACCCAACGGGAGTGCTATAAATTTTTAAGAAGAAATTAGATAACAAATTTTACTATGAAAAATATTTTGAATCAAACTTTATATGCTATAATAGGAATGAAAGTTCGATTCTTTTTGGTATATTTTGATAATTGAAAATAAAGTAAACAACAAACAAAATTTAATTATATTTTTGTAAGATGAAAGAAATATAAATAAAAAATATTTTTCCTTATCATGGTTCAGTAACAAGTATAGGAACTCTATTGTGGGAAGTATTTAAATTGTGTTTTGTCAAATACGAGCAATATTACTCTTTACCCTTACTTGAGATGGTATAAGGAATATTGGTTAATTTAAAGTTTGAGTAGTCCTGAAGGTGGGCTAAGTAGGGAAGATACTAGCTCTCACTCTAGAGTTCTCTCTTCTCCCTTTACCTAGGGGTTAACATCTCCTATCAAGACCTAAAAAAATAAACTAAATTGAAGGCTTTAGCCTATCGCTCTAAAATCCTATAATTCTACACCCTTCAAAGTTTATTTCATTATTTATTTACACTGAACCTTATGAATTACATTCTTATCCATACAATCGCATGTGATTCCTACCATTAGTTGACTGAAACAATACCATCTCCGATCTTACATGTTCTAAACAAATATTAGCATATTAATTGTCCAAATCAAGAAGTAAATGAAGTACAAGGATTAAATCATCATAACTTATTCTGACATTAATAATCAATACTTCATACAACTTCCATCCAACACTTAATTACTTATCATTTTAAGGAAAAAGATAAAAAAAAATCTACTGAAAATTCATGGAGATAACACAACATCACTTAAGTTTAAAAGTAGAAATCATGTAAAAATACAAGAAGTCTAAATTAAAATCAAATGTAGTCACAAAGATAAAATCATATCTCAAATTCCTCTCCACCTAACTCTTGAAGTTCCTTTGAATCTCTTCCTTTCTCTTAGTTATGCTTTACTAACACAACTACAACTCCTCCCTTTCTTCTCTCTAAAAGTTAATTATTCTATGATGACATGGGTGGCAGAAAGAAGTCTCAAGGAGAGGGGGGGCCTTCAATTCAATCCAAGCCCTTATTTTATAATTTACCAAAAGATGCTTTAGTGTCTCTTTAACAGTGTGTCCACATTCAATGAATAATCCAAGAGTTTCTTCTTTTTAATAGCCATTTGAATGTATTTTTGTGCCCATTAACTATAATTCACATTTACACCAAGAGGTTCTTCAAACACCCCTTCAAAATTTGTCCAAATTCATTGAATTTTAAAATAACTATCTCTGTAGCATAAGCGTGAGGTATTCGACACTTAGGCACGACCTTCTCTGTGCTTATGGTGCTTAAGGCCCTTAGGCGCGGCCTCCTCGATGCTTAGGCGTGGCCTTCTCTGTGATCTAATTTATTTGCACACCTTCTTTATTTTTATTCCAAATTTGATCCATTTTTTTTCCTTTCACCATATTTCATCCATTTAAGTGTACCTGAAAGAAAAACATACAAATATTTTCCATTAAATCATAATATCCTTAAAATAGGTGTAAAAATGTGTATATAAATGTTATATATTTTATGTGTATCAAAATCCCCCAAACATAAAATGTTACTTGTCCTCAATTGACACTCTAATCTTTCAAAACCAAAATAAGCTCATTATGTAAATGAGTTTTATTAGGATATTTTAAAATTTTGATCTAGAAATATAATAGTCCAATTTAGGAAAAACTTTAGTAAATGAAACCAACTTAGAGTTTAGAAATCCTTAATGTAAATAAATATGAAAATATGAGTTCCTGTCTAGTTTGGAAATACTTGTAAATTCTTCAAATATAAGGTTTAGGCATTCTATCTTCTCCACTTAAAATTTTTATTAATAATAATTATACTTACTATATTATATCCTTAAGCTAAAGAGTTTCTCAAGACTTATACTTCAAAAAGATCAGATGTGGAACCAATTTTTTGATTAGACACTAATCCTCAGGCTTCTCCGCTCTTTCTTCACATACTATACTTCACTTTTCTTTTCTTTTCTTTTCTTTTTCTTTTTCTTTTCTTTTTCTTCTTCTTTTTTTTTTCCTTTTTTAGGTGAGGATTACTATATATGGATAAGTCTTTAATAGTTTTGAATTCCACTCTTCCTTTCCAAAAGCAAAGTGTTGATATATATATCCGTTACATAAAAATATAATAATAGTTTTGAAAATTATTTTTAATATAAGAGGTTTAAGTATTGAAAATGAAAGTCTAATCGTTCTACATTTTCCAAAAATACAACTTCTCCTACTAAAGACAGATACACAATATTTATCATTTCTATACTAAATTTTTTTTTTAACTTTTAAGTTTTTCTTCATCACTATAGGTTTCAACAACATTTTCTTACTAATTTCTATATTCAAAATTTTACTTCCCCATTATAACTTCATACACATAATCATTTTTTTTAAATCAACATCAAATTTATTTGTAGCACATTTGAGAACAAAAACACTTCAATATATATATATATATATATATATATATATATAT
>JXCR01148843.1:31268-57114 GCA_002079205.1 Phalaenopsis hybrid cultivar
ATATATATATATATATATATATATATATATATGAATGAAAACTAAAAATAACATGCTTATAAGAATTTTCATACCCTAAATATATAAGTACAAAAATTAAAAACAAGACTAAAAATTAATTGATCAAATTTTAACTTAATTTTAACATGTATGAGATTTTAACTTAATTTTAACATATATGAGATTTATTAGACTTCTATGCAGTGGAGTATAACATAAAAGCAAATAAGCACACACTAACATAAATTCATAACTGTAACATAACAAAAAAACATGGTAGTAAACTGAAAATTTAAACATGAAGTTCTTAAGTGAAAGTTATTAATATTCTTAGCCTTCCTAATATCTCTGGAATAAGTTATACACAAACCAATAAAATACACTAAACACACTGTTTACACAATTTCTACCACAAAAATAAAATATAACTACTAACAACAACATAAATGCATCACAATAGGATCTAACACAAAAAGTAACAACAAAAAAATAACAACAGTCTAAACAATTACAATACATAACAGAGTAGCAGTTCAATACAACTGTTTAAAAATAAACTATTCAAATCAATCCTCCTCCTCTCCCCTATCAGGGGTGACCAAAGTGAGGGAAATTAGCATAGAACTCCTGAACCACAAAAATTACCACTACAGCAGAAAAACAACATAATAGTTTTCACTATCAGCGAACTATTGAATCTTCAATTGCTCTGCCAAGATTTTTGAAGCACTGCACAGGAATCAACTTTCTTGATTTCATCGCTTCTGTATATCTATTTTGAGCTTTTGAATTAACAAATTTACTGGAATCAAAATTGGGCTTCCCCTTGCTCCTCTTCATTTTTGGTGTCATTCCTAAAAATCACGTAAAATTCACAATAAATCTTAAACTCAAGTCTAAATCACTAAACTTAACTTCCAAAAGCTTAAACTATCATTTTCATGTATTTTCCATAATTTTTTCTAAAATTTTCACAATGAATAGTGATTTTCAGATAAATCCCTATTGTACTCATAATATATGGTGAAAATAAAAAAATTGTACAAAAAAGTGAAGCTCTCACCATGAAAAGATGAAATTTAACAAATTTGGCTTAATTCCACCAAGAAATCTTCCCTTTTGAGGAGCACTAGGTTCCAAAATCACGAACTCTCACGGAAGAAGGTGATGGTTGGGGCAGAAACCATGTTTTTTTTGCTCAAATTTTCACCTTTAACCGTTTGCAAACCTATTTAAGTGAATCAGCGCTTAAGCGCGACTGGTTTGGCACTTAGGCACCAACCTCTGAGGTAACCAGCGCTTAAGCACTGGGTTTTGGCCCTTAGGCACGACAACATAAATTTTGATATTTTTGATTTTTATGTGAAATGCACATCTAGCCTATATCAACCACCCATAAATGGTCTTATAAATCTTAATAACTATTTTCTTCCCCTTCAATTCTCCTTTTTCTAAAAATTAACCAATTTTCACAAATTTGATTCAACACAAAATAACACAAAATTTTACACAAAAAAAATACTTTCATTAATTTTACAAACAAATACAAATAGCTTTGACACATAATTGCTCAATCCAAAGAGTCTTGGATGAGATAACTCCTAAACTCATACTTTAAATACTAAACAAACTTAACATAAGAAACACCTAAAACAAACTTAACACTAACATCAAGACACCTAAAACAAACAAACACTAAAATCAAACAAACAACAAGACTCTAAAATTAATTCCATTCTCCTTCCGGTGGAACATATTCTGGCCCTTCATTTGTTTCTCTTGGGCGTTTGGAATATAGATCTGATAGAACGACCAGTGGTGAAGAACTCTAGTTGAGTCTTCTTCAATCCATTTATTTTTTAGAGACATCACCTTGTCCGCTTCTTCTATAAAACTTGTATGGATAAATTGTATTTTAAGTTGCCATCCGATATGCTCTAAATGTGTGTTAGTCTCATTCACTTTTGCTTCAATTTAAGCCACATCAGCCTCAATCTTTGCGATCTTCACCATTATTCCTTCTATATTAACGACTAGGAATCCATTGTATAAGTCTTGCGCACTTTGACTAATGAAATTTTTTCTTCATGGCTTGTTCTTTCTTCATTTCAATCTCCCAAAAAGACATTTTCTAAAGTTTTCTCTCCACTTAGACTTTACGATGAAAATTTAAAGTGGGGTGAGAATTCTTATCATTTCATTATATTTATAGGCGTTGGACAAAGCCTAGACCCACTACACACGTTCATAAACCACAAAACCACGTTTAATACTTCTAAAAACTTAATTATGCATATTTTATTAACTACCACGCTTAAGCGCTGAGTGTTAGCGCTTAAGCGCCGGTGCTTAATTTAGCACCGATCTGCATAACGTCCAAATATATATTCTAACATGTCTAAGTCATCAATTAAGGTTTTAGAATCATCACTATATCATTATATATTCAAAGATACTACCAAAGTTTCTCAATCAAACACAGTAACATAAAATTTAAAACAGATACACACTGATAACTATGGGTTGCCTTTCATAAAATTCTCATTTTTACATCGTCGGCCTGACGTAACCCGTGCTTATTTTGGTTGACCCAACAACATAAGATCATTTAATTTAAAATGATCTCCTAAATAATAAGGTTTCAATCTGTGACCATTCACTATAAATATTTTCTCAATTTTAGGATCATTGATATCCACATCTCCATCGAAATAAACTTTTATCACAACAGATGGGCCCATCCACCTAGAGTTAATTTTTCTTGAAAATAATTTTAAACTTACATTATATAGAAAAGCATGTTGCTCTGGCTCAAAACTTTTAAGAAAAATTCTTCAATCATGCCACATCTTCACTTTTTTAAGTTTTAGCACTTTCATAAGATTCATTCCTTATCTCTGCAACCTTATTTAATTGTAATAGTCTTTTCTCACCAGCATACTTTAATTTATTATTTAATTCTTTACTAGCCCAATATGCTTTATGCTCATGTTCAACTGGTAAATGATAATTTTTCCCAAATATTAGCTTATATTGAGACATTCATATAGAAGCTATATATGCAGTCATATAAGCCCACAAAGCTTAATCAAGTTTGATTGATCAATCCATTTTTGTTGGATTCATAGTTTTTTTCAACATTCTTTTAATTTCATGATCGAATAATTCATCCAAACCACTTATCTAGAGATGATAAGTAGTAGCAATTCGATGGTTGATATGATATTTCTTTAATAATTTCTCCATTATTGCATTTCTGAAATGACTTCTTTCGTCAGTTATGAACTCTCTTCGGCATCCTATATCTACAAAATATGTTCGTTCTTAAAAATTTACACAAAAATAGCTTCTATTCATTTGGATAATTAGTCTACTGCTAACAATATATATAAATTTGTAAAAAATGGTATAAATGGTCTAATGAAATCTAATCTCCAAACATCAAATATCTTAACTTCCAACATATAATTGAGGGTCATCTCATTTCTCCTACAAATATTGCCAACACGTTGACATCAATCGCATGTTTTGATATAAGCATTAACATCTCTAAGGATTGTAGGCCAATAAAATCAAGATTGCTAAATTTTGTATGTTGTATTATCAACACCAAAATGTCCTCCAAAATTAAAATGATGAGATCTTTGGATTTCATCAGCTTTTTTTAAAGGCACACATCTTCAAATAATTAGATCCTTTCCTTATTTATATAAAAATAGGTCATCCCGAAAATAAGACTTAGCTTCAAATAAAAATTTCCTCTTCTGTTGGTATGTCAGACCATTTGGTATAATATTACTAACAATAAAGTTCACAATGTCGGCATACCATGGAACACACCAGTCATTAATATTGAACAATTCTTCATATGAAAAATGTTCATTAATTACTTTTTCAAAATAGAGTAATTTTTTTAATTAAAGCCTGGACAGATGTTCAACAAGGTTATTATCAGCTCCATTCCTATCAACTATTTTAAATTCAAATTCTTGCATAAGAAAAATCCATCTTATCAATCTTGGTTTTGCATCCTTCTTTTTCATTAAATATTTAATAGCAGAATGATCAGTATGCACAACAAATTTTGTTCCAATTAAGTATGATTTGAATTTATTAAAAGCATATACTATTGTTAATAACTCTTTCTCAGTTGTGGTATAATTAATTTGAGCTTCATTAAGAGTTGTACAAGCATAGTAAATTACTTTGAAAATCTTATCATGTTTTTGTCCTAAAATAGCTTTAATAGTATAATCACTTGCATCACACATTAATTTAAAAAGTTTTTCCTAATCTGGTGAAATAATAGTTTGTGTAGTGAAAAAATTTCCTTTAATAACTCAAAAGCTTTTAGGCACTCATCAAAATTTAAAATTACACCTTTTTCAAGTAGATGGCTTATAGGCTTAGATATTTTTGAAAAGTTTTTAATATATCACCTGTAGAATCCAGCCTGTCCTAATAAATTCCTAATCTCCCTCACATTTGTACGGTGGGGTAAATTAGCGATCACTTCAATTTTTATAGGATCTACTTCCATACCATTTTTTGATATATGATGTCCTAAAACAATTCCTTCTATTGCCATAAATTGGCATTTTTCCCAATTAAGGACTAAATTTATTTCTTCACAGTGCTTAAGAACTCTTGATAAATGTTCTAAACATCATTTAAATGAAGTTCCAAACACTAAAAAATCATGCATAAGAACTTCAATTCCTTTTTCAATTAAATCACAAAAAATAGCCATCATACATCTGTGAAATGTAACAAGGGCACTATATTAACCAAAAGGGCATTCTTCTAAAAGCAAATGTACCATAAGGATGGGTAAAAGTTTTTTCTCTTGATCCTTAAAAGCTATTTGTATTTTGTGATAAAAAGTATATCCATCCAAAAAATGAAAGTAATTGTGCCCAGCTAGTCTATCCAACATTTGATCTAGAAAGGGTAGTGGAAAATGATTTTTTTATAGTGGTGAGATTTAATTTTCTAGAATCAATGCATATCAGCTACTCTATGACTTTTCTTATTGGTATTAAGTCATTATTTTCATTAATAGTCATAGTCACTCCTCCTTTCTTAAGAACGCAATAAATTAGACTAACCCATGAACTATTTGAAAAAGGGTGAATAATTTCAACATCTAACCACTTTAAAATTTCTTTCTTAACAATTTTGTTTCATAACAAGATTCAATCTACTTTGAGAATGAGCCCTAGGTTTGCACATTTCTTCCATATAAATTCTATGCATACAAATTGAAGGACTGATTCCTTTAATATCAGCAATTGTCCATCCAAAGACTTTCTTTAATTCTTCAAATTTTTCATTAAGCTTTCTCCTTCTTCTAAAGTTAAATTTGAGGAAATTATAACCAGTAATATTAAGGAATCACCTAAAAAGGCATACTTTAAATGTATAGGAAGTAACTTCAATTCAAGTTTAGGAGGTTTTCAATTGATGGACAAAAAATTTATCTTTTTCTATCCTGTCCAAAACTTCAAAACTTTCTCAAACAAAATTTGAATCTTCCTCATGAAAATCATCAAATTTCTGCAATTCATTTTCTTGCTTGTGTTCCAACTCTTTCATTTCAGATTTCTCTTCATAAGCTGTATTGAAATGGCATTCACTCAAATATCTTATTACATCCATTTTATAACATTCATCATCTTTATCTTTTGCAGGATACTTCATTGATTTTGAAATATGAAAAGTAATCATTTGATCATTGACGCACATAGTTAGTTCTCCTTTGTACACATTTATCATTGCTCTTTCTGTAGCTAGGAAATGTCTCCCCAAAAATAAAGGTTCTAACATAATAAAATCAATAGGAAAAAAAAATTCATCCACTTCAACTAAAACATCTTCTACAACTCCATTTGGATATGTTATTAAGCGATCTGTTATTTGCAAAATTACAGATGTAGGAGACATTTCCCTTAATCTCAGTCTTTTAAATATTGATAATGACATAAGGTTAATGCTTGCATTTAAATCACATAAAGCTTTCCAATAAAATTTGTCTCCTATTGCACATGGAATTTTGAAGCTACTAGGATCTTTAATTTTTTCAAGAAGCTTTTTCTGAATTATAGCACTGCACTCCTCACTAAGTTCAATAATCTCATTATCTTTAAACTTCTTCTTCTGTTAAGAATATTCTTCATAAACTTCATATAGCTTGACATTTGTTCTAAAGCTTCAACAAATGGAATATTAATTGTAAGTTTTTTAAATATTTTCAAAAATTTTGAAATTTGCTTATCAAACTTTTGCAGAAAAATTCTCTGAGAAAATGGAGGTGGAGGTTTTTCCAAGTCAATTTTTAGTAGAGATATAGGTATCTCTAAACCATTCGGAGCGTCCTCTTTAGGCTCTTTAATTTCTTCTCTCTCTACTTTATTCTCTTTTTAAACTCTACCTTCCAATTCTCTTCCACTTCTAAGTTGAATGACTGTTACTTGCGTTTTTTATGGTCTTTTGGATTTACTTTTGTATTACTAGGAAGTGTTTCTTGAGATTTATTACTTAATGATTTGGCTATTTGTCCCGGTTGTTTCTTAATATTTCTAATTGCATCTCCTTGACTTTGTAACTGATTTCCCATGTGTAACACCACTTCTTCTACAGATAACTTTTTCTCCTTAAATTATGGATTACTATTAAAACCATGATGATAAGTAGGTCTATAATTATTATTACCTTGGTTGTTCCAGTTTCCCAATGGGTTTACTTGGTTGTTCTCCCATTGCTAATTATTACCATTTGAATTATTATTATTCTAGTTAAAGATAGGATAGTTTTTCCAACCTGGTTTATAATAGTTTGAATATGGTTATTTGGCTTATTATTTATAACATTTAAAGTTTCTAACAATGTTTGAGAATCTACCATTTGACCAAATGAATTCTCTTTAATCATTGAAAATAATTGAGAAAAATTCATTCCAAATTGGCCTAACTTCCTTGAAATTGTAACAACTTATTTGCTAATATTGCAAAAGTATCAGATTCACGAATTTTGTCTACTTTCTTAGAATTTACCCTCTCAAAAGGCCATTGAAAATTATTAGTAGCCATCTCTTCAATTAAAGCATGTGCGTCATGAAATTTTGTTGATATCAATGAACCACTAGCAACAACATCGATAATAAATTTAAGAGATTCAACTAATCCATTGTAAAATAGTTTGAATTATTAACCAATCTGGTATAGCATGGTGTGGACACTTTTTTAGTATTTCTTTAAATCATTCCCACACTTCATAAATAGATTCCCCTTCAAATTGACAAAAAGATGTAATATCATTTCTAAGCTTCACAATTTTTTATGATGGAAAATATTTAGCAAGAAATTCCTGCGCTAAATCACCCCAAGTTATGACAGATCCAGGTGCTAAAGAATGTAACCATATCTTAGATTTATCCCTTAGTGAGAAAAGAAAAAGTCTAAGTCTTATAATAACATCTGATAGACCATCATATTTAAATGTGGCACACAATTGTAGAAAATTAGCAAGATGTAAATTTGGATCTCCGGTTGGTGCTCCCAAAACTGATTATTCGATACCATTTGGATCATAGCAGCCTTAAGTTCAAATGAAGTAGCCACTAAAGTGGTTTTTTGAATGCTACAATGAAGTTCATCTACCATAGGGTTTTCATAATCTCTTAAAGTTCTAAACTTTTGATTACCTTTAGCATTCTGACTATTTTGGTTTTCCATTTCTTGAAATTTTTTATTTTTCTCAATGATTTTTAATTTTTCTGATAGTTCTCTCTACCTAAGAATCATAGGTCACAAGTCTTGTGGAACCTGAACTACCCATACATTACTACGAAACACATAAAATAAAAACACACAATTAAGAACTTTATATAAAAACAACACTACAATATTCCTATAATAAATCTAAAAATTTAAATAAGATTTAATAAAAATAGAAATATTCTCTCTAAAAGTTTCTTAAAAAATTTTGTAACTTTCCCCTACAACGACAGCCAAAAACTTTATCCCGACTATCTTTATATATGCTAATGTGATGTATGTGATTATATTCTTAATTTTCCTTTGTTATAATTCTTACTTTGCAACAACGCAAAAAACTTGATCTCCAACAACAGCTAAGTGCAAACTTAACCTCGAAGAAAATAAGAATACATTTATTATATTTAAATATGAGATACTACGTAAGTATACATTTCGTTATCAAGTAATATAGGACTTTTTCATTAAGTCTTAAATATCGAACCCACAGAGAAAACTACAATATGCAACAACAAAACCTAAGAAATTAGATGACAAATTCTACTTAGCAAGAGATTCTTACTTAAACCTTAGATGCTATAATAAAAATAAAAGTTTGATTCTATTTTGTAATTTTAGATAATTTAAAATAAAGCAAGCAACTAACTAACTTAACTAGATATTTGCAAGATGAAGGCAATATAAATAAAATATCACTTTACTTATCATGAATCAGTAACAAGTATAAGAATTCTGTTGTGAAAGTATTCAAGTTGTGTTATGTCAAATAGGAGCAAATAATCTTTACCCTTGCTAAAAATGCTATAAAGAATATTAGCTAATTTATAGTTTGAATAGTCTTGAAGATGGGTTAGGTAAGGAAGATACTAGATCTCACTCTAGAGTTTCCTCTTCTCCCTTCTCTTGGGGGCTAACATCTTGTATCAATACCTAAAACTATAAATCAAATTGGAGGCTTTATCGTGTCACTCTAAAGTCCTCTAATTCTACACCCTTTAAAGTTTATCTCCCTATTTATTTGCACTCAATCCCATGAACTAAATTCTTATCCATGAAATTAAATGTAATTCTTACAATTTATTGACTGATATAATACCATCTTAGATCTTACATGTTCTCACAACAGGTATTAACATCTTAATTGGCCAAATAAAGAAGTAAATGAAGTACAAGTTCTTAAATCATCACAACTTTTTCCAACATTAAAGACTAGTGCTTCACACAACTTCCATCTAATACTTAATCACTTATCGTTTTAAAGAAAAAGATAAAGAAAACTACTTAGAATTTTGGGATAAAATACAACCACACTTAAGTTTGAAAGTAGAAATCATGCACACAAATAAAAAGTCTAAATTAAAAACCAATTTAGTCACAAAGATAAAAAAATTATCTCAAATCCTCTCCACCAAAATCTTGGAGCTCCTTTGAATCTCTTCCTTCACTTACAATACAAACGAAAAGTTAAAATAAAAAAGAAAAGTGGAGGCGGTGACGGCGGCATCGGCGGTGGCGGTGGCGGTGGGCAGTGGTAGTGGCGTGTGGTGGTTGGCTTTGGACGGATCTCATGGATGATGATGATTTCTTCAATCCAAGTCTTCTTTTATAATTTTCCAAAAGGTGTCTTGGTGTCTCTTCAAAATGCGTACCTATTCAATGAATATTCAAGAAGTTGCCTCCTTTTGAAAGACAATTGAATGAAATGTTTTGTCCATTAACTCTTTCTCACATTTTCACCAAGGATTACTTCAAACACCTATTCAAAATTTGGTGCAAATTCATTAAATCATCAAGTAACTAATTATGGCACTTAAACACGAGGTACTTGTCATTAAAGAATGAGGTACTTGACACTTAGGCAAGGCTCTCTCTATTTCACTGGCCATAAGCGTCAGTCCTGGGCGCTTACTCGCCTCAGTTCATTTTCACACCTTTTTCTTTTTTGCTCTAAATTTGATTTTTTTCACTCCTTTCACAATTTTTCATCCATTTGATTGTACCTAAAAGAAAAACACACAAATAACTTTCATTAAAGCGCAATGTCTCAAAAATAGGTATAAAAATGTGTACATAAAGTCTACATATTTTAGATGTGTCATCATGCCACTCTTTTTTGTTAACATACAAAATTTTCTTAATAAGGTTTATCAAAATATTATTAAAAGCTTTGAGCAAGACATCTTCCCTTATATAATGTACAGGGGAATAACTCTAATCAATTTGATAACATTGAGGACATTTTTTAATTCTAAAATTCTTGAGACCCATACCCTTATAAGATATGATTTCACGTAGAACACCAAATAAGTATATGATATTGTTCTTAAGGAAATGCAACAAATTTTTTGCCTTTACTTCTCTTCCTTTACTTCTCTTAAAGGGATGAACTCTCCTCATTTAGAAAAATAACTAATAGCTACAAGAATGATTTTATGTCCTTTAGATGACGAAGGGGAAGTAGACCCTATGATGTCAGTTCCACAGACCTCAAGTGACTAAGATGCTACTGTGGAATGTAGTGCATTTAGAGGCTGATGAAGTACAGGGCTAAGAATTTTTTATTTATGACATATCTTATTATATTCCATGCAATCGAGGGTAATCAAAGGCCAATATTGGCCAAGCTTCCTTGATTTTCTTTTTGAGCGTGTTTGATGAGACCCACATATGCCTTCTCTAACTTCAGCCCTTACTTTTTGGCAACATCACTCCCAATACAGTGTTGTTGACCTCTTTTTTGGTTGAGGTCTAGTTTTTCCTCTTTAGTAGCCTAGGGTCTAACCATAGAACTTTCCTATTGACTATTCCTAGAGGACTAGAAAAGGAATCCTTACCATTAGAAATTATGAACCCTTCTTTGCTCAACCTGAAGTTCCACATATTGGTCCTGACCTATAACACTTAGTAGGTAAGGTCAATATGAAGGAGCTCAAGGGGAGTCCCCCTTAGAATGGTCGGAGCTTAGGACTAACCTTGGGTGATCTAGTTTTGGTGGGGCTAACTTGCACACACTACACTCTTTCACATACCCTAAACTCTATGACCCCTTAGGTTGATCTCTTGAATTCTTTTGGAAAGCTCATGTGGATGACCCTCTACTCCTAGTCTTTGGCTAAGAGGGTTAGAACCAGCACATTGAGCATCCAAAATGAGTCCTCATATGGTTCCTATTAGTTTGCTATGGCGTCATGGCTTGTTGGTCCATTTTGGCCGAAAACACCAATTTACCAAAATACGCCTACAACCCTAATCTTTGCCAAAAAATCCCAAAATTACCCAAAACACCCAAATTTGCCCAAAAATCATTTCAAACCCCTCACCACTACCTCAATTGACCAAAATTCACTAAAGTTACCAAATTTCCAAAATATTCCCAAAATTACCAAAATGCCATTATGACCTAAAAATTCCAAAAGATTTCCAAAATTTTTAAAATCATCCCAAATATTCCCAATTTTAATTTTTTATCATCAATTTGACACAATTTAACCAAATTAGTCCAATTTGACAAAAAGCCCCAATTTACCCTTAAATGCCCAAATGTCCCCAAATTAGCCCCAATCTTAGCCCAATTGACCCCAATCTTGACCAATTACAATTTCAAATAAAAAATTAGCATCCCCAATGCTATTCTAAATAAAATCCAAGCCCAATTTGATCCCATTGCAAGACCAATTTCATTCAAATAAAAAAGACCCAATTTTGACCATATGTCTAAATCCATCAAATTAGCCCATCAATTCAACTCAAAATCACTTGAGGTTTTGCCAAATCCTTCATGAAATTCTCCTACACCAAACTCAACATTCAATTAGCCTAAATTTTGAACCCAAACTCAATTTCCATTTTAAAAGCCCAAGCCCACCACATTTAATTTCAAAAGCCCAAATCTAAAGCCCACATGACAATTCTTTCTCTTCATCATCCATTTGATTAAAATCTTTCCTAAAGTCTTAAATTCAAAATCAAATCATTCTAAATCAAGCATCAAGCCAAACTGTACCAAAAATACCAAATAAATCCAAAATCCCTCATGAAAATTAGCCAAGCCACATGCAAGCCATGAAACCACTCTCAAGCCATAGAAAAGCCATGAGAGCCTTATCACATCATCAAACTATTAATGGCAAGCAGCCAAGCCACTTTCTCTTCATCAATTCAACTCAAAATTGCTTGAAGTTTTGCCAAATCCTTTTCTCCTAGACCAAACTCAACATTCAATTAGCCCAAATTTTAGCCCAAACTCAATTTCCATTTTAAAAGGCCAAGCCCACCACATTTAATTTCAAAAGCCCAAATCTAAAGCCCACGTGACAATTCTTTCTTTTCATCATCCATTTGATTAAAGTCATTCCTAAAGTCCTAAATTCAAAATCAAATTATTCTAAATCAAGCATCAAGCCAAACTTCACCAAAAATACAAATAAATCCAAAATCTCTCCTCATGAAAATTAGCTAAGCTATGTGCAAGCCATAAAGCCACTCTCAAGCCATAGAAAAGCCATGTGAGCCTTGTGACATCATCAAATTATTAATGGAAAGAGGCCAAGCCACTTTCAAGCCTCCTTAACAAGGTTTTAACCTTTCCCATGAACCACTCTAACCAATGTTTAGCCAAATCTCAATGGATGGTGACTTATCCCCAATGATTAAGCTGAACCAAACAATCTCCTCTTCATCGGAAGACCAACCTTGGTGGTTGAACCAAACCCAAATCATGATTTTACCCAAATTGACCCGTAATGGCCCTTTTCCCATACTATTTCAATCCCATACCTTTACACATGGACAACCCCAATTGCTTCACCAAAACAAAGCACTGACCTCCCTCAGCTAGATGGTGACCCCTCCCTGGTCTGCCAGCCACCTTGGTGGTCGAAAAACCCAAAATCAAAAGATTCACCATGCAAAAAACTCAAAATTAAACCCATCCAAGCTAGCTCAACCCCATTGGATTTTTGCACATTGTTGGCATCCACATAAGCAACTTAGGACACCCATCAATTGCATCTGGTGGCCTCTCCTCCATGGCCAAAGTAGGAGAGCTTGAAATTCCTTAGGGAGACTCTGCTAAATATCTTCCACAATTTTTTTAAGACCTCTAGAGTTCAACCCAACCACCCTTAACCACTC
Source organism: Phalaenopsis hybrid cultivar (assembly GCA_002079205.1). Classification (NCBI taxonomy): domain Eukaryota; kingdom Viridiplantae; phylum Streptophyta; class Magnoliopsida; order Asparagales; family Orchidaceae; genus Phalaenopsis; species Phalaenopsis hybrid cultivar. The sequence goes on from JXCR01148843.1 coordinate 44,177, forward strand.
AAAGCCACTGCTTGAGCTCAATTTTTTAGCCCAATCTCTAGGCCAAAATAGGACACTCACCAAACCTCCACCAAATCCAAATTAATTGCACCCACACCATCCCTATAGTGAGGGAGGAAGAACCCCCGCAAAAGCCCCATCACCAGAGCAACCTAAGGTGGAATTTGATCGAACCCCTAAATCGACTTTGGTTGAAATCATATCTAGGCGATGCACCACTGCTCGAGGCTCCATCTCTAGGTTCTTGGGACCCCACGAAGCTTCCACAAGCATCCAATCGAGGCTTCTCCTCTTGGACCAAGGAATTGAAAGTTAACTCTAAACCAAGCTTCATTTGATTCTCCATGTGTATAGAGTTGTATTAAGGTCAATTAACCGTATGGATATGCTTTCGTAGTCAAGATGAGTCTATAAGAACAAACCTCACTTAATTTGTTAAGTATCGAGCGGGATATTAGGTCTAGAAGATGGACGATTTGTGGGCTTGAATCATTGGGGAGATGGTCGCGTGTCGTCTGATCGAGCATGTATCGCTTGGACGGTCCTTATCGCGCTGAACGGAGCTGTGGTTCAAAATAGAGGAGCTGACGTGGACGGCGGTGCCCAATCCCGCTGCAACATGCATCTCTTCGATGCATATGAGGCTAAATAGGATAAGTAGATAAATAGTATTTTATTTGAATTATTTAAATGCCCATAACTTCAAAAATTCATAACATTGTGTATAAAAATCATAAAAATAATTTAAAAAAATCGTTTTGCTGACTAAAGAGAGGAGAATAATGTGGAATCATTTTCTTGTTTATTTGATTCATATTTTATTTTTAATTAATGAAATGATGTTTTCTTTATATTGATTCTCCATTAGCAAAGACATTTTAAAATGACTTAACCTTTAGGACTTTGGTTCTACTTGTTATGGGGATACTATTTCTAATTTTTTCAAAGTTAGAGGAGATCTCTAGGCATGGATATCTAATTCTCAAGTTAATGGTCTCGATTATGGTATAAAAATTATAATAATTAAAATACTCATCAGAAAAATACAAAACTTATTTTGGTGGGTTTACTATGGTTAGAGGATCCTAGGAAAAATATAGTTTAATTCATTTAAAATAACCCTAATTGTCACCAACCCTAAAAATGAAAAGAAATTTAACCACTCAAATGAATTAATTAAGTTAATTTGACCACTCAAATGAATTAATTAAGTGAAATGACATTTTTTGGCATTAAAATAATTATAATAATTAAAATACAATTCAAAAAATCACCAAATTGATTTTAGGAGCTCCTTATGATCAGAGGAACCTAAAAAAATAAAATTTGAATTAAAATAAATTCTTCATTTTTAAGCCTTTAAATAATTAAAAATTAGATAAAAATCACAAAAATCACAAAATTGTAAAAACATACTAAAATATCACATTTGGCTTCCTGATCATCTAGAACCAATTAAAATAATTTTCATAATTGTCTAAGTGTAAATATTGATTTTAAAATGCTTAAAAATGAATTTTCATTAATTCTGCACTAAAATAATTCAAATAAGTAAAATATAAATAAAAAAAATATGAAATTTGTTTTTTTCGGTTCCCTGGATTTAGAGAGATTTAATAAAAATATCAAACTGAATTTTCCATTTAAATTCTATTTTATATTTAATTAATAATCAAAACAAACAAATAATTTTAATAATTAAATTTAATCTCTAAAAATCATCAAAATTGATCCTCTGACCTATGTGAACTTCCAATAATCTTCTCAAGGCTAGAAGTTCTATTTTGATTGAGTTATTAAATTTTCATTGAAAATCTCTATCTTTGCATTAAAAAAAATTATAAAATTAAATAAATTAAAAAAAAATCACATTTTCTCCTGTGATATTTTATTAACCCATGAGTGAGGTAACATAAAACTTTTAAGTCATTTGAGTCTAATTTAATGAATTATAGGGTATTAAGACCTTAGGGGCAAAAGTGTAATTTTGGAATTTTGAGCTTAAGTAATATTTAGGCCTAACCAAGAAGGTAAATTGGTAGTAAATGATCTTAAAATAACATGTCTTGATGATTGAAACATAAAAAGGGACAAGTGGTGGAAACCAACCTCACTTTGAATTTCATAAAAGAAAAAATTTGTGATTTTCAAAATTTAATGAAATTTGAAAGAATAATTAAACAGGGAGATATTAAGGTGAGGGGTTTGATTTGGAAAATCATAATTCATTGATTTTGAAACCTAGTCGATGGTTTTAATATTATTTATAATACATGATCGAGAGTACAAACATTCAAAACCTTTTCTTTCTAAAATTGTAAATCTACCCATTAAATCTTAAGAACTTAGTAGTGAACTAGGCTTAATCAAAATGTTGTCTAATGAGGTTTGTAAAATAACTTATAATTAAATTTAAAACATTTTCAAAATATTGCAAGCTCATTCTTTAAAATCAAATTAATTAAATTCCTTAATTAAATCAAGTTGTCCCCAAGAGTCTTTACCTATATAATTCATAAATGAGATATCAAGTGATAATTACCCCACTTAAGAGATAATTAAAACATCATAGTTCATTAAGCATAAGGGTATTAATTGGATGAACTATGTAGCAAATATGATAAAACCAAAATGAACTCAAGATAATTCCAAGGACCATCAAATGTCTAAAGTATTACCCAAAACTTCTTCACGATCCTTTGGAAATCTTGAAGGACATGTGAGCTTATTATAATTTTTTAATGGAATCATCCTTAAAATTTAAATACACCAAGATATGACATAGGATTTGGTAGGCACACTTTAAGTTTGTACTTCCTATTTTTTCTATAAAGCATGCTTTAATTCCTGCAAAATTATATATGTATATGCTTTGCAAGTATTGAAGTTTAAGGTGGAGGAACGAGAAGACTCGTCAGGTATGTTTTTATAGTTTACAGTGCTTTCCTTTCTCGTGTTTTCCTACATTGTACTTTTATGCTGATAAATTTACATACTAAACAACGATGTTACCCTGCATGAAAATTAAAACTTTTAGGATAGCCACAAAATAGAAACTAAACCAAAACTAAAATCAATCAAGATAAAATTCACCGCCACAACATTCAAAATATAAGACAACTCAAAATTTAATAAAAAACATCACAAAACAACAATTACAACTAAATTAAGACGTCTCTATCAGATGATCGAGAATCCCTCGGAGGAGATAACCTACGGTTGCTAACGAGACTTCCATGTTCTTAATGAAAGTATGGAACTCATTAAGTTGAGTTTAGTAAATTAATTTGGACTAAATGAATTCGATAGAAAATAGTGGTACTGGAATGGGGGAACCATAGAATCTTAATTGGTGTCGCTCTAATCAACTTTAATATGCCCCATAATATTTAAAGAACCATAACTATAGGGACATTTGATTTGACATCATGACTTGACACATTAGAAAACCTAAACTTGCTATGCAAGGAGGTTAGAGCTAGCATTGTGGGCAGCACGACCATATTCAGCAGTAAAACATGTCTTCACCAGCTAAACCATTATGTAGAATTAAATAACAGATCCATAGGAATTTGAGGTTATTTGCTTATGCAACATAAATCCTCAATTTATCTTTAGGCCTTTGTATAGCTCTGTATATAATTTAAGCCCTAACCTACTTTAGAATTCTGAGGTTGTCATCTGTCACGAGCTAAATTCTCATATCTTCTAGGAGATTTGTGTGATTGTTTCACATGACTATAAATGCTAATTAATAAAATTTACATGATGAAACACTTGAATAATTTCTCCTCGAAATTGAAGCCAAATCATAGGATAGCTTGGGAAGTCACCGAGGTTCTCCTCCGGATCTATGACATCCCCTAGTTTTTCCTCCTTTGGATTCTACAATAAAATGTTCCAAACTTGAGTTATTCCCCATTCACACCTCTCTGTCCGATTTCGTTGAAAAGTTTGAATCCTTTGACATCTTTGAAGGTAATTTTCCTTGATTTTTATCGAGAGTTTTCTTAGGTGACTTCGGTTATCTAGGATGTAATTAACTGTAGGCTTGCCCTTATAGGAAGCATTTCCGAACCCAGCTTAATATAAATCCTATTTAATTCTTCGTATTAAATAGGAGAATTTGTCGGTCAATATAAAATGGTTTCGCGGGCTTAAATAAATATCATACAATCTTTAGTTTATTTAATCGAGCATTACCAGTAAATAGTGTATTTATCCTTCGGGGTAGATACATTACTTACGGTATTAGACTTGTTTATTTAAACTACTGGGGATATGAGATCGGTCCGGTCTTGTATTTTCAAAAATTTAAAATACTATTTTTCTAAAATATATATGTATTAAATTAAATTAAAACAGGTGTTAGGATATCCATCCTAGCGACCGATAACTTAACAACTCCCAACTTCTTAGTATCGATAAGTACAATCACATTTGTTCAAATTAACTTTATATAACACATCATTCATTACGGAGAAAAAATTATTCATTTTTAAGTTTGAGCATCAAGGAAACAATCTTCATTGAGTGTCCCTTTTTGTTAAATTTGTCATGATAGCTTAACAACAATTAGCATATAACTCATCAGAAGTTGCAATGACTATCCCTTCAGCACCAAATAATGTAGTTTCAAAGGAATCAAAATATGGTGCTGATAGGACTCTCCTATCTTAAATCACCACTATCAAGGGGTCCCCATTAGGACTTGGTAACTCCTTTGGCTAGCTTAGTAAGGTCACTAACTTTTCCATTAAGTGAATAAGATATCTTAATAACTAACATATCAGGGATGTGATCCAATAATTTCATGATTTTTTTATGACAAAATAGATGGTGGAGTTTGAGAACCTTATAAGTTACCATCATTTGGCCAATTTTATGCTAAGAATCTCCATATGTTAAGTTTATTACTTTCTTTTGGGTGGCAATTTCCAATCTTAGAATTAAAGCTTCATATTCTGCCTCGTTATTGGTCTATCTTTATGTCAATCTTTACAAGTAGTAAAGAATATCTCACTTAGGGGATACAAAGATGAAACCAATCCTAGCTTTTATCTTTGGAAGGGCTCTGTATGGTTCTTCTTTGAAGAAAGAATCTCTATCAAAGTATAGCTCTCATAATGGGGAATCGATGGCGAGCATACTTTGCTTCGTAGGATGCCTCTTGACTCCGTAATGTTGATTTATGCTCCGTACGGTGCTTCGGTGCTTCAGTGCTCTGCAACGAACATTGTGACTCCCTAAGGGGCTTGGTTGCAACAATTAAGGGGTGGCTGACGGTGGCCGGCGACTGTGGGAGTGGAAAGCATTCACAAGGTTTTTGGTTTGGAACAATAATAGTATCCAACTCCTTTTTCGGAACCAGCTCTAGGTCCATTTTTTTCTACCGATTGAAGGTCTAGTTTCACTTTCATGAAAGGGGTACGGCTCAGAGTGCCTTTTTTGCAAACAAGGAAGGAATTTGGGTTAATGACCCCTTCGGATGACTTAGAGAGATTCCCATAATAAGACAATATTTTATGAACATGTAAGTGTTTATGAAATCAAAATTGAACAATCTTAGGCTTGTTTGATTTCTCTCACTGAGATGCTCCATTTGAATATAAGTTTGTCACATTTGGAATACATTTGACCTTTCAAGTAATCAACAAAAATTTTTAAAATTGATTTAGCAGGTTGGGTAATTTTTAAATTGAGTTTGAATACTTCTTCCTAAAAAATAATCTAAATTTTGTGCTAGTTGCATCTAGATTCATGCCAAATGACAAATTCTGTTGACGACGTATCAATTCCCATTAAAATAGTGGTGCAATTATTCATGCCAAAACACACCAAGGACTATTAACATAAAATAGTTTTAATTTACAAATAAAAAATAAGAAATAAACAGCACAAGGAAACAAACAACAGAGCACTGACTTTTGAAAAACATCATGACTAAAACACATACTGACAATCACATAATTAATATATAATATTAGGAAAACAACCATAAAAATAATCACAAAAATAATGTCANTAACAGAGCACTGACTATTGAAAAACATCATGACTAAAACAGATACTGACAATCACATAATTAATATATAATATTAGGAAAACAACCATAAAAATAATCACAAAAATAATGTCAATAAAAAAATAGCAACGATGACTTCGTATTCACTTCAACGAGCCATGCAAATGGCGAAAATATTTTGGCCCAAAAGACTTTTGGTCAAAACATATTTTTAACCATTTTTTATTTTTGAAAAATTTACAAATGAACTACGCCTGGAACGTTTTTTCATACTTAGTTGACTAGAAATTTCTTACGAATTCAACGCTAAGATCATATTTTCCAATTTGATATCAATAGGTCCATCCCTATTTGACTTTTATTTTCCATGCCTATGATGCTAATTTATGATGGGGCGGTAATCAACACCATGTTTCCAAGCATGAAGATCCTGGGCCTTACCATCATATCATGGGCTTTAGTCATTCATGCACGATATAACTCCAAGTTTAGTTGGGCTTGTAACCTAAGCTCATCTAGGTTAACCAACTCCTCCAAGCTAAGTTGGATATTTTAATCCAAGTAAATATTGTTACTCATAGGAACCCAAAATAAAGGCAATTTTACTTATTTTAATAGAATCTTTCAGACCGAAAGGCCAGTTTGTACAGGGTAGAACAAATGGGTGTATGATATGTAGTACGATGTCAACAGAGTTTTTGCGAGCTTGTCAAGCCACTCTTTCTTGTTAACATGAAGAATTTCCTTAATAAGGCTTATAAAAGTCTTTTTAAAAGTTTCGGCCAAACCATTTGCCCTTATATAATTTATAATGCAATAACACCAATAAGTTTGATAGAATTAAGGAAATCTATTAATTCTAGAATTCTTGAAGGCCAAACCATTATTAGATATGATTAGATNTCATGAAAGGGGTAAGACTCGGAGTGCCTCTTCTGCAAACAAAGAAGAAACTTCGGTTAATGACCCTTTCAGATGGCTCAGAGAGATTCCCATATAAGGCAATATTTTATGAACATGTAAGTGTCTTTATGAAATCAAAATTGAACAATATTAGGCTTGTTTGATTTCTCTCACTGAGATGCTCGATTTGAATATAAACTTGTCACATTTAGAATCCATTTGACCTTCCAAGTAACCAGCCAAAATTTTTATAATTGATTGAGCTGGTTGATCGGGGCTTGATTTTTCTCAAATTGGGTCAATTTGTTTGTCTTTAGGCTCATCTCATCGTGTCGGTTAGTTTGACAATAACTTTGCTGAAATGAGAGTTTTGGGTAATTTTTAAATTGAGTTTGAATACTTCTTCCTAAAAAATAATCTAAATTTTGTGCTAGTTGCATCTAGATTCATGCCAAATGACAAATTCTGTTGACGACGTATCAATTCCCATTAAAATAGTGGTGCAATTATTCATGCCAAAACACACCAAGGACTATTAACATAAAATAGTTTTAATTTACAAATAAAAAATAAGAAATAAACAGCACAAGGAAACAAANCCAACGCCAATTCCAACTCTTCTTCCAATTCAAGGTCTAGTTACCCTTTCATGTAAAAGGGTGATGCTCTATTTATAAAATCTGGAAGTGCTTTCCCTGCAAACAATAGGTTATTCCTTAGGAAGACTCGAAGAGATTCCCATAATCGAAATAGATTATATGGACATTTAACTACCTTTATGAAATCAAAATTGCGGCATCATGGGCTCATTGGATTTAATTGATCGAAACGTTCGATTTGAATATAAACTTGTTAGATCTAAAATCCATTTAACCTTCGAAGAAACCATCCAAAGATATTAAAAATATTTTACCGAGTTGATCTGAGCTTGATTCTTCTCGGATTGGTCCAATTTTATTATCATTGTGCACCTCTCATCATGTCGGTCAGATTGACAATAAGTTTTGCTAAAATGAGATATTGGATGAGTTTTAATTTAAGTTTTATTATTTCTTACTAAAAAATACTCCAAAATTTGTACTAATTGTATGGGATTCGTACCAAATGACAAAATTTATAGAAGAAGTATCAGTACCAATTAAAATCATCATTCAATAATTCATTTCAAACACAAAAACAGGCTATTAACAGTAATAGATTTTAATTACATAATAAAAATAAGAGCCAAACGACACTAGGAAACAAACATATTAAAATCATAATGACTAAAATTTGACTGACAATCATATAATTGGTATATAATATCAAGAATAACGATAAAAATAATCGCAGGAATAATGTAAAAAAGAAAAATAGCGATGATGACTTCAATGAACGATGCAAATTGCAATGAAAATTGCAAATATTTTCGTCCAAAAGCCGTTGGGTCAAAACATATTTTTTTCCCTTTTTATTTTTGAAATAATAACTGAGAAAACAGAAAAATATATATTGAGGAGATTTGACATCAAAATTTAGACTAAAAAATGTTGGTTTCTTGTAGATTAAGCTAACACCTACCCGAATTATCTTACGAACTGTGACTGGAACGTTCCTCATGCTTCGTTGTCAATGTATCTCCTATTAATTTATTGGTAACATGATATTCTCCAATTGGGTCAAGAAGTTTGTTTTGAACAGACAAAAATGCGTTAATAAAAAGAAAGTTATAAATTTATTGACATGGGTATGAGGGCTGGACCTGATGGTCGAGCATGTGAGTGCCAGTGGCCTTCTAATGGGGCTGGTCATTCCCCTTTTCCCCTCCCCCTTATTTTATTTATTATAAATATATGAGCTACTATCTAAGGCTATAATTTTGGCTAAGTTTTTCGTCATGACAACTGCTAGCGTTCTCTTTTCCCTCTTAGAGTTGTATCCGACGGTAAGGAGGAGCTCTGGCTGTAACTCTTCTAAGGTGGTTTTCTTTTTCAATGGTTCGAGGGGTGCTTCAACTGTAACTCGCTCCTGCAGGAATAGTTATCCTCCACATACCTCCATCTCACTTGCTCCTCGATCCCTCATATCACTNTGTTTTCCGTCATGACAACTGCTAGCGTTCTCTTTTCCCTCTTAGAGTTGTATCCAACGGTAAGGAGGAGCTCTGACTGTAACTCTTCTAAGGTGGTTTTCTTTTTCAATGGTTCGAGGGGTGCTTCAACTGCAACTCGCTCCTGCAGGAATAGTTATCCTCCACATACCTCCATCTCACTTGCTCCTCGATCCCTCATATCACTATTTTCTCTCTTCCGCACCACCTCTCGCCCTGCACACCCTCTTGCTATTGTAATCCACCGAGCACCCTTCCATAACCACTAACACCACTCCATCTCTTAGACTTGCCTGCCAGTTGTACTGCAAATGTCTTCTTTCCTATATGTTGCTGCCGCATCTCCACTTAAACTTGCCTGTTGGTGTCGCAGTTTCCAACCCAAATTGCTAGCATAAGGTCGACACTAAGACTTGGCTTTCCTTACCAATTTTCGATAGGAGCTTTTTTTCCAATATTTCAAAATCTTACATTGGAGCAGCCCATTTTTATGCTACATGGGCAATAAAAACTTTTGTTGGGTTGGTATTTGGAAGCCTTTTTTTTTTTGTTGCTTTTTGTTGCGGTTTTTATAGTTCTCTTTTGTAATATTTTTATTTTATATTAATGTCAAATACACACCCTTCACAAAACCCTAACTTTTCAGCTAAGCGGCAAACCCACCCTACCCTCCAGCTATGGTTGCTGACTCTCACCAGTCAGCCTAAATGTTGCCCGGTCGCTACCCGCCACCGAGATTCTCATCCTAGAGTGTTGTTTGNATTTTATATTAATGTCAAATACACACCCTTCACAAAATCCTATCTTTTCCCAGCCCTAACTTTTCAGCTATGCGGCAAACCCACCCTACCCTCCAGCTATGGTTGCTGACTCTCACCAGTTAGCCTAAATGTTGCCCGGTCGCTACCCGCCACCGAGATTCTCATCCTAGAGTGTTGTTTGTGTTTGTTCATCTTGATTAATCTTCGTTCTAATCTTTCAAATTTTAAAAATAATATTTTCCCGTCAATTATGATTTGGGTTAATTTCCAAACTATTTATTAAATAAAGTTGGAATCTATAAAAGTCTAACAACAGTGTGCATTACAGATTTATTATTCTGCAACTTTCAAGGTCTGTAAGCTTCATATTCGCCTCTAACTAGATAGCATTCAAGACATTTACGGAATTTTGACTTGCGGGGAAAGGCGGCTACAGGCTGCGGATCATTATATCCAAGAGTTATAATAAATGTTGATTTAGCTCTTGTAGGGTTTTCCTCTTTCCATTTCTTCTATATATTATTTTCTAGTCCGGATTTTAATTTTAAATTTTTATAGTAATTTTAATATTTTCATNACTCTAATCTTTCAAATTTTAAAAATAATATTTTCCCTCCAATTATGATTTGGGTTAATTTCCATACTATTTATTAAATAAAGTTGGAATCTATAAAAGCTAACTACAGTGTGCATTACACATTTATTATTCTGCAACTTTCAAGGTCTGTAAGCTTCATATTCGCCTCTAACCAGATAGCATTCAAGACATTTACGGAATTTTGACTTGCGGGGAAAGGCGGCTACGGGCTGCGGATCATTATATCCAAGAGTTACAATAAATGTTGATTTAGCTCTTGTAGGGTTTTCCTCTTTTCATTTCTTCTATATATTATTTTCTAGTCCGGATTTTAATTTTAAATTTTTATAGTAATTTTAATATTTTCATTAATTCAATTAACTTGCAGCATCTTCTAAATAGCCTTAGTTCAAACTTCGTGATAATAAGATGATCATTAAATTATCAACATGAAGTTATACAATAAAAGTAATTAAATTATCCTATATTAAAACACAGTTTACTTTTTCTTTAATTAAAAGCGATTACAAGTGATTTCTTATTTAATTTTTTTCTAAAAATTTATATATTATCAAAAGTTTTATAGATCAAGCTTGATCTTTGTATAATTTTCATCTCATGTATTTTAAATTCACGACAACGATAACGAAGCTTTTAACTGATTAAGTGGGGTTGGGGTTGGCTGCATGAATCTTTTTTTCTCCATTGCGTCCTAATTAGTGTCATATTTTCATTTAATTCTAATAAATTATNTTTTTATAGATCAAGCTTGATCTTTGTATAATTTTCATCTCATGTATTTAAATTCACGATGACGATAACGAAGCTTTTAACTGATTAAGTGGGGTTGAGGTCGGCTGCATGAATCTTTTTTTCTCCATTGCGTCCTAATTAGTGTCATATTTTCATTTAATTCTAATAAATTATGATCATTGTTTATAAAATATGTCAATTACTCCAATCTAAAAGATCTATTCTTCTGATCGAATCATCAGATGATCGAAGTTTAGTGTGACCAAACCATCTAAGACGACTCTTTCTAATTTTGTCCGATACTGGAGCTACACTAATCCTATTGCGGANCATCTACTCTTCTAATCGAATCATCAGATGATCGAAGTTTAATGTGACCAAACCATCTAAGACGACTCTTTCTAATTTTGTCCGATACTGGAGCTACACTAATCCTATTGCGGATAAATTTATTTCGCATTTTTTCTACCTTTGGAGTTACACTGAACCTAGCCTTGTATTTATATAGGCAAATCAAAATTTTACAATCTACTAAAAGACTGCTCGATTTTCATTTAGCAAATTTATAGTCGAAACGTGTGTCCGAAAATAAACTTAAAGGTGCCACGTAAGGTTTGCTTCAAATTCAAATGAATATTAAATAAGGACGCAAAAGCATGAATCAAATCACTCTAAATTTNTTATAGGCAAATCAAAATTTTACAGTCTACTAAAAGACTGCTCAATTTTCATTTAGCAAATTTATAGTCGAAACGTGTGTCCGAAAATAAACTTAAAGGTGCCATGTAAGGTTTGCTTCAAATTCAAATGAATATTAAATAAGGACGCAAAAGCATGAATCAAATCACTCTAAATTTCACAAGCTTATAATTAAAACAAACATCTTGATAAGAAAATATAAAAAAGTTAATGTTGACTAAATTGTAAAAGAACTGAGGGACCAAAAAAAAATTTTAAAAAATACTTAACAATCAAGGTAATGAACTTGAAATAATGATGGTGTGCTCTAACTTTCTGTTAAAATAATCAAACACACCCACCATAAATCAACAATAAAGTATTCTTCTACGCATNCACTAAAAAAAAATTTTAAAGAATACTTAACAATCAAGGTAATGAACTTGAAATATTTGATGGAGTGCTCTAACTTTCTGTTAAAATAATCAAACACACCCACCATAATTCTACAATAAAATATTCTTCTACGCATTCGGAAGAATCCTTGAGGGAACTTTGGTGGAATTCTCGCCCAATGAGCATTTCATACTTGAACGACTATCATTTAGTGTTGCTGCTATTCGCCACCCTACCATTGTCCTTATTTTATCCTAACCAATGCCCATCGTTAACTATGTCAATGCTGTCCAATTTCTAATGCATATGTGTATTGTTAATCAACCTTAACACCCATTATATAACTAACAATAAAACATTCCAAAACCACTTACATTGGCTACAATACNTTTCATAATTGAACGATTATCATTTAGTGTTGCTGCAATTCGCCACCCTACCATTGTCCTTATTTTATCCTAACCAATGCCCATCGTTAACTATGCCAATGCTGTCCAATTTCTAATGCATATGTGTATTCTTAATCAACCTTAACACCCATTATATAACTAACAATAAAACATTCCAAAACCACTTACATTGGCTACAATACAAGCTCGACACAATTTATACTTACCATTACTACTGCTTGAAGTTCTTTGATTGTCAATATTCCACACCATTTCTACCATATAATGTCTCCTTATTAGGTTAGATTACTTGGCATTGAAATGATTGAAAATCAATTTGCTAGTCATCAATAATTGATGACATATT
>JXCR01148843.1:57314-76944 GCA_002079205.1 Phalaenopsis hybrid cultivar
TAGGTAGCCCTAAGGTCAAATGAATTAAACTTTATCTTATCACTATGAGGTGGAGCTTCAAGAGATGGACTTGTACTCACCAAAGTGACAAGGATGTTGTTGGAATGAAGAGAAAGAGAGATTCACCTACAAAGCTGGATATAATCTCAACAAATTAACTTACACTCCATCTAGGTTAGGGATCCTTTTACAACCTATGCATTCTAAACAACCAGTCATGTAAATAGATATGTCAGACCAGTTGGTATGGAGAAGTCTGAGGACGCCTCTTCGGGTATATGCAAATGATGTTAACTATCTAGAGTGATGCTTAGATATTAGAGAGGCCCTATTCTACATGATGGGGTGTATAGCCATACATGCTGCCCATTTAAAATCCAACATGATGGCCNAAAGAGAGGAACAAAGAAAGCAGGGCATACACAAGGGTGAAAAAATAAGAAAGAACATGAAGAGCTTCCATGTGGAAAACCTCACTAGGATAGATCACATATACATTCAAAAAAGATATGAATGAAATTACTTGTGTCAAATATCCAAGAAAGAATGCCAATGAAAGCTACCCACAACGAGAGATTCTTGTTTGTTTTCCTATTTTGTTGTCCAGAGAACTCCCAAGGGAACATATGCCACTTAGTTAATTACGTCTTGTGGGCTGCCCAAAAATACATTTTATCTAATGAGTTTTTTTTACATTTAAAGTGGCAACTAGCACAAGGCTTTAAAAAAATAGTTATTTCATAAGAGAATAATCTGATGGTTTCAAAGCTCCCACTAAGCCACAAGACAAAGAGTGATTCTCTCATAATCTCATAAGCATACGAAGCCTGTGAAATAACCGAATCGTACTGAAAGGGAATCCCAATATGTNCTTTTTTACATTTAAAGTGGCAACTAGCACAAGGCTTTAAAAAAATAGTTATTTCATAGGAGAATAATCTGATGGTTTCAAAGCTCCCACTAAGCCACAAGACAAAGAGTGAGTCTCTCATAATCTCATAAGCATACGAAGCCTGTGAAATAACCGAATCGTACTGAAAGGGAATCCCAATATGTCAAAGCACATTTGGTTCATAAGGGCAGATAACAAAACATATTATCCCAAATGGTGGCAGATGATCGGCAATCAGGCCATCAAGGTGATATCAATTGCAACAAAAGAAGCAACAGTGCTCAAAGTGAGTCTTTAAGGAAAGCAAGGAGTAATCCCTACAAGGTAGAGGTAGCCAAGTCAGTGTATGAAGGCCACGTCATCCAATTCATNGACAAAACATATTATCCCAAATGGTGGCAGATGATCGACAATCAGGCCATCAAGGTGATATCAATTGCAACAAAAGAAGCAACAGGTCTCAAAGTAAGTCTTTAAAGAAAGCAAGGAGTAATCCCTACAAGGTAGAGGTAGCCAAGTCAGTGTATGAAGGCCACGTCATCCAATTCATTAAGACACCAAGTCTACGTGGTCACGGAGATAGTCGACCCAAATGGTCCAGAGATCCCTAGTATGTAATTCGTGAACTACGTTTTCTGTGAGAACCTAGGTAGCCCTAAGGTCAAATGAATTAAACTTTATCTTATCACTATGAGGTGGAGCTTCAAGAGATGGACTTGTACTCACCAAAGTGACAAGGATGTTGTTGGAATGAAGAGAAAGAGAGATTCACCTACAAAGCTGGATATAATCTCAACAAATTAACTTACACTCCATCTAGGTCAGGGAGCCTTCTACAACCTATGCATTCTAAACAACCAATCATGTAAATAGATATGTCAGACCAGTTGGTATGGAGAAGTCTGAGGACGCCTCTTAGGGTATATGCAAATGATGTCAACTATCTAGAGTGATGCTTAGATATCAGAGAGGCCCTATTCTACATGATGGGGTGTATAGCCATACATGCTGCCCATTTAAAATCCAACATGATGGCCATGCAAAAAAGTAAAAATAGATTTAAGAAAAAATCATTAAAATTTTAAGTCTAAATTTTAATTAGTCTCAAAATTCTACTATTCAACTTTTACATAAAGTTTAGAATTTATCCTAAAAAGCTCAAGTAATTTGCATGATTCCAAGATAAAGTGATAAGCCAAAAAGGATGAAACTATTTTCAAGCACACATGCATACAACAAAGACAATGATACAACAAAATATTATACTGTTTTAAGTACCTATTTTATGCTTATTTTTTGTGATATTGTACTTTAAAGAAGGATATTTTTGTGTTTTTGTTGCAGGTATATCTTTTTTAGGCATTTGGAGTAAAAATGGCAAAAAAGACAAAATTTGGAGCAAAAAGAGCCAATTTTGGATTCTGACACATCATGCGCCAAAATTCAGAGAACTAGCGCATGATGCGCTAGATCGGCACATGATGCGCCAGCGACGACTTTTTTAAATAAAGTTGTAGAGAAATTTTGCATGAATTTTGAAAGGGTCACTTGTTCTACACAACNGGATATTGTACTTTAAAGAAGGGTATTTTTGTGTTTTTGTTGCAGGTATATCTTTTTTAGGCATTTGGAGTAAAAATGGCAAAAAGGACAAAATTTGGAGCAAAAAGAGCCAATTTTGGATTCTGACACATCATGCGCCAAAATTCAAAGAGCTAGCGCATGATGCGCTAGATCGACACATGATGCGCCAACGACGACTTTTTTAAATAAAGTTGTAGAGAAATTTTGCATGAATTTTGAAAGGGTCACTTGTTCTACACAACTGTTGGAGTAATTCAAATCTATACACTTTGGAATATTTTTTTATGAAGGGAGATGACTTTTGGATCAAATGACACATTATTTGTATTCAAAAGAGTTGACTTCAGAAGGAATTTTTGGAGGGAAATTTGAATTCTTTTCTAAAGAAGGCAGCACGAAATAAAAGAAGAAAACTTGAAGAGACAAAAGGGGGACGAAAAGAAAAGGCTTTTGGAGTGTGGCGTCAAAGGTAGAGAGAGAGAAGAGAAGTTTTTTTTCTAGGTTTGTAAGATGAGAGGGAAGGTGGGAGATTTCTTCTTCATTACAATTCTAAGAGATAATTGGGAGTGATTGTAAAGAGAGAATGGCTTGGAGAGAACTTCTAGGGATTTTCTTGGGANGGGTAGAGAGAGAGAAGATAAGTTTTTTTTCTAGGTTTGTAAGATGAGAGGGAAGGTGAGAGATTTCTTCTTCATTACATTTCTAAGAGATAATTGGGAGTGATTGTAAAGAGAGAATGGCTTGGAGAGAACTTCTAGGGATTCTCTTGGGAAGGATTGTGAGTTAAGTTGTATTTTTATTTCTTTTATAATGTAAACTTATTTTTATATATGAAATTCTTGTTTTATCGTATCCTTCTTAAGAATTCAGATTAGTCTTCTTTATCATTCTCCCTATTTTGAAGATAAGGTTTTGTGAAGTATAGATTTTCTTTTTTATGGTTTTAAATGATAATAATTTGTAATGATTTGAACTCTGATCTTAATTTGCTTTTCGATCTGGTCAATTGAAATATTAAAACATGTTGAGAGACATATGTTCTTAAATGAGATATGATTTCTACAACANTGATTAGTCTTCTTTATCATTCTCCCTATTTTGAAGATAAGGTTTTGTGAAGTATAGATTTTATTTTTTATGGTTTAAAATGATAATAATTTGTAATGATTTGAACTCTTATCTTAATTTACTTTTTGATCTGGTCAATTGAAATATTAAAACATGTTGAGAGACATATGTTCTTAAATGAGATATGATTTCTACAACATAGGGAGAATCACATTTGATTTCATGGTATAATATGTCATCCATGGGATTGGGTGCAAATAAATAGAGAAATATACTTTTGTAGGATGTAGAATTGGAGATTTTAAGGTGATAAATTAAAACCTCAAATTTGATTCAGTTTATTGGAAACTAATGCGAGATTGTTAGCCCTCAGAGGAGGGAATAGTGGGAGCTCTAGAGTGGCAGCTAATATCCTTCAAGCCTAACCACAGAATATGAGACCAAACTCTGGATTAGTCAATATTTTTTATAGCACTCAGAAGATGATAAATAATAGGATTGCTCCTTTTTAGCACAAAATAGTTTTTATATATATTTTTAAATTATACTCATTGTAAAGGGAAAGAATGTTTTCTTAAATTTGAACTTTCCGTCACAACAAAAACTTTGTTTAATTTCTGTAATCTTACATCTTCATTGTAATTAGCATTCACCTGAGTAGTCAATTTTTAAATGTCGCACTTTACTTTTACTTTTTGTTTTTATTATAAAATAATTTTCATAATTTACTTTAGGATTTTTTAACTTTTCTGTGGGATCGATATCTAGGACTCCATTAGAGTCCTTTATTACTTGAACAAAAAACATACTTGCACTGATATTTTGGAGAGATTTGGCAGACTAAAAAGAGTTTTAAAGGATAAATTTTAATCATAAAAAGAGTTTTGTTAAGATTATATTGCATATTTATTATAAATCTACCTGCGTTGAGTTTTTAACGCCGTTAAGCGGTGTCAACTTCATAAATATTTGCATATACAAATCACCGTGTCAAGTTTTTGGCATCGTTGTCAGGGAAGTAATAAAAAATATTAGTATTTGAGTTTATTTTATTTCAAAAAATAAAAAAAATAATGAAGAGTGTGCTTTTTGTTTAATTTGAACATTTTTTTATTTTAGTGTGTTTGCTTATTTTTAATTACTTGCTTTATTCAGTTTATGCGTAGTGTAAGATCTGAAAATTTAGTACATTAAGACTCTAAGTTAGAATGAACTGTTAGAAATATTTGAAAGCAATAAAAAGAGAAAAATAAGTTTAGCAAAATGGCTTGCAATTTAAATAATGTTGTAAACGAAAATGAAGTAAATCCTACATTATTAAGATCAGAGACCTTTAAAAGAGCTTATGTAAATCCTACAACAAATGAAATTCATTTGAGTGTTCAAAATCATGNGATCAGTTTAGCAAAATGGCTTGCAATTTAAATAATGTTGTAAATGAAAATGAAGTAAATCCTACATTATTATGATCAGAGACCTTTAAAAGAGCTTATGTAAATCCTACAACAAATGAAATTCATTTGAGTGTTCAAAATCATGCCGTGGCTGCCAATTCATTTGAACTTAAACCTGCTATTATCTAAAAGATACAAAATAATCAGTTTGGAGGAAGCTAGTTTTTTAGAATTTTGTGCTAACTTTAAATATGAAGGAGTGTCAAATGATACCATCAAACTTAGACTNTGTGGCTGCCACTTCATTTGAACTTAAACCTGCTATTATCTAAAAGATACAAAATAATCAGTTTGGAGGAACACCTACTGAAGATCCTAATTTACACCTAGCTAGTTTTTTAGAATTTTGTGCTAACTTTAAATATGAAGGAGTGTCAAATGATACCATCAAACTTAGACTTTTTTGCTTTTCACTAAGGGATAAGTGGTTAAAATCATTAGCACCTGGATCTATCAGAACATGTGGAGACTTATCACAAAAATTATTATCTAAATATTTCCCACCTTAAAAAACTACTAAGCTTAGAAATGATATCACATCTTTTTGTCAGTTTGAAGGGGAATCAATTTATGAANTCACTGTAGAAATACCACACTTCCATTTCCTCAAAGATTGAAATAGAAATATAAAGATAATCAATTTTTGAAATTTTTGGAAATTTTAAGGAAATTAACGATAAACATTCCATTTGTTGAAACTTTGGAACAAATGTCAAGCTATGTGATGTTCATGAAGGATATATTTAATAAGAAAAGGAATTTTGTATATAATGAGATTTTGGCACTTAGTAAAGAGTGTAGCGCTATAATTTAAAAAAAACTTACTGAAAAACTTAGAGATCCTGAAAGTTTTACAATTCCTTGTGCTATTGGCGAATGATTTTATGGACATGCTTTATGTGATTTAGGAGTCAGTATTAATCATATGTCATTATCAATTTTCAGAAGGTTGGGCTTAGGAGATATTTCACCTACATCTGTAACTCTGGAGTTAGCTGATCATTTAATTACCTATTTTAAAGGAGTTATAGAAGATGTTTTGGAAAAAGTGATAAGTTTATCTTTCCTGTGGACATTATTGTATTAGATATGAAGGAAGATAAAGAAGTTCCTATCATTTTAGAAAGACCATTCATAGCCATTGGAAGAGCTTTGATAGATGAGTAGAAAGGAGAACTAACTATGAGAGTTAGTGATCAATAGATTACATTTAATATTGCTAAATTAATGAGATACCCAGTAAAAGAGTAAGAGATTGAATGCTTCAGAATGGATATTAATAAACATTTAAGCCATGAATATTTCAAGAAAACTTTTGAAAGAGAATTTAAAAAGGAATATATGGAATATCAAGATGAGGATATAATTCAACATGAATCTATAGAAGTGAGTAAAGAACATACGGATTATGTTAAGGAAAGATTTGAAATGTTAGATTCTATAGAAAGTAAAAAGAATTTGATTTCATCTATTGAGAAACCCCCTGAAGTAGAACTGAAAACGCTTCCTACACATTTGAAGTATGCATTTTTAGGAGATTTATCTACATTACCTGTTATAGTATCCTCAGAATTATCTGATATGTAAGAACAACAGTTGTTGGAAATTTTGAAAAGATATAAAAAAGTCTTTAGTGGACATTAACCGATATTAAAGGAATCAGTCCATCAATTTGTTTGCATAGAATCTTATTAAAAGATTAGCATGAACCAAGAGCTACCCCTCAAAGGAGATTAAATCCTACGATGAAAGAAGTAGTAAAGAAATAAATTTTAAAATGGTTAGATGCTCGAATAATATATCATATTTTAGATAGTGTTTGGGTTAGTCCAATTCACTGTGTTCTAAAGAAAGGAGGTGTGGTTGTAATAACAAGTGAGCATAATGAATTGATATCAACAACACAAGTCACTAGTTGGAGAGTCTGCATTGATCATAGAAAATTAAATTCTATCACCAGAAATGATCATTTTTCTTTACCCTTTTTGGATCAGATTTTGGATAGTTTATTTTGGCATAAATATTTTTATTTTCTAGATAAATATACCAGTTATCATCAAATACCTATTGCTTCAGAGGATCAAGAGAAAAAAAANACCATTCATAGCCATTGGAAGAGCTTTGATAGATGAGTAGAAAGGAGAACTAACTATGAGAGTTAGTGATCAATAGATTACATTTAATATTGCTAAATTAATGAGATACCCAGTAAAAGAGTAAGAGATGAATGCTTCAGAATGGATATTAATAAACATTTAAGCCATGAATATTTCAAGAAAACTTTTGAAAGAGAATTTAAAAAGGAATAAATGGAATATCAAGATGAGGATATAATTCAACGTGAATCTATAGAAGTGAGTAAAGAACATACGGATTATGTTAAGGAAAGATTTGAAATGTTAGATTCTACAGAAAGTAAAAAGAATTTGATTTCATCTATTGAGAAACCCCCTGAAGTAGAACTGAAAACGCTTCCTACACATTTGAAGTATGCATTTTTAGGAGATTTATCTACATTACCTGTTATAGTATCCTCAGAATTATCTGATATGTAAGAACAACAGTTGTTGGAAATTTTGAAAAGATATAAAAAAGTCTTTAGTGGACATTAACTGATATTAAAGGAATCAGTCCATCAATTTGTTTGCATAGAATCTTATTAAAAGATTAACATGAACCAAGAGCTAACCCTCAAAGGAGATTAAATCCTACGATGAAAGAAGTAGTAAAGAAATAAATTTTAAAATGGTTAGATGCTCGAATAATATATCATATTTTAGATAGTGTTTGGGTTAGTCCAATTCACTGTGTTCTAAAGAAAGGAGGTGTGGTTGTAATAACAAGTGAGCATAATGAATTGATATCAACAACACAAGTCACTAGTTGGAGAGTCTGCATTGATCATAGAAAATTAAATTCTATCACCAGAAATGATCATTTTTCTTTACCCTTTTTGGATCAGATTTTGGATAGTTTATTTTGGCATAAATATTTTTATTTTCTAGATAAATATACCAGTTATCATCAAATACCTATTGCTTCAGAGGATCAAGAGAAAAAAAAATAGTTACTAGTCCTTATGGAACTTTTTCTTTTCAGTAAATGCATTTTGGATTATGTAATGCCTCNTAGTTACTAGTCCTTATGGAACTTTTTCTTTTCAGTAAATGCATTTTGGATTATGTAATGCCTCTGCAACATTTTAAAGATGTATGATGTCAATTTTCATTGATTTGATTGAAAAAGGGATTGAAGTCTTTGTGGATGATTTTTCAGTATTTGGAACTTCATTCGAAATATGTCTAAATCATTTAGATAAATTTCTAGAACGTTGTGAAAAGACTAATCTCGTATTGAATTGGGGAAAATGTCAATTTATGATTGCAGGAGGAATTGTTCTTGGACATAACATTTTAGAAAATGATATGGAAGTAGATCCTGTAAACATACAGGTTATATNTAGTATTTGGAACTTCATTCGAAATATGTCTAAATCATTTAGATAAATTTATAAAAACGTTGTGAAAAGACTAATCTCGTATTGAATTGGGGAAAATGTCAATTTATGATTGCAAGAGGAATTGTTCTTGGACATAACATTTTAGAAAATGATATGGAAGTAGATCCTGTAAACATACAGGTTATATCAAACCTACCTCCACCTACCACAGTAAGAAGAGTTAGGACCTTTTTAGGACATGCTAGATTTTACATGAGATATATTAAGCTTTTTCAAAAATTATTAAACCTTTATGCCAACTTATGGAGAAAGATACAAAATTAGACTTTAATTTAGATTGCCTTAAAGCCTTTGAAACTTTAATGGAAAAATTAATCACTACTCCTATAATTGTTTCATTGGATTGAGAGAAACCTTTTGAATTAATGTGTGATGCTAGTGACGATGCAATTGGAGCTGTTTTAGGGCAAATATATGATAAGATTTTTAAAGTTATATACTATGCTAGTAAGACTCTTAATGATGCTCAAATTAATTACACCACCACTGAAAGAGAGTTATTAGCTATTGTGTATGCTTTTGATAAGATTAGATCATATCTGATTGGAGCTAAATGTGTTTTGCATACTGACCGTTCGACTATTAAATATTTGATTTAAAAGAAGGATGCTAAACAAAGAATAATTATATGGGTGCTTTTGATGCAAGAGTTTGATTTTGTAGTAGTTGATAGGAAATGGATTGATAATCAAATTGCCGATCATCTATCAAGGCTTGAATAGGAAGAAATACTAAATATGGAAAAAAAAGATTAATGGAACTTTCCTGATGAACGAATTAATGCTGTAAAAGGATGGGAAATACATTGGTATGTTGATATTGTAAATTATGTTGTTAGTGAAATTTTACCATATGGATTAACAAAACAGCAAGAAAAGAAATTTATTCATGATGCAAAATCATATTTTTGGGATGATACATATTTATATAAGTAATGTAAAGATTTAATGATGAGACGATGTGTGTCTTATAATGAAATTTGAGAGATTATTAAAAAATGTCATGATTTTGAATTTGGAGGACATTTTGGAAATGATAGAACTGTTCATAAAATAATTTTACAATTTGAATTTTATTAGCCTACTCTATTTAGAGATGTTAATATATATATATCAAAACATATGATTAGTGTCAAAGATTAGGTAATATTCAATAAGAAATGAAATGCCTCTAAATTTTAATTTGGAAATTGAAATTTTTTATGCATGGGGATGGATTTTATGGTACCATTTATACCCTTATTCAGAAATATATACATATTGATCATAGTGGATTACGTTTCAAAATGGATTGAAGCAATCAGTTTACCTCTATGTGATGCTCGTTGTGTCTCAAAGTTTTTAATTAAAAATATTTTTACAAGATTTTGAATGACGAGAGTAATCATTACGAATAGAAGATCTCATTTTACAAATGCAACAGCTGCAATATTGGTAGAAAAATATAATATAGTGCATAATCTCAGACGAGTAGTTTAGCAGAAGTATCTAATAGTGAAATTAAGAGAATTTTGGAAAAGAGTGTTAATGTTAGTAAAATGGATTGGTCTACTAGATTAGATACTGCATTGTGAGCATATATGACAACTAATTAGACACGTATAAGAATGTCCCCTTATATATTAAATTTTGGGAAAACTTATCACTTGCTAGTTGAATTGGAGCATAAAGCTTATTGGTCTATAAAAGAATTCTATTTTATTTTGAAAGAAGCTGGTGAGAAAAGATTATTGCAATTGAATGAGCTTGAGAAAATCAGAAATGAATCTTGCGATAATGCGAGGATTTATAAGGAAAATATGAAAGAATGACATGATCAAAAGATAATCAAAAAGAATTTGAACCTGGACATGAAGTTTTATTATACAATACAAGATTGTAACTATTTCCTGGAAAGTTGAAGTCTAGGTAGAAAGGGTCATTCAAAGTTATAATTGTCTATCCCTATGGGCAGTTAATATTGAAGACCCCAAGACTAGAAGAATACTAAAGGTGAATGTGCACAGATTGAAATCATATTTTGATGGTCAAAGATCAGCTTTTAAAGAGACAGTAATGTTGGGTTACCCATAATAAGATAGGGAATGTCGGGCTGACGACATTAAACCAAGCGCTTTGTGGGAGGAAACACATTTATGTTGTTGTTTAGCTTGTTTTTTAGTTTGTTTTGTTTGAGATATTTCATGACTATTGATATTTATGTTTTTATGTATTCCATTTATTTGATAAAATATTTATAAATATATTTATTTGCCTAATTTCATGGAAAAAAAATTGAAAATTTATTGGATCAGTATTGAAATGGCAAAAATTCTGGAACTGGCGCATGATGCACCACTTTTCAGAGTGCTGGCGCCTGATGCACCGCTTGTCCGAAAATGTTTAAAATATGTCAAATGGAGGTTTTTGGGAGTTTTTTCTCCACAAAACTCCAAAAAACCGACTTCAGACCATATTTTAGGGGAGAAAATGAAGGAAGAGTCACCATTTTTCAATTTTTATGGCTTCCCACTCTAGAAACTCAACTAGATTTAGAATTTTCAATGGGAGAAAGTTTGTTAGTTTTGATGGACAAAAATTACATAATCGAGTTCTAGTGAAGAAGAGGCTTATCAAAGAAAGGGGATTTGTGAATCGAGGATTCAACACACCGAATACTCTAGTAGAAGAGACTATTACACAGAGGCGTTAGGAAGTGCTTTACTAAAATACTACCGCTATTGTGGTTCCCTTAGTAAAAGAATTTTATGTAAATTTTCATGAAATCAACCAAGAAATGATTTATGTGCGTGGTAAGTTTGTGCAATTCACTCCTTCAAGAATAAATGAGATTTTATGATTAAAAATGTGTCTATCTGCCATTATGCAAACTTTACCCCTATAAGAGAGAATATGAATGAACTCTACCGCTACCTTACGAAGGAAGATGCTAATTGAAGGACTAAAGTTAATGGAAATGTAAGTTTTCCTTCATCATTTTTAAATCTAGTTTCAAAAGCCTGGCACTTCTTTACTGCATCAAAGTTACTACCAACCATGAAAATTAGTAAGGTCACTAAAGAGAGTTTCATTCTAAATTATTGCATTCAAATCAGAAAACTTATTGATGTTGGAGCTATTATTGTGNGAGACTAAAGTTAATGGAAATGTAAGTTTTCCTTCATCATTTTTAAATTTAGTTTCAAAAGCCTGGCACTTCTTTACTGCATCAAAGTTACTACTAACCATGAAAATTAGTAAGGCAACTAAAGAGAGTTTCATTCTAAATTATTGCATTCAAATCAGAAAACTTATTGATGTTGGAGCTATTATTGTGAAATCAAATTTGAGTTTGATTATTAATGGATCTGCAACTGGACTGGGACATCCATCCACAATTTTCTTACTTTATATTCAAGCTTAAATACCTTATGAAATTTGGGAAAAAGTGCTACTTCATTGTAAGCCAATGGATCCAGAATTCTACTGCAATTGTATTGAAATGGGAGATCAAAATGATATGAATGTACTAATAGATCAAGGATCTCAAAATTCATCACCTGTTCAACCCTACTACAACTCAAGTGCACTTTCAAAAAGGATCAAGATGATGGAAAAGATGTACAGAGTCTCATGCACATGATAGGGAATTTTACTGAAATGTTGATCATCAAGATTAGAGCCTGAAGGAGCATTTTGAACTTACAGAGCGTATTGAAGATGGATTGGTATGTACGTTCAAGAAACATGCTTGGATTGAGGAGTAAAATTCANGATTGGGAGATCAAAATGATATGAATGTACTAATAGATCAAGGATCTCAGAATTCATCACCTGTTCAACCCTACTACAACTCAAGTGCACTTTCAAAAAGGATCAAGATGATGGAAAAGATGTACAGAGTCTCCTGCACGTGATAGGGAATTTTACTGAAATGTTGGATCATCAAGATTAGAGCCTGAAGGAGCATTTTGAGCTTACAGAGCGTATTGAAGATGGATTGGTATGTACGTTCAAGAAACATGCTTGGATTGAGGAGTAAAATTCAACTGATGAATTTGCATTTTGACCCTTATACAATTTGTATGTGCACTACCAATCGATGGGTGATATCCAGGAGGACAATAGTGAAGATGATGTTTGATCTTATTTTATGCATGTAATGTTTTGTGTAGTACTATTTGTTATAGTTTATTGTGTTGGATTGCATTTCCTTTCTAATGAACATTATCTATTTTTATGTTTTGAATTATGATGTTTAGATTTCAGTGTTAGGATGTTGGTTTGCTTTAGAACACTGAATTTGATGTTTGTTGGCTTGAAAAATGTTAATTTGTAATTGCATAGATTTTTTACATAAATGTGATTTTTTTGTTGTTTGTGAAAGTTTGGTGTTGGTGTGATGTTTATATATGCTTCAAAAGGTTTATTTGAGTGAAATAGAGGTTAAAGTAAAACAGTACAGACTAAATTTCCACAAAAATTAAAATCTAAAAAAATTGAGCTCTCGCGAATGATGCACCAACTTACAAAGCCTTGGCGCATGATTCACCGAATTGCTCATGTTGCGCCAAATTGGCGCATGATGCACCGAATTGGCGCATGATGCGCCAAAGTTCCGAACATGCAATGTTGCCTAGAAAACTGCAAAATCATACGGACGAACTCCATTTTCGCTACTTGAGTCATCTTCTACTTCTAGAACTTGGTCTAGCGTATCACATTGTGGGCAAAAGAGAAGTGATTCATCACTGGAGGAAGTGATTGTATTTTTGACTGATGGAAGAGGGGAATAAAAGATTAAGAATAACAAGATAGTTAACTTTCATACTTCCATGTTGACTATTCAATCAAAAGTATGGCACCACTTCATTTTTGTCAGACTATTGCCAACAAATCATTTGGCTGATGTTACTAAAGACAGACCTATACTCAACTATTGCATTCAGAACATGAAGGCAATAGATGTGGGTACACTTATTTGAAGTATTGCTGGTAGTTATACAGCTGGAGGATTGGGATATGCTGCCCTGATTTTCACTTTATGTGAACAATCAGGAGTAGAATCCTATGGAAATGAAGAGAGATTGCAGCCAAAAAATCCGATCGGGAGACATATGATTCAGAGAGTAGAATCATTTGCTGAGCCTAGAAGTGGAAGAAGGGATAGGCCCACTACATCTGCTACAGCGACATCTACTTCTAGATCTATATCACTTGAAGGTATTATGGATCAACTGATGATTCAACATATGGATATAATAAATATTCAAACTCAGTTGGGAGAGATAGGAGCAAAGAATGCATATAATGATGAATATCAGTAGAGGAGAGTTCAACATGATATTAATTTTGAAAATGCCATGGTAATACACCTTAGGGGTGAATCTAATGTGGAATTTCCTACTTGCCCCAATTTCACTCCCTATACTCCCATTCATCATGATGAAGAAGAAGAAGAAGAAGAAGAAGAATCAGATGATGAAGAGGAAGGAGATGAAGATTGATGTTTTATGAGTCTATTTTAGTTTGTTTTTTATATCTGTTTGCCTTGTATGTTTGTATTGGGATGTACTATTATTTGAAACTTGTTATAGTAAAAAACTTGTTATGTTGTGTTGTGAACTGAATCTGTAATAGTAATTGTAGACTTTCACTTTTTTTTGCATTTTTAGTATTTTCAGTTTAGTTTTTCAATTTTTATATTTATGTTTTTAATTCTCAATAAGTTCTCTAAAATATATTATATGTTATTTGATGATTTAAAGTTTGTATGTAGTTTTACAGTAGTACCTGCTATATACCAGAGCCCAGTTTTATAGTCAGAAATCCTCTAAAGGTCAATTTTTATTTTCATGCATTTACTGTTTTCTTTCACTTGTTAAATTTTATATTCAAAATATTTTAAAAGGCATTTAAAAACTTAAGTTTGGGGAAAGAAAAAATTTATTTTGAAAAGAGTAAACTAAATTTTATTTGTCCTTAAGTAACTATATTTTTAAAAATTAATTTAACATGGAATGGGATATTATGATTTAACTTTAAATGACTATACTTCTGTTTATAAGTATTATGGTAAATTTAGGTAAAGAGTTTTTAATAATGAAGGTTAATTCTAAAGTTGAAGATATTTGGTATGATAGATAAGACTATTTTTTTCTATTTAAAGTAAAGGAAATTTTATTTTTGAAGTGTTAAGATATTTAGAGTTTCATGTAAGAAGAAAGGAATGAGACTTTATAAAAAATAATAAATTAAAATGAATTTATAATATAAAGAAAGGTATGGAGTTTTGACTATAAGAAGAGGATAGTGAAGTTCAAAATCATTAAAGGTTATCAAGTTTACTTAGAAAAAGAAAAGAAAAGAAAGGATTGAAAAGATTCTAAAAGAAAAAAAAAAAGAAAAAGAAGTGAGGAGAAGCTTGACGGGATGCCTAATCAAAAAGT
The DNA here is from genome assembly GCA_002079205.1 of Phalaenopsis hybrid cultivar. NCBI lineage: Eukaryota > Viridiplantae > Streptophyta > Magnoliopsida > Asparagales > Orchidaceae > Phalaenopsis > Phalaenopsis hybrid cultivar. Next base: position 72,260 of record JXCR01148843.1, read on the forward strand.
AGATTTGCTTGAATCAACTTAAGGAATGAGCTTTATTACATTTTCTAAACTTATATTGGAGTATTAGTAGCATTCCTAGNGAAAAAGAAGTGAGGAGAAGCTTGAGGGGATGCCTAATCAAAAAGTAGATTTGCTTGAATCAACTTAAGGAACGAGCTTTATTACATTTTCTAAACTTATATTGGAGTATTAGTAGCATTCCTAGTAAAGTTTTCGAAGTTCTTTTTTATATGAATGTTCTAAATGTCCTTAATATGACGAATTGCAATACTTCTTAAAATGAATAGAGATTCATAAATCTTAAATTTGATTGCTAAGTATTCCTAGACTTAGAACTTGAATCTAAGTTATTAAAGGTTTTTTCTTAAATCTTGATTTTCTATTTATTAAACTAAAGTATAGAAGTTATAAGTTAATATTTATCCAAATTCATATGCTTTTATGTAATAAAAGTGTTACTTAAGGACAAGTAACATTTAAGTTTGGGGGATTTTGATGCACCAAAATAATATATAGTTTTAATTACCTATTTTATGCTNCTATTCTATTTATTAAACTAAAGTATAGAAGTTATAAGTTAATCTTTATCCAAATTCATATGCTTTTATGTAATAAAAGTGTCACTTAAGGGCAAGTAACATTTAAGTTTGGGGGATTTTGATGCACCAAAATAATATATAGTTTTAATTACCTATTTTATGCTCCTTTTTTTGATATTGCACTTAAAAAAAGAGTATTTTTATGTTTTTGTTGCAGGTATATCATTTTTAGTCATTTGGAGAAAAGATGGCAAAAAGGACAAAATTTGGAGCAAAAAGAGCCAATTTTGGATTCTGGCGCATCATGCGCTAGGGACGAATTTTTCAAATTAAGGCGGTTTGAGATGAATTTTGCTTGAATTTTCAAAGGGACAATTGTTCTACACACCTTTTGGAGTAATTCAATGCATTTTGACACTTTAGAAGGTTCTTTTGTGAAAGGATATGACTCTAGGATCAAACAACACATCCTTTGAATTCAAAAGAGTTGACTTTTGGAGGAATTTTTTGAGGTAATTTTGAATTCCTTTCCAAAGGAGGCTGTCCAAAATAAAGAAGAAAACTTGAAGAGGCAAAGGGGGGACAAAAAGAAGAGGCTTTTAGGGTGTGGCATGGAAGGGAGAGAGAAAGAGAGAAGATGAGATTTTTTTCTAGGTTTGTAAGAGGAGATAGAAGGTGAGAGATTTCTTTTTCATTACATTTCTAAGAGAGAATTGGGAGTGAATTTAAGGAGAGAAAGGCTTGGAGAGAACTTCTAGGGATTTGCTTGGGATGGATTGTTTGATAAGTTGTATTTTTATTTCTTTTGTTTTGTAAAATTATTTTTATATATGAAATTCAGGTTTTATTGTATCCTTCTCATGAATTCTGAGTAGTCTTCTTTATCCTTCTCCCTTCTTTGAAGATATGGTTTTGTGAAGAATATATTTTGTTTTCTACTATTTTAAATGATAAAAATTTGTGATGATTTGTACTGTGATCTTCATTTACTTTTTGACATGACCAATTGAAATGTTTAAACTTGTTGAGAGACATATTTTCTTAAATAAGATATGATTTCTACAACATAGGGAGAGTCACATTTGATTTCATGGGAGAGTATGCCATCCATGGGATTGGGTGCAAAAAAAAAGGGAAATATACTTTTGTTGTATGCATAATTTAACGTGACAGATTAAAACCCCCAATTTGGTTTAGTTGATTGGAAACTAATGCAAGATTTTTAGCCCTCAGGGGAGGGAGTAGTGGTAGCTCTGAAGTGAAAGCAGGTATCCTCCCAGCCTAACCACAAAATTAGGTATCAAACCCTGGATTAGTAAATATTCTTTATAGCACTCGGAAGAGGGTAAAGAATAGGATTGCTCCTATTTGGTACAAAAAAAAAATTTAAATATATTTTCAAATGATTTTAATTTCTTCAAAAACCATGTACTTATTGTAAAGGGGAGGTACACTTTCTTAAATTTGAACATTCCGTCACAACGAAAACTTTGTTTAATTTTCACAATTTTTCTTTTGAAAGTTTAGTATTTACTTTCGTTTAATTTCTCTAATCTTACATCTATATTGTAGTTAGCATTCACCTGAGTAGTAAATTTTCAAATTTNGATGCGGAATTTAACGTGACATATTAAAACCCCCAATTTGGTTTAGTTGATTGGAAACTAATGCAAGATTTTTAGCCCTCAGGGGAGGGAGTAGTGGGAGCTCTGAAGTGAAAGCAGGCATCCTCCCAGCCTAACCACAAAATTAGGTATCAAACCCTGGATTAGTAAATGTTCTTTATAGCACTCGGAAGAGGGTAAAGAATAGGATTGCTCCTATTTGGTACAAAAAAAAATTTAAATATATTTTCAAATGATTTTAATTTCTTCAAAAACCATGTACTTATTGTAAAGGGGAGGGACACTTTCTTAAATTTGAACATTCCATCACAACGAAAACTTTGTTTAATTTTCACAATTTTTCTTTTGAAAGTTTAGTATTTAGTTTCGTTTAATTTCTCTAATCTTACATCTATATTGTAGTTAGCATTCACCTGAGTAGTAAATTTTCAAATTTTGCACTTTACTTTTATTTTTTTGTTTTTATTAAAAAATAATTTCCATAATTTACTTTAGGAGTTTCCAACTCTCCTCTGGGATTGACATCTAGGACTCCATTAGAGTCATTTATTACTTGAATGATACGTAAACTTGCATTGATTTTTAGGAGGATTTGGAAGTTTAAAAAGAGTTTTAAAGGAAAAAAATATATTTATAAAAAGAGTTTTGTTAGGATTATATTACATATTTAATATAAATCGGTTTACATTGAGTTTTTGGCACCTTTAAGTGGTAACAACTTCATAAATATTTGCATATACAAATCTCCGTGTCAAGTTTTTGGTGTCGTTTCTGGGAAAGTAATAAAAAACACTAGTATTTTACTTTATTTTATTTTAAAAATTTTTAAAAATAAAAAAAGATTGTGTTTGTAGTTTAATTTGAACATTTTCTTACTTTAATGTGTTTGCTTATTTTTAATTACTTGCTTTATTCAGTTTATGCATAGTGTAGGATCTTAAAATTTACTACCTTACGACTCTGAGTTAGAAAGAACTGTTACAAACANAGTTTCCAACTCTCCTCTGGGATTGATATCTAGGACTCCATTAGAGTCATTTACTACTTGAATGATACGTAAACTTGCATTGATTTTTAGGAGGATTTGGAAGTTTAAAAAGAGTTTTAAAGGAAAAAAATATATTTAAAAAAAGAGTTTTGTTAGGATTATATTACATATTTAATATAAATCGGTTTGCATTGAGTTTTTGGCACCTTTAAGTGGTAACAACTTCATAAATATTTGCATATACAAATCTCTGTGTCAAGTTTTTGGTGCCGTTTCTCGGAAAGTAACAAAAAACACTAGTATTTTACTTTATTTTATTTTAAAATTTTTAAAAATAAAAAAAGATTGTGTTTGTAGTTTAATTTGAACATTTTCTTACTTTAATGTGTTTGCTTATTTTTAATTACTTGCTTTATTCAGTTTATGCATAGTGTAGGATCTTAAAATTTACTACCTTACGACTCTGAGTTAGAAAGAACTATTAAAAACATTCAAGTACAACAAAAAAAAATATAAGTTTAGCAAAATGGTTTGCAATTTAAATAATGTTGGAAATGAAAATGAACAACATCATAGACCTTTAAGAGATTATGCAAATCCTACAGTAGATGAAGATCATTTGAGTATTCAAAATCCTGCTGTAGCTGCCAATTTATTTAAACTTAAACCTATTATTATCCAAATGGTACAAAACAATCGTTTGGAGGAACACCTACTGATGATCTTAATTTACACCTTGCTAGCNGTTACAAACATTCAAGTACAGCAAAAAAAAATATAAGTTTAGCAAAATGGCTTGCAATTTAAATAATGTTGGAAATGAAAATGAACAACATCATAGACCTTTAAGAGATTATGCAAATCCTACAGTAGATGAAGATCATTTGAGTATTCAAAATCCTGCTGTAGCTGCCAATTCATTTAAATTTAAACTTACTATTATCCAAATGGTACAAAACAATCGTTTGGAGGAACACCTACTGATGATCTTAATTTACACCTTGCTAGCTTTTTAGAATTTTATGCTTCATTTAAATATGATTGAGTGTCAAATGATGCCGTCAGGCTTAGACTTTTTCTTTTTTCACTAAGGGATAAAGCTAAGATGTGGTTAAACTCATTAGCACTTGGATCTATAAGAAGATGGGGAGATCTATCACAAAATTCTTATCTAAATATTTCCTACCTTAAAAAACTGCTNTTTTTTTCACTAAGGGATAAAGCTAAGATGTGGTTAAACACATTAGCACCTGGATCTATAAGAAGATGGGGAGATCTATCACAAAATTCTTATCTAAATATTTCCTACCTTAAAAAACTGCTAAGTTTAGAAATGATATCACATCTTTTTTTCAGTTTGAAGGGGCATCAATTTATGAAGTCTGAGAAAGATTTAAAGATCTCCCTAGAAAGTGGACACACCATGCATTGCTAAATTGGTTAATAATTCAAACTTTTTATAATGGGTTGGTTGGATCTCTTAGATCGATAATTGACGCTGCTGCTGGTATATCATTAATGTTAAAATCATTC
>JXCR01148843.1:91662-109231 GCA_002079205.1 Phalaenopsis hybrid cultivar
TGTTTCAAAATTTTTAATTAAAAATATTTTTACAAGATATTGAATCTTGAGAGTAATCATTACCGATGGAGGATCTCATTTTACAAATGCAATAGTTGTAAGATTGGTGGGAAAATATAATATAGTGTATAAAGTTGCAATTTCTTATCATCCCCAAACGAGTGGTTTAGCAGAAGTATCTAATCATGAAATTAAGAGAATTTTGGAAAAGAGTGTTACTGCTAGTAAAATGGATTGGTCTACTAGATTAGATACTGCATTATGGGCATATAAGACAACCTATATGCCACCTATAGGAATGTCCTCTTATAGATTAATTTTTGAGAAGGCTTGTCACTTGCAAGTTCAATTTGAGCATAAAGCTTATTGGGCTATAAATAATTCAATTTCAATTTGAAAAAAGATGGTGAGAAAAGATTATTGCAATTAATTGAGCTTTAGAAAATCAGAAATGAATCTTACGATAAAGTGAGGATTTATGAGGAAAAGATGAAAGAATCTCATGATCAAAAGATAATAAAAATAGAATTTAAACTTGGATAGAAAGTTTTATTATACAATACAAGATTGAAATTATTTTCTGAAAAATTGAAGTCTAGGTGGAAAGGGCCATTCAGAGTTATAAAAGTCTTTCCCTCTAAGGCTGTTAATATTGAAGACCCTAGACTGGAAGAACATTTAAAGTTCATCAGTTTTGATGCACAAAAATTACATGATAGAGTTTTAGTGAAGAACAGGCTTATCAAATAAACGGGATTTATGAATCAAGGATTCAACATGCTGAATACTTCAGTAGAAGAGACTATTGCGCAGAGGCATTGAGAAGTGCTTTGTTACAATACTACCGCAGTTTTTTTCCTGTAGTAATAGAATTTTATGCAAATCTTCATGGGATAAACCAAGAAATGATTTACGTGCATGGTAGGTTTGTGCAATTCACTCCTTCAAGATTAAACGAGATTTTTATGATTGAAAATGTGCTTATCTACCATTATGCAAACTTTACCCCTACAAGAGAGAATACAAATTAACTTTACCGCCACCTTACGAATGAAGATGCTAATTAGAAAACCAGAGTGATGGAAATGTAAGTTTCCGTCATCATTTTTAAATCTAGTTTCAAAATCCTGACACTTCTTTATTGCAACAAAGTTACTGTCTACCATGAAAATTAATAAGGTCACTAAGAAGAGTGTCATCCTAAATTATTGCATTCAAATCAGAAAACCTATTGATGTTGGAGCTATTATTGTGAAATCAGTTTTTGATTTGATTGTGAATGAATTTGCTACTAGACTTGGAGATTCATCCAGTATTTTCTTGCTTTGTAGTCAAGCTCAAGTACCTTATGAAACCTAGGAAAAAGTGCTACTTCATTGGAAGTTGATGGATCCAAAAGTCTACTATAATTGTATTGGAATGGGAGATCAAAATGATATGAATGTACTGATGGATCAAGGATATCATAATTCATCACCTGTTCAGCCCTACTACAACTTGAGTGCACTTTCATAAAGGATCAAGAAGATAGAAGAAGATGTGCAGAATCTCATGCACAACATAGGCAATATTACTGAAATGCTGGATCATCTAGACTGGAGACTGAAGGAACATTTTGAACATAAAAAGCGTATTGAAGATTGATTGGTACGTATGTTCAAGAAACGTGCTTGGATTGAGGAGTAAAATACAACTAAGGAATTTTTATTTCGACCCTTCTACAATCTGCATGTGCAGTACCAATCGATGGGAGATATCAAGGAGGATGATGGAGAAGATAATGTTTGATCTTAATTTATGCATGGAACGTTTTGTGTAGTACTGTTTGTTTTAGTTTGTTGTGTTGAAATACATTTTCTTTCTACTGAACATTATCTATGTTTATGTTTTGAATTTTGATATTTAGATTTTAGTATTAGGATGTTTTGCTTCAGAACACTGAATTTGATGTTTGTTGGCTTGAAAAATGTTAGTTTGTATAACACAAATTATATATATAAATGTGAGTTTTGTGTTGTTCGTGAAAGTTTGGTGTTAGTGTGATGTTTATATATGCTTAAAAAAGTTTATTTGATTCAAATAGAGGTTGACGNCTTTGATGCACAGAAATTACATGATAGAGTTTTAGTGAAGAACAGGCTTATCAAATAAACTGGATTTATGAATCAAGGATTCAACATGCTGAATACTTCAGTAGAAGAGAGTATTGCGCAGAGGCATTGAGAAGTGCTTTGTTACAATACTACCATAGTTTTTTTCCTGTAGTAATAGAATTTTATGCAAATCTTCATGGGATCAACCAAGAAATGATTTACGTGCATGGTAGGTTTGTGCAATTCACTCCTTCAAGATTAAACAAGATTTTTATGATTGAAAATGTGCTTATCTGCCATTATGCAAACTTTAACCCTACAAGAGAGAATACAAATTAACTTTACTGCCACCTTACGAATGAAGATGCTAATTAGAAAACCAGAGATGATGGAAATGTAAGTTTCCGTCATCATTTTTAAATCTAGTTTCAAAATCCTGACACTTCTTTATTGCAACAAAGTTACTGTCTACCATGAAAATTAATAAGGTCACTAAGAAGAGTGTCATCCTAAATTATTGCATTCAAATCAGAAAACCTATTGATGTTGGAGCTATTATTGTGAAATCAGTTTTTGGTTTGATTGTGAATGAATTTGCTACTAGACTTGGACATTCATCCAATATTTTCTTGCTTTGTAGTCAAGCTCAAGTACCTTATGAAACCTGGGAAAAAGTGCTACTTCATTGGAAGTTGATGGATCCAAAAGTCTACTATAATTGTATTGGAATGGGAGATCANAGAAGGCTTGTCACTTGCAAGTTCAATTTGAGCATAAAGCTTATTGGGCTATAAATAATTCAATTTCAATTTGAAAAAAGATGGTGAGAAAAGATTATTGCAATTAATTGAGCTTTAGAAAATCAGAAATGAATCTTACGATAAAGTGAGGATNGGAAGGCTTGTCACTTGCAAGTTCAATTTGAGCATAAAGCTGATTGGGCTATAAATAATTCAATTTCAATTTGAAAAAAGCTGGTGAGAAAAGATTATTGCAATTAATTGAGCTTTAGAAAATCAGAAATGAATCTTACGATAAAGTGAGGATTTATGAGGAAAAGATGAAAGAATCTCATGATCAAAAGATAATAAAAATAGAATTTAAACTTGGATAGAAAGTTTTATTATACAATACAAGATTGAAATTATTTTCTGAAAAATTGAAGTCTAGGTGGAAAGGGCCATTCAAAGTTATAAAAGTCTTTCCCTCTAAGGCTGTTAATATTGAAGACCCTAGACTGGAAGAACATTTAAAGTTCATCAGTTTTGATGCACAAAAATTACATGATAGAGTTTTAGTGAAGAACAGGCTTATCAAATAAACGGGATTTATGAATCAAGGATTCAACATGCTGAATACTTCAGTAGAAGAGACTATTGCGCAGAGGCATTGAGAAGTGCTTTGTTACAATACTACCGCAGTTTTTTTCCTGTAGTAATAGAATTTTATGCAAATCTTCATGGGATAAACCAAGAAATGATTTACGTGCATGGTAGGTTTGTGCAATTCACTCCTTCAAGATTAAACGAGATTTTTATGATTGAAAATGTGCTTATCTACCATTATGCAAACTTTACCCCTACAAGAGAGAATACAAATTAACTTTACCGCCACCTTACGAATGAAGATGCTAATTAGAAAACCAGAGTGATGGAAATGTAAGTTTCCGTCATCATTTTTAAATCTAGTTTCAAAATCCTGACACTTCTTTATTGCAACAAAGTTACTGTCTACCATGAAAATTAATAAGGTCACTAAGAAGAGTGTCATCCTAAATTATTGCATTCAAATCAGAAAACCTATTGATGTTGGAGCTATTATTGTGAAATCAGTTTTTGATTTGATTGTGAATGAATTTGCTACTAGACTTGGAGATTCATCCAGTATTTTCTTGCTTTGTAGTCAAGCTCAAGTACCTTATGAAACCTAGGAAAAAGTGCTACTTCATTGGAAGTTGATGGATCCAAAAGTCTACTATAATTGTATTGGAATGGGAGATCAAAATGATATGAATGTACTGATGGATCAAGAATATCATAATTCATCACCTGTTCAGCCCTACTACAACTTGAGTGCACTTTCATAAAGGATCAAGAAGATAGAAGAAGATGTGCAGAATCTCATGCACAACATAGGCAATATTACTGAAATGCTGGATCATCTAGACTGGAGACTGAAGGAACATTTTGAACATAAAAAGCGTATTGAAGATGGATTGGTACATATGTTCAAGAAACGTGCTTGGATTGAGGAGTAAAATACAACTAATGAATTTTTATTTTGACCCTTCTACAATCTGCATGTGCACTACCAATCGATGGGAGATATCAAGGAGGATGATGGCGAAGATAATGTTTGATCTTAATTTATGCATGGGATGTTTTGTGTAGTACTGTTTGTTTTAGTTTGTTGTGTTGAAATACATTTTCTTTCTAATGAACATTATCTATGTTTATGTTTTGAATTTTGATGTTTAGATTTTAGTATTAGGATGTTTTGCTTCAGAACACTGAATTTGATGTTTGTTGGCTTGAAAAATGTTAGTTTGTATAGCACAAATTATATATATAAATGTGAGTTTTGTGTTGTTTGTGAAAGTTTGGTGTTAGTGTGATGTTTATATATGCTTAAAAAAGTTTATTTGATTCAAATAGAGGTTGACGTAAAGCGGTAAGGAGCATATTTCCATAAAAACCAAAATATGTAAAATTTGAGCTCCGGTGCATGATGCGCTAACTTACAGAGCCTTGCCGCATGATGCGCAAAAGGTTCAAACACACTATATTTCCTAGAAAACCGCAAAATCGCACAGACAGACTCCATTTTTGCTACTTGATTCATCTTATAACTCAAGAGCTTAGTCTAGGGCATCACATTGTGGGTGAAAGAGAAGTGATTCATCATTAGAGGAAGTGCTTGCATATTTGACTGATGAAAGATTAAGAATAACAAGATAGTTAACTTCCCTGCTTCCATGTTGATTATTCAGTAAAAAATATGGCACCACTTCATTCTGTCAGAATATTTCCAACAAATCATTTGGCTGATGTTACTAAAGATAGAGTTGTACTCAACTATTGAATTCAGAACATGAAGGCAATAGATGTGGGAGCACTTATAGTTCAGCATGCTTGAAGTATTGCTGGTAGTTCTACAACTGAAGGATTAGGATACCCTGCCTTGATTTTCACTCTATGTGAACATTCAGGAGTAGAATCACATATAAATGAAGAGAGATTGCAGCTAAAAAAATCCAATTGGGAGACATATGATTCAGAGAGCAGAATCATTTGTTGAGTCCATAAGTGGAAAAAGGGACAGACCCTTTACATCTGTTGTAGGGGCATCTACTTTTAGATCTGTATCACTTGAAGGTATTATGGATCAACTGATGATTCAACAGATGGATATAGTAAATATTCAAACTCAGTTGGGAGATATAGGAGCAAGTAATGCATATAATGATGAATATTAGCAGAGGAGAGTTCTGCATGATATTGGTTTTGAAAATGCCATGGTAAGACACCTTAGGGGTGAACCTAATGTGGAATTTCCTACTTGCCCCATTTTCACTCCCTATACTCCCATTCATTATGATGATGAAGAAGAAAAAGAAGAAGAAGAATAAGAATTAGATGATGAAGAGAAAGGAGATAAAAATTGATGTTTTATGAGTCTAGTTTAGTATATTTTTTATGTTTTTTTTGTTGTTTATGATTGTATTGGGATGTACGTTTATTCGAAACTTGTTATAGTAAAAGAATTTTTATGTTGTGTGTTAACTGAATCTGTAATAGTAGTTGTAGAATTTCACTTTCTCTGCATTTGTATTATTTTTCAATTTAGATTGTTAGTTTGGTTTTCAGTTTTTGTATTTATATTTTTAATTCTCTGNTAACTGAATCTGTAATAGTAGTTGTAGAATTTCACTTTCTCTACATTTGTATTATTTTTCAATTTAGATTGTTAGTTTGGTTTTCAGTTTTTGTATTTATATTTTTAATTCTCTGCAAGTTCTCTAAAATATATTATGTTTTAATTAATGCTTTAAAGTCTATATGTATTTTTACAGTTAGTACTTGTAGTATACCAGAGCCCATTTTCATAGTCAGAAATCCTCTACATGTCAATTTTTATTTTCATGCATCTACTGTTTTCTTTCATCTGTTAAATTTTATTTTCAAAATATTTTAAAATNGTTTTACAGTTAGTACTTGTAGTATACCAGAGCCCATTTTCATAGTCAGAAATCCTCTACAGGTCAATTTTTATTTTCATGCATCTACTGTTTTCTTTCATCTGTTAAATTTTATTTTCAAAATATTTTAAAATTCATTTAAAAACTTAAGTTTGGGGGAATGAAAAATTTATTTTGAAAAAGAGTAAACTAAGTTTTATTTGTCCTTAAGTAACTATATTTTTATAAATTAATTTAACATGGTCTGAGATATTAAGATTTAACTTTAAATGTCTATACTTCATTTTATAAGTATTATGGTAAATTTAGGAAAAGAGTTTTTAATAATGAAAGTTAATTCTAAAGTTGAAGATATGTGGTATGATAGGATAAGACTATATTTTTCTATTTAAAGTAAAGGAAATTGTATTTTTGAAGTGNTATTTAGGAAAAGAGTTTTTAATAATGAAAGTTAATTCTAAAGTCGAAGATATGTGGTATGATAGGATAAGACTATATTTTTCTATTTAAAGTAAAGGAAATTGTATTTTTGAAGTGNAGACTATATTTGGAGAAAAAAGAACCAATTATGGATTATGGCGCATCATGCGCTAAATGGGCGCAAGATGCACCAAAATTTAGAGAGCTGACACATGATGCGCTAGATGAGTGCATGATGTACCGGGGATGACTTTTCAAATTAAACTTGTTCGAGATGAATTTTGCGCTAATTNGGACTAAATTTGGAGAAAAAAGAACCAATTATGGATTATGGCGCATCATGCACTAAATGGGCGCAAGATGCGCCAAAATTTAGAGAGCTGACACATGATGCACTAGATGAGTGCATGATGTACCGGGGATGACTTTTCAAATTAAACTTGTTCGAGATGAATTTTGCGCTAATTTTCAAAGGGACACTTATTCTACACACCTCTTGGAGTAATTTAATGCATCTGGACACTTTGGAAGATTCTTTTATGAAGGGATATAACTCTTGGATCAAATGATACATTTTTTGAATTCAAATGAGTTGACTTTTGAAGGAATTTTTGGAGGGAATCTTGAATTCTTTTCCAAGAGAGGCAGCCCAAAATAGAAAAAGAAGACTTGAAGAGGAAAAGGGGGGAGGAAAAGAAGAGGCTTTTGGGGTGTGGGGTGAGAGGTAGAGAGAGAGAGGACAGTATATTTTCTTCTAGGTTTGTAAGAGATTTTTGCTTCATTACATTTCTAAGAGAGAATTGAGAGTGATTGTAACGAAAGAAAGACTTGGAGAGAACTTCGAGGGATTTTCTTAGGAAAGATTGTGAGATAAGTTGTATTTTTATTTCTTTTGTTTTATAAGCTTGTTTTTATATATAAAATTCATGTTTTATCGTATCTTTCTCATGAATTTTTAGTAGTCTTCTTGATCCTTCTCCCTACTTTGAAAATATGGTTTTGTGAAGAATAGATTTTTTTTTCTACGATTCTAAATGATAATAATTTGTGATGATTTGAACTCCAATCTTCATTTACTTTTTGATCTGGCCAATTGAAATAATAAAACTTGTTGAGAGACATATGTTCTTAAATGAGATATGATTTCTACAACATAGGGAGAATCATATTTCATTTCATAGGAGAGTATGTCATCTATGGGATTGGGTGCAAATAAATTGAGAAATATATTTTTGTTGGATGCAAAATTAGAGATTTTAAGGTGACAGATTAAAACCACCAATTTGGTTCAGTAGATTGGAAACTAATGCGATATTGTTAGCCCTCAAATGAGAGAGTATTGGAAGCTCTGGAGTGCCTGCCAGTATCCTCCCAGCCTAACCACAAAATTATGGACCAAACTCTAGATTAGCCAGTGGTCTTTATAGCACTCGGAAGAGGGTAAGGAATAGGATTGCTCCTATTTGGCACAAAACATTTTTTATATANATGGTCTTTATAGCACTCGGAAGAGGGTAAGGAATAGGATTGCTCCTATTTGGCACAAAACATTTTTTATATATACTTTCAAATGATTTTAATTTCTTCACAAACCATATACTCATTGTAGAGGAGAAAAATGCTTTCTTAAATTTAAACTTTCTGTCACAACAAAAACTTTATTTAATTTTCACAATTTTACTTTTGAAAGTTTAGTATTTAGTTTAGCTTAATTTCTGTAATTTTACATCTACATTATAATTAGCATTCACCTGAGTAGTCAATTTTCAAATTTTGCACTTCACTTTTATTTTTTGTTTTTATTATAAAATAATTTCCACAATTTACTTTAGGATTTTTAAACTTCCCTCTNGCATTCACCTGAGTAGTCAATTTTCAAATTTTGCAGTTCACTTTTATTTTTTGTTTTTATTATAAAATAATTTCCACAATTTACTTTAGGATTTTTAAACTTCCCTCTGGGATCGATATCTAGGATTTCATTAGAACTCTTTATTACTTGAATGATACGTATACTTGCGTTGATATTTATGAGTGATTTGGCAGTTTAAAAAGAGTTTTAAGGGATAAATTATATTTATAAAAAGAGTTTTATTAAAATTATATTGCATATTTATCATAAATCTACCTGCATTGNAGGATCGATATCTAGGATTTCATTAGAACTCTTTATTACTTGAATGATACGTATACTTGCGTTTATATTTATGAGAGATTTGGCAGTTTAAAAAGAGTTTTAAAGGATAAATTATATTTATAAAAAGAGTTTTATTAAAATTATATTGCATATTTATCATAAATCTACCTGCATTGNTGCGCTAATTTTCAAAGGGACACTTATTCTACACACCTCTTGGAGTAATTTAATGCATCTAGACACTTTGTAAGATTCTTTTATGAAGGGATATAACTCTTGGATCAAATGATACATCTTTTGAATTCAAATGAGTTAACTTTTGAAGGAATTTTTGGAGGGAATCTTGAATTCTTTTCCAAGAGAGGCAACCCAAAATAGAAAAAGAAGACTTGAAGAGGCAAAGGGGGGAGGAAAAGAAGAGGCTTTTGGGGTGTGGGGTGAGAGGTAGAGAGAGAGAGGACAGTATATTTTCTTCTAGGTTTGTAAGAGGAGAGGAAAGGTAAGAGATTTTTGCTTCATTACATTTCTAAGAGAGAATTGAGAGTGATTGTAAAGAAAGAAAGACTTGGAGAGAACTTCGAGGGATTTTCTTAGGAAAGATTGTGAGATAAGTTGTATTTTTATTTCTTTTGTTTTATAAGCTTGTTTTTATATATAAAATTCATGTTTTATCGTATCTTTCTCATGAATTTTGAGTAGTCTTCTTGATCCTTCTCCCTACTTTCAAAATATGGTTTTGTGAAGAATAGATTTTGTTTTCTACGATTTTAAATGATAATAATTTGTGATAATTTGAACTCCAATCTTCATTTACTTTTTGATCTGGCCAATTGAAATGATAAAACTTGTTGAGAGACATATGTTCTTAAATGAGATATGATTTCTACAACATAGGGAGAATCACATTTAATTTCATGGGAGAGTATGTCATCTATGCGATTGGGTGCAAATAAATTGGGAAATATATTTTTGTTGGATGCAAAATTAGAGATTTTAAGGTGACAGATTAAAACCACCAATTTGGTTCAGTAGATTGGAAACTAATGCGATATTGTTAGCCCTCAAATGAGAGAGTATTGGAAGCTCTGGAGTGCCTGCCAGTATCCTCCCAGCCTAACCACAAAATTATGGACCAAACTCTAGATTAGCCAATGGTCTTTATAGCACTCGGAAGAGGGTAAGGAATAGGATTGCTCCTATTTGGCACAAAACATTTTTTATATATATTTTCAAATGATTTTAATTTCTTCACAAACCATATACTCATTGTAGAGGAGAAAAATGCTTTCTTAAATTTAAACTTTCTGTCACAACAAAAACTTTATTTAATTTTCACAATTTTACTTTTGNAGATAAAATTTAGAGTCAAAATGTGGTGTTATCAAAAATTGAACTAACACATAGGCGCCAAAACAGGCGGATACGCATCAAAATCCAGAGAAGAAGATGCCTAGGGGCTAGATTTTTGCGTTTAGGTACCAGAGATGTTTATTTTTACAAATGCATTGAGCTTGGACAAATTTTGAAGGGGTGCCAAGGGAGACTCTAGGGANGATAAAATTTAGAGTCAAAATGTGGTGTTATCAAAAATTGAACTAACACATAGGCGCCAGAACAGGCGGATACGCGTCAAAATCCAGAGAAGAAGACGCCTAGGGGCTAGATTTTTGCGTTTAGGTACTAGAGATGTTTATTTTTACAAATGCATTGAGCTTGGACAAATTTTGAAGGGGTGCCAAGGGAGACTCTTGGGAAATTAATTTTTACATTATAAAAGAGTGTTTTTGTGTCAAGAAAGGGGGAAGGGGTGGTGTGAGTATCAAGTGTGTGGGAGAGTTTGGAGAGTGTTCTCTAAGAGTTGTAAGAGGAAAGACAAAGTGAGAGATTTTTTCTTCATTAGATTTCTAAGAGAGAGTTGAGTGTTACTATAAATTGAGAAAGGCATTCAAAGGAACTTCAAGGGAATTGCTTAGGGAGGAGATCGAGTTAAGTTGTTTTACTTTATTTTTCTTGTTATGTAAACTTGTTTTTATATATATATAATTCATCTTTTATTATATCTTTCTCATGAATTCTGAGTAGATTTTTTTTTCCTTCTCCCTACAAAGAGATATAGTCATGTGAAGAATCAAGATTGTTGTGCAATATTTTAATTTCATAATTGTGATGATTCAAAAATTGAAATTTATTTATTTTTTAATCTGGCCATTTAAATTATTAAAATTTATTGTGAAACATATGATCTGAGAGAGTTATGATTTCTATAACAAAGTAAGAATCACATTTAATTTCATGGATGTGAATGTATTCCAAAGGGTTGAGTGCAAATAAACAAGAAAATATTCATTGATGGACGTAAAATTGGAGATTTTAGGGCGACAAAGTAAAATTCTCAATTTGATCCAGGCGTTTGGAAACAAAAGCAAGATGTTATCCCTCAGGTGCGAGGAACGTGGGAACTCTGGAGTGAGAAACAGTATCTTCCCAGCCTAACATGAGATTTAGGGACCAAACACTAGATTAACCAATATTCTTTGTCGCTTGTAAAAAGGATACATAACATAATTACTTCTATTTGGTACAATATAATTTTCTACAATTTGATAATTCATTAAATATAATCTCATTGCAAGGGGAATGATACTTTCTTAAATTTGACTCTTTGACACGAAATCTAGTTTAGTATTAGTAAATTTAACTTTGAAGTTTAGAGATTAGTGTAGTAAACATAATATCTTTAGCGACATTACACAATATTTGACCTACATACATACTTAAGTTTTCAATAGTTTAAATATTTTGTCTTTGCGTTATTACCATAAGTATTTTCACCTCCTTGTGGGATCAATACTTTGGACTCCATTAGAGCCCTTTATTACACGAGTGATATGTATATTTGCATTTGCAACCTAGTGACAATTTGAAATTGAAATTANGGCGACATTACACAATATTTGACTTACATACATACTTAAGTTTTCAATAGTTTAAATATTATGTCTTTGCGTTATTACCATAAGTATTTTCACCTCCTTGTGGGATCGATACTTTGGACTCCAATAGAGCCCTTTATTACACGAGTGATATGTATATTTGCATTTGCAACCTAGTGACAATTTGAAATTGAAATTACATCTTAGTTCACTAGGAGTGGCGACTTTAAATATTTTAAAAGAGAAAAATTACTATACTAAAGTAAATTTTATTGTGATTGATCTGCATATTTTTTAGTATAGTTGTCATGTGTGTTGTGTTGTTGAAAATCATTTATAGCGCAAACAAAAGTCCCACATCAAGTTTTTGACGCCGTTGTCGGGGAGGCTGTGGTAAATTACTTAAAAGACTTTTTTTGAACAATAAATCTTATATATATATATATATACACACACACACACACACACACACACACACACACACACACACAGAGACACACACACACACATTCTTGTGTGAGTGCTTATTTTTATAATTAGTAATTGTATTTGTGTATGCAAACATTAGGATCCGAAGGATTAGTATATTATGACTCAGAATTAGAACGGACTATAAGAAAAATTTAAAAACAAATAGAATTTAACAATCTGACAAACAATTTAAATAATCAAAGTATTAATTGACGCTGTTGTTGGTGGATCATTAATGTCAAAACCATTCGATGAAGTATATTCGTTAATTGAAGAGATGATCACTAACAATTTTCAATGGCCCTCTAAAAGGGTAAATCCAAAAGGAGGAGCCAGTGATCATAACTCTGACACAATTTCTATTTTGGTGAGTCAAATTGGTGCAATATTAAAGAAGTTGGATCAATTTGGAATGAATATAACTCAAACACCTCCTATGATTGAAAAAAATTCATTCAAACAAATGATAGATTCTTAACATTTATTTAAAACTTTGAACTCAATAAATAATCATCCTAATAATCCCTATTCAAGTTATTACAATCCTGGTTGAAAAAAATCACCCTAATTTAAGTTTGAATAGTAATAATTCTAATGGTGTAAATTTACAATGGGGGAATAATCAAGCAAACCCTTTGGGAAATGTAAACAATAAAGGAAATACTAATTATAGACCTTATTATCCTTCTGACTTTGACAATAATTCAAAATTTAAGGAGAAGAAATTACTTATGAAAGAATTAGTATTACAAATGGGTAATCAATTACAAAGTCATAGAGCGACAATTAGAAGCATTGAGAATAAATTGAGACATATTGCTACTACACTTAACAGTAGGCCTCAAGTAACTCTTCCAAATAATGTTGAGATTAATCCTAAAGACAAAATAAAGAGCAAATTAAAGCTATTAAACTAAGAAGTGGAGACCAAAGTTCAAAAAGAGATTGAAGTTCATAAAGAAGGGGTGAAAATTGGAAAGTCTAAGGAAGATAGTCCTCATGATTTAGAATATTCTATTAAACTAATGAAAGTTACTGTAGAAAAACCACCACCTCCATTTTCTTAAAGATTGAGACAACAAAAATTGGATAAACAATTCTCAAAATTCTTGAAAATATTTAAGAAAGGAATCATAAACATTCCATTTGCTAAAGCCTTGGAACAAATGTCGAGCTATGCAAAGTTTATGAAGGATATACTTAATAGAAAAAGAAAGTTTACGGATAATGAGACAGTTGCAGTTAGTGAAAAGTGTAGTGTTATAATTTAGAAAAAGCTTCCTGAAAAACTTAAGGATCCTGATAGTTTTATCATTCCATGTGCTATAGACGAAAGATTTTGTAGAAAAACTTTATGTGATTTGGGAGCCAGTATCAATCTTATGTCTTTGTATACTTTCAGAAGGTTAGGCTTAGGAGAGATTTCCTCTACTACCGTAACTTTTCAGTTAGCTGATCGATGCTCACCTATCCTAAAGGAGTTACAGAAGATATATTGATAAATGTTAATAAATTTATCTTTCCTGTGGACTTCATTGTGTTAGAAATGGAGGAAGATAAAGAAATTCCAATCATTTTAGGGAGACCTTTTCTTACAACTAGAAAAGCTATGATAGATGTTCTAAAAGGTGAGTTAACCATGAGAGTCAATGATCAAAAAGTTAAATTTCTTATATTAAAATCTTTGAAATACCCAGCAAAAGAAAAAAGATGATGAATGCTTCAGGGTGAAAATTTGTGATTATTTCAGTAACAATTATTTTACAAAATGTTTTAAGGAGAAAAAGGAACAAGAAGATTTGAAACATGAAGATGAGGATAAAATACAAGATAAGTTCATTGAAATATGTAATGTATATTTAGATTATGTTCAGGAAAGATTTGAGATATTAAACACTATGGAAAATAATAAAAGTCTTTTTCCTTCAATTGAAACACCTCCTGAACTCGATATGAAAGTACTCCCTACACATTTAAAATATACCTTTTCAGGAGATTTATCTACATTACTTGTCGTAGTATCCTCAAAGTTAATTGAACTACAAAAAAAAATTATTAATGACATTAACAAAATATAAGAAAGCCTTTGGATGGACATTAGCTGATATCAAAGGAATCTGTCATTCGATTTGTATGCATAGAATTTTTTTAAGAGAACATCAAGAACCTAAAGCTGAACCTCAAAGGAGATTAAACCCTATAATGAAAGATGTAAGAAAGAAATTTTAAAAAGGTTAGATGCCGAAATTATATATCCTATCTCGGACAGTGCTTGGGTAAGTCCAACTCTTTATGTTCTAAAGAAAGGGGGTGTGACTGTTGTTGATAATGAGAAAGAAGAACTAATACCAACACGACAAGTCACTTGTTGGAGAATCTATATTGACTGTAGAAAATTAAATTCCACCACTAGGAAAGATCACTTTATTTTACCTTTTCTGGACTAAATGTTGGATAGATTAGCTGAGCACAAATATTTTTGCTTTTTGGGTGAATATATTGGTTATCATGAAATTCCTATTGCTCATGAGGATAAAAAAAAGACGTCATTTACTAGTCCTTATGGTACTTTTTCGTTTATACGAATGCTCTTTGGTTTATGTAGTGCACCTACAACATTTCAAAGATGTTTGATTTTTATATTCTATGACTTAATTGAAAAAAAGAATAGAAGTTTTTATGGATGACTTTTCAGTGTTTGAAACTTCGTTTAAATCATTTAGAAAAATTTTTAGAACAATGTGAAAAGATGAATTTAGTATTAAATTAGGAGAAATGTCAATTTATGGTTGCAGGAAGAATTGTACTTGGACATAAAATTTCTGAAAATGACATCGAAGTAGATTGACAAAAATTCAAGTTGTAGCTAATTTACCTCCTCTTACTACAGTGAGAGGGGTTAGAAGTTTTTTTGGACATGTTGGTTCCTACAGGTGATACATTAATGATTTTTCAAAAATTACTAAGCCCCTATGCCAACTATTAGAAAAAGACGCAAAATTTTATATTTAATCAAGATGGCACAAATGGCTTTGAATTTTTGATGGAAAAATTAACTAATGCTCGTGTAATAGTTTTCCCTGGTTGATAGAAACCATTTGAGCTAATGTGTAATGCTAGTGATTATGCAATTGGAGATGTCTTAGGGCAAAAATANTGCAAAATTTTAATTTTTGTCAAGAATGCACAAATGGCTTTGAATTATTGATGGAAAAATTAACTACTGCTCGTGTAATAGTTTTCCCTGATTGATAGAAACCATTTGAGCTAATGTGTAATGCTAGTGATTATGCAATTGGAGATGTCTTAGGGGAAAAATATGATAATTTTTTAAAGTTATATATTATGCAAGTAAAACTTTGAAAGAAGCTCAAATTAATTATTCCACTACTGACAAAGAGTTATTGACAATTGTAAATTCTTTTAATAAGTTCAGATCACATCTCATTGGTGCTAAATGTATTGTGCATACCGATTACTTTGTTATAAGTTATTTAATGCAAAAAAAAGATGCAAAACCAATATTAATTAGATGGATCCTTTTGATGCAAGAATTTAATTTTTTGGTAATAGATAGGAAGGGATCTAGTAATCAAATAACTGAGAAAGATATTCCTCATGACTTAGAGTACCCTATTACACCAATGAAGATCAGGGTAGAAAAACCACCACCTCCATTTCCTTAAAGATTGNGATAAGTTCAGATCACATCTCATTGGAGATAAATGTATTGTGCATACCGATTACTTTGTTATAAGTTATTTAATGCAAAAGAAAGATGCAAAACCAATATTAATTAGATGGATCCTTTTGATGCAAGAATTTAATTTTGTGGTAATAGATAGGAAGGGATCTAGTAATCAAATTACTGAGAAAGATATTCCTCACGACTTAGAGTACCCTATTACACCAATGAAGATCAGGGTAGAAAAACCACCACCTCCATTTCCTTAAAGATTGAGACAACAAAATTTGGATAAAAAATTTTCAAAATTCTTGAAAATATTTAAGAAATTAACCATAAACATTTCATTTACTGAAGCTCCGGAACATATGCCAAGCTATGTTAAGTTTATGAAGGATGTACTTTATAAAAAAAAGAAGTTTACAGATAATGAGATTGTTGCACTTAATGAGTGTAGTGCTATAATTCAAAAAAAACTTCCTAAGAAACTTAAAGATCCAAATCACGTNCTTTACTGAAGCTCCGGAACATATGCCAAGCTATGATAAGTTTATGAAGGATGTACTTTATAAAAAAAAGAAGTTAACAGATAATGAGACTGTTGCACTTAATGAGTGTAGTGCTATAATTCAAAAAAAACTTCCTAAGAAACTTAAAGATCCAAATCACGTAGCCATCTCCCCTTATGACCTCCAAGCATTTACTATTTTCTTAAAGACTTTCTCGGGACATACTTGTAGTTTTTTTTTTAGTACTTTTTTGAGAAAGTTTTACACCCACTTACTAAAAAGCCTTGTATCTTGCTTTAACATCAATGAATTTGTCTTCAGGCTTCNTAATAATTAGACGTTGCATCTCTCAATGACTAATATTCATCATTCCTAACTTACTATCATTTAATGTCTATCAATCAACATTCAACGCTCATTTTCTTGGCCATCTTGTCCTTAGCTTTATAAGAAGAGTGATTTAGGTAACCACCTATCATCGTCTAATGATAAGACATGTAACGTAAGTCTNGAATAATTAGACGTTGCATCTCTCAATGACTAATATTCATCATTCCTAACTTACTATCCTTTAATGTCTATCAATCAACATTCAACGCTCATTTTCTTGGCCATCTTGTCTTTAGCTTTATAAGAAGAGTGATTTAGGTAACCACCTATCATCGTCTAATGATAAGACATGTAACGTAAGTCTCTTATTTCAATAACTGAAGTGTTTTTTAATAATTTATGTCAATTATCTTATGCCCGTATATCTTTTAATATAAAGAGAAATACAATACATGTGAAATCCATTCAAGTGAGTACATAGTGTCTTGATATTTCTTACCTCAACTCCTTTCTCTATGTAAATGCTCTTCATTTCCTTTGAACTTGTCTTAATTTATCTATGGTGTGAGCTCTTGGCTCAGTAAATGGGCTTTTTATTATTATTATTATTATTATTATTATTGTTGTTATTGTTGTTGTTGTTCTTGTTGTTGATGTGTGAGGAAATTCCTAGTTATCGAGCTGCCAGGTTTTCCAATAAGATCTAATGTTGAAAATCATTTAGCATACGAACAAAACTTATGTTTGTAGAGGTGGGAAGCGTGTTCCAATAATAATAAAATGGTATCACATT
>JXCR01148844.1:10287-45425 GCA_002079205.1 Phalaenopsis hybrid cultivar
GGGTACCTTTTCTAATTTTCTAAGACTAGTCAATAGGAAAGTCCTATGGCTAGACCTAGGCTACTAAAGAAGTTTTCTAGACCTCAACCAAAAGTGAGGTCAACAAGCGGGCAACGGGATTTCAATTCCGATGACCGACAGCTTCTTACGGGCAAACCCCACACCAAAAATAGTGCCGACAGTCATCAAATGTATAACTCGGCCTTGTCATCTCTTTATTGTTAGAAAAGAAAATATTTTATTTCTTAACCACTATGTAAGAAGTTAGAATATTTTGCAAAATTTTCAATCATTATTGAAAATAAAGTTTTCAGTCAGGTTTTTTCTTTACCTTGACTGCCTATTTATTTTTCTTGGGATGTACGCATCCGAGTTGGTTGACCTAAAATTCTATAAATAAATGTTTAGGTATGTTGTTGTTTTTTATTTCTTTCTATCTTCTTCGAGCCGGAGTAGAGTAAGCTAAAAGAGACATGTGGCTCAGAGGCCTTTGAGTCAGACATTGTCTTTGCTCTCTAGGTGTTAGATTCAAACATTAATGGCTTTGTTCTGAGAAGGGTCTTGCTGACCCTGAAGTTTATGGTTGTGTCCTTAGCTTCAGAGGACTGGGGTGTGGATGAGGAGCTCTTAGTGCCAAACAACTTGATCTCTATGAATAATCCACCAAAAGATGTTTGTGATTCATTGCCGTCAACGAGACCATCTTCTATCATCTGAACGACTCTCTCAAAGAATATAATTGTTTTGCTTTCTGAATTGGCCACTGTTTCATATGTAGATTGTAAGGAATAGAGATGCCTCTCGTAATTTTTTAATGATTGAAGTCAAGCGACATTTCAATGCAAACAGAAGCTGAAGTGTCAAGGTGTGGGATCTAATAACATATTTTGACAGAGATGTCGCAAGACTAAAGAATTATTGTTTTGTTTGTTTTTCTCTCTTTTATTTTAGATGGAGTTGTCAGTTCGTCGATTGTCGTATACTTCTCTTTCCCGAATAGGTCTCCCTTCTTAATCATGTAAATGACCAGGAGAAGAGAGGAACCGGAAAAGACATACAAAAGACAATAATAATATATAAGAGAAAACACAAAATGTGGAGAGCTTACTTGCGGTAAACCTTGCAAGAATATGTTAAGAGTTTTTGCCCAAACAAGATCTAGAGAAAGCACCTTAAACTGATATTCGTGAAAGAATACTTACGTAAACTACTCAAAATCAGAGAATCAGGTGTAGTTGCCTGTTTTAGGGTCAAGAGCACTCTCAAGCGGACATATCTCAATTTGTTAATTACAACTTGAGGGTACCCAATAATACTCTTGATAAAAGAAATTTTGCTTGTATTATCATGAACCTGGGGCAATAGGTACCCAAATAAAGGTTATTTCGTGTGGGAAAAGTCACAATGCTTCAAAGCTCACGCTAAGCCATCGAGCAGGTTTGAGTCTCTCACATCTCAAATGGATAGTGGATCATCGGTGTACAGAGCCCACAAAATAACCATAAACCATCTCCACAGAGATATCTCAACACGTCAAAGCACGTTTGTGCCATAAGGGCAGAGGACAAATCATTGTATCCCAAACGGGTGACAACTCTTTGGCATCGGGCTGTTAAAATGATATCAACGAAGTCAAGGAGCGACGAAGCCCAAGAAAAGCTCAACAACAAAAAAGTAGAATGATCTTCAAAGGTAGAGGTAACTTGGTCAAGGTACTGCAAACCCGTCATACGCATTTACTAGGATTCTAAGTCTACCTGGTCGTGAAGGTAGTCGACCCAACATGTCCTGCTATCCCCGGGCAGCAATCCATGAATTTCATCATCCACGGAAACCTCGGTACCTCTAAGATTAAAGGAAATAAACAGAATATTTGGAGCATAAGGGTAGGTGCCTTTCGGGCAAGCAACATTGAGGTGGTGAAATCAATGCACATTCGCTACTTATCATTGGCCTTCTTGAACATCACGAGTTTTGATGGTCGATTTGGGCACTGGATTGCTTCCTCCAATGCTATAATACTCTGGATATAACTGACGTCTAGAAGCTTTTGCACCTCCAATGCTATAAATTCAGCTATAGTTCTGGTGGGCGACAACATTTTTTGATGGACCCACCAAGAATATGGACTAATGTTCAGCCAAGAGCATGTTACAGTCTAAGCAAACACTTCTCTGTGCTCTCGGAGTGTCTGTATTATTTATTCCCCGAGTTTTGCATCAAAATTCTCACTAATTAAGAAGATCTTATCAGTTTCTGCATCAGATATTGTACTTGGAGGACGATATCACTGATCTTGAGGCCCTCTCCCCCTGGATTTGGATGTCGAGGCATTCATGTTCAACGTTCAAAGCTGTATACAAATAACTTCTAGACCGATTTAAGTTCCCCCTAACTGTAAGCACCTCTCTGTTGCCCAAAAATTTTACAACTACATGATAGGTAGAAGCTACCACTCGGTAGTTGTTCAAGAGTAGCCGACTAAAGATAACATTGTAGGTCAACAAGATTTCCAACATGAGAAAATCCTATGTGCAGGTAGCTTGCTTCCCAGGTTCTCCCCAAGAAATGACTAGGGCGATGAGGCCTAATGCTTCCTTCCTTTCCTCAGAGAATCCAAACAATAAACCGATTGACGCTGTCAACCGATCGATCTTCAGGCCGATCTTATCAAACACCTTTTTGAATAGGATATTGATCGAACTATCTGTATCAACAACAATACTACCCGCCTGACAGTTGTTGATTAGCGTTGTGACAACAATCACTTCATTGTAGGAGCTTGATATACAAAAAATATGCATTTTTATACTCATTTTTTGTGATATTGCGCTTTAATGGAAGATATTTCTATGTTTTCTTGCACGTTGTTGAATTTTATGACTTGAAGCAAAAAGAAAGAAAAAATGATGAAATTTAGAACAAAAATGAAGAAGTTGAAATTTGTTCAGCACCGACGGCGCCAGAAGTAGCGTCGGTGGCGCCGTCTGACAGTGAGCATCAAATTAAATTGCAGAGCACTAGCGCTGACGTCGCCAAAATGGGCGCCGACGATGCAAATGTCGGTTCAGCCCCTGTTTCTAAAAAATTTGACGAATTTGGATGCTTTTTGAAGATTTTTTGGAGACACCTATTGGAGAACCGACTATAGGCTTTATTTTGGGCCAAAATTGATCAGAAAAGTGACTCTACCTGACATTTCATGGCCCCAATTCAACCTTCCACGCATCGCACCTTCTTCTATTTTTCATTCCACAACCATTTAGAGTCTATTGTTCTTATAATTTAGAGTTTTTTGGTGAGATTAAGTGTGAACTCTTCTCTAAGAGTGTTAGAGAAGGAGAAAAATGAGAGATTTCTTCTTCCTACATTTCTTATAAAAGACTACAAGGGATTTGCTTTGAGAAACAATTTCAGATAAGTGTTGTTTGTTAATTAGTGTTGTATGAACTTTTTTTTATATATGAAATTTGTGTTTTATTGTATCTTTCTCATGAAGTTTGAGTTATTTATTTTATATTTCTCCCTACTCTGAGATACGGTGAAATAAAGAGATAATATGGACGTGCCAATATTATAATATAAAATAAATTGTGATGATTTTTCAACTCCAAACTTAATTTACTTTTCGATTTGGCCAATTGAATTGTTAAAATATGTTGTGAAACATATGATCTGAGAAATGGAGTATGAGCTTTACAACAGAGTGAGGATCACATTTGATTCCATGAAGGAGAATTTCGTTCATGAAATTAAGTGCAAATAAATAAGGAAATATACTATGTTGGGTGTAAAATTAGAAAATCTTTAGGATGACAGACTAAAATCCTTAATTCGGTCTTAGTGTTTAAAAACTAAAATGAGAGTTAGCCTTCAGGTGAAGGGAAGTGAGAGCCAGTATTCTCCTAGCTTGGCCACAAATTTAGGGACTAAACTTGAGATTAACCAATGATTTTCTATAACACTGTATCAGGGTAGAGAATTGGAACTGCTCCTATTTGGTACAATAGATATTTGAACCATTTGTCTCATCTCAATTTACCAAAAATCTCATTGTTATGGGAAAGATGTTTTTTAACATAAGAAATATTCATCACATAAATATAGTTTAATAGTTTAGTAGTTAATGTTTAAACTTTGTATTTCAGTTTTGTTATTAGTTAAATAATTTAATTCTGATAATATCTCAACATTCAAAATTAGTGACAGTAATTACGTTTTGAGTTTCTATGAATTTTCTAGTAAATTTATCATTTCAAATTTAAACTTTCATTGTGAGATTGATATTTGGGGCTTAAATAGAAAATCTTTTATTACTTGATAACGATACGTATACTTGCGTAGAATCCCAACATTAATTACTTAAATTTTTAATTCATAAAATATTGCATCAAGTTTTTGACATCGTTGCATAGCAGAGTCAACTATATTTCACATCGGGATCAGGGCTCCCCTTTGGTGAGAAATCTATGTGAAGATAATTAGTAAATGGTTACGTGTATATGGAACGACACAACATATTTATCCCGAATGATATATTTTCAAGCCTGAAGATGGCTGGGATTATCCCTACTACATGGATCTCACTCTCGAACAAGCCCATTTGCACATCTTCTGTTGAAGCTTTACCTTGCCACTATGTATGCGTGCTGATACATCTAAAAAATGTTCAATTTTTCATATGTTTTTAATGCATATATTTGGTGATTTTCAATGATATTACACTTTAAATGGAGGTATTTTGCATATTTTTTATTCCAGGGACAAAAAATGAAGTTTTGGAGAAAAAGAAGCAAAAACGGTGTAATTTATAACAGAAATGAGCAAGAAAGAAAATTGTCCTATGACATTTTAATGTCTTTCTATGTTTAATCACAGTTACACTTCTCATACATTTTTGAATGAAATTATATTTTAAAGAAATGTTGTTTTTATTCTTATTTTATATGTATATCTGTTAGGAATGCAACTCAACTGAAACGAGGAGAAACATAGCTAAAACGGATCCAAATGAAGCAAAATGGTGGAGCTGCGCAGGGTGGACACCGACAACACCAGAGCTGGTGCCGGCAGCGCCAGAGAGTAGAAAATGAAGTCAAAATGGCACCGACAGAGCCCAAAACTGCGCTGACAGCCCCGGGACGATTTGGACGCGATGCTGGGCAAATTTCTAGAAGATTCAATGTATTTGGACGTTTTTTAGAGGGTTGCTTGAGGCATCTTTTGGGAAATTCGTCCCTACACTATAATAGAGTGCTTTTATGTCAGAAAAAGTGGTGTGTGTGAGTGGAAAAATGATGAGAATGTTTAGAGATATTAGAATAGGAGTATAAATGTAGATTTCTACTTTTTTGGAGAGATTGGTGAGGGAATTTAGAGAAAATCTGTAAGGGAATGTTCTAGCATTGCATGTATCAAAGTGAAACTTTGTGGGAGAGATTTTCATATTTCTTTCAAGGAGAAAAGCTAACTATTGTGTTCTTCATTATCTTATGATTTTGTAAACACTTATCTAGTGGATTTACTTTGATTTAATGAAATTTTTCGTTGTGTTTTCTTCGTGCTTTGTGATGTGTTTCTCTTACTCTTTCTTCTTTTTTATAAATAGTAGCATGAGAAGATTATGTCATTATTTTCCTTTTAACTTTCTTTTGCAATGAGTAGGATTCATGTTTAGGATATCACGATGCATGCTAGAAGAAGTTTTAATTATAAATTGTGATGGTTTTTCAACTCTACTCTTAATTTACTTTTCAATATGACCAATTGAATTGTTAAAATATGTTGTGAAACATATGATCCAGGAAATGGAGTATGAGTTTAACAACAAAGTGAGAATCACATTTAAGTCCATGAAGGAATATTTCGTTCATGGAATTAAGTGCAAATAAAGAATCACTTTTAAGTCCATGAAAGAGTATTTCGTTCATGGGATTAAGTGCAAATAAATAGGGAAATATAATTTGTTGGGCGTAAAATTAGAGATTTTAGAGTGACAGACTAAAAATTCCCCATTCGATCTTTGTGTTTACAAACTAAAGTGAGAGTTAGCCTTATAGGGAAGGGAAGTAGGAGCTCTAGAGTGGGAGCCAGTATCCTTCTAGCCTAGCCACAAGTTTAGCGACTAAACCTAAGGTTAGCCAAAGATTTTCTATAACACTGAATTAGGGTAAAGAATTAAAATTGCCCATATTTAATACATACAATATTTAATGTATCTCATTCTTTTACATTATCCAATTCACTGCATAAGAATAGTAGTTTTTGACATCTTAAAATTCTTCAAACTAACTCATCCAAAAAGGGTTATCTTTAGAATTAATATTTACATTTAGGAATAGTTACTATCCTTACATTTAACATTCATATTTAGGAGTAGTTGCTAGATAAAACACCATTTTAATCGACATTCAAAACTAAGGACTAATAGTAGTAGACTGAAAATTGACTAAGAATATTTTTCCTCGCTTCCTCGTGGGATCGATATTCGGGGCTTAATCAGAAAGTCCTATATTACTTAAAGCGATACATGCACTTGCGTATAACCCATAGTGTGTGAACTATTTTCTATATTTTATAATATTTCAATTTTGCACATTAACTACTTAATATAAATTGGGTCAAGTTATTGGTCATATTTTTTAAAACTAAATTACTGCATAATTTCAGCTCGATTGCCGTCTCAGAGGAATTAAATTGACATAAAACACACAGTTAGGGGTGCATCACGTGCCGACTGCAATAAACTTTTTTATGTCGTGATCATGGTCATTGTGTTACTGGCAGTACCTCTTTGGATCTCATAAGGTCGGGGCTTGTTTGAAATAGTCTTTATTATGGGTGGATTGAATTAATTTGGACATTGAGACATTGAGGGGTGTCAAACTCTATATTTCCCAAAAAACATGCGGTTGCTCGTGATACTATGTTGACCTTTGATCAAAGCATCGCTTCCAGCCATAGTGCCCTTGGTTTTTTTTTTTGTTGATATGGGGATTGAGAGTTATTGTTTTGGCGACCAACGAAGGACTGATTGTCCTTCACCATTTGCGATCTGTTCCATTCTTTTAATTTCTTTGAGGGATGGTCAGATGGGTTTAGCTTACCTTTTGTGGAGCCCCGGAGGACTTCCTTGGAGAGTATGTGCCCGTTTATTTTCTTCAATACCTCTACAAATGTAGTAGGATTAAATAAGTTTAGGTCATATCCTAATAGATTGTTTTGAACTCCTCTTTCAGAGTTGCTCCGACTATATCATGTTTCATATCTTTAACTTCCAGCATCTCATTCTAGAAGTGGGTGATGTAGACCAACAAGTTCTTGTTTTCTCTCAGTTTGAGGTCAAGCAGGGTGTCCTGACCTTTTCTCAGCTTTTGTATGTTTGAGAAGTGCGAAATGAAAAATCTTTTAAATTGGTAGTAATTTGAGATGTTTCAGTGACAGACAGTTGAACCACCGAAGGACCGACTCCTTAAGGGTGATTAAGAAGAGACAACGCATTATGGGGTCGTCGATCTGGAGCAGACCAATCAAGGACTCGAATGACACTACATGGTCGATCGGGTAGGTCCTCCATTTGTAAGAATCCATAAGAGGTATCCTTAGCTTGAGTGGCGTACCACATATTTGATTTGACAAGTAAAAGCCCCTCCTGCAAGCGGTTGGACAGGTACTAACATCCGTTTTTCCCGTAATCTGTTAACTTGTGCGAACGTGACGGTGTCATTGTGCTGGGGCTCATTCTGTCCCTCCGTCCACGGGTTGCGAACCTTGTCCTCTAGTGTACGCAGGTTCTCTAGTGGGAGACTTGGGGGCAAGCACCATGAGGTTTCGCTTCCAGACAAGGCACCTAATCGTTTCTTGGGGCGATCACTGCCCGACGGACTTCAAATTGGTCCATCATGAGGGTCATTTGGGCATGTAGGCATTGGTTATGTGCATGGACTTCTTATTGTCGGACATCTCTATTGAGCTCCATATGTGCTCTCTTTTGAAAGTTTCTCCTCCATAATCTTTTTCACATCTTATCTGTGGCATGTCTATGCTCACCGCATCATCTTTTAGGAACTTGAATCCTTAACAGTTTTTTTGCAAACATGCCCCAAGAGTTAGAAACAAAGGGTGGAGGAAGGGAGAGTAGGATAAACCAAAAAATCACTATCGAGAGAAAACTGTGAGAGATCCCTTTATTCGTATTTTTGCCTCATCTTTATAGTGACGTGTTTTATATAACTACAAAAAGAAGGGAACTGTTATGAAAACTGCTATTAATTCATTTGATGTTCGAATCAATTGTATAGATTTTGCTATATCTATATTACAATTTGAATTATAATATGATGGTAATTTTTTGGTCAATTTGCCTGAACTAGACCGACTTTGATGACCGTTAAGTGGCGATCATGATTTTGTCGGTCGGCTGAGACATCCGGTTGAGTAGTGATTTCATTCGCCAAGGTAAAATTGGGTCGACCGATTGACCGTGATCAAATGTTTCCACCGGTGCTATGGTCAATTGGGATTGCAAACGTGGTACCTCGTTTGAATCTTTTACCGTAGTTGTGTCAGTGAATTCTTGATCACACGTTTGTTTGTAAGGAGATAAGACGCCACTGTTATTTGGCTGTCATCATGGCCATTCGATTGTTTTTAAATTTATGCTGACAACTGCGGTGTATTGTATAGATATATATATTGAAGTGTAGATGTTAGATATGCAAGTGCACATGACACAAAGTTTTATCATAAATAAATAAATAAAAGGAGAAAAGAAATGAGAAGAAGATTGCGAGGCCATTAGGTTAAAATGCGAGTCGGTAGTAATAGCACTCCAACCTAACGAGCGGTTCTTCTTGTTTTTCCAATCCCTCTCTTCCCTTCTATCCTTTGAGTGCGCCGACGGAAGGCGATGGACAATTCCTCGCTAGCTGAAGCACAGCAATCAGATCAGCAACAAGCTTACGATCCCGCTCAGGCTCAAGCCTATGCGGCGTACTATGCCGCCTGCGATCAATACTACGCTGCATCAGCCTACTACCACCAGCCCTATTACCCTCACGACTACTCATCCACCTCCACCACGGCCACTGCCGGCGTTTACTATGCGGAGGCACAGCCGGATTCCGCTGTTCCGCAGGCCGATGCGGCTCAGATCCACAATTCCGCCTCGCATGGGATGGCGTACGCGCCAGCTGCGGAGCAAGGTGGGTACCCGTACCAAGCTGCTGCGGGGTTGAATACTGCTGCAGCGGCTGCGCTCTCGCAGATATCGCAGCTCACCGGGTCCATCGACGCGGCCGAGAGGATGATGGCGGCGGGGATGCACAATGCGCCGCAATCATCACACTACCAGCAATACTCTCATCCTATGACGATGCAACATGGGGCCCCTTCTATCCGCACTGGGGTATAATTTGTTTGGCATTCGTTGCTGTCTTGCCCTAATTTGTTGGTTAGAGATTTGATTTTCTTTCTGGTCTCGCCTTTTTTTGACCCGGAATTTTTTCATGCTGATATTTGTTGTGTTTGTCTCATTATTTTTTTGCCGTCTGGATTTCTTAAGGCACTTAAAAGTGTGATATGATATTTCTTATCTCGCAGTCGTGTTAGTTCGTCGTGCCCATCTTAGCTTTTGTGTAAGATTTCCCCGTTGCTTGCTAGGTGTTGGTGCGTGTTGATATTTTCGTNTGATGGAGACGGAGCAGGCGAGGGAGATGAGGAGGAGTTCGAGGTGGCGGAGCTTGGGGAAGGGGAACCAGAGCAGGGAGCGGTATGATTTGGGGTGGAGAGAGAAGAGTTTAATGTGGTTGAAGAGGTGCCATATGCCGATGAAGAGGAAGCCGAATCCGGGGGCGACATGGCCCAATAGGGTTCCCATGATTTGATTAATTGGCTGATTGGGGATTGGGGATTGGGGATCGGGTTGAAGGTGACTCGCAAGGCAAAATGAGGTGTTAGGGATTTAAAGGGGGAATGGAGGGAAAGAAGAAAGATGAGTTGGTGAGGAGTTGCAGGGGACGAGGTAAACCAAATAGATGGCCCAGATTCTCTCTAGAGAGTTCGGAGGAGAAGGATTGACTTAGAGGATTTTAATTTTTATTTTAAATGTTTTTTATTCGAAGATTGGTTTTTTCGGTTGTGGAAACATAATAAATATTGGTAAACTATATATATATATATATATATATATNATTTTTATTTATAATATTTTGATGTCATAAATGTGTGCTAAAAGATTTACGACGGTAGAGTAATGTATTATCATCTTAGCGTTGCACGAGAATTCAACACATAATTAGATGACTAATAGAGACACAAATTTTTTACGTGGAAAACCCTTGAAAGAGGCAAAGCCACATGGTTTGACTTAGCTAAAAAGATTCACTATAAATTGGAGGTTGCAAGTATAGTCCCTCGTCCCACAGGCAGAAAAGGGTAGTGCAGTCTTCCGAGCTACAAAGTCATTGTGTAGATAAACTTATTGCAAGAAGTGAGCGGTGGTCGGCGCAGATTGTAGACAACCGACAAGTGATGGTCGGTGACAGTCGACTACTTGTAGTCGACAGCGATCATCAATGAGTTGATGTTGGACTTCAACTCCTTCTCCAAACTTCAAACTCTCATCCAGACTTCAAGCTCTCTCCTCAGATTTCAAGCTTTCCTCTAGACTTCAAGCTCTCCTCTAAGCTTCAAGCTCTCTTCCTCCTTATGAGAGAGGTGTGGCTCTATTTATAAAGTTTCAATTGCAATTAATGAAAGAAAATGAAATACTCTGATCGAACGGTCTGGAAAGCTTCCCACGATCAAGAGGTGTTTGATGAACACTTGAGCGCCTTAACAATGTCAAAACTGAGTGATCTTGGGCTCGTTGGATTCATCTTGTCGAGACGTTTGATTCGATCATGAGCTCACCAGATTTGACATCAGTTTAACCCTTTGAATACACCCAAAAAGCTTCAAAAAATTATATAACGGCTTGATCGGGGCTTGATTTGAATTAAGTGTGTTGTCCAGATATCTGAATAACGACATGGATTTCATCATATCTTCGTGCAAATAGTGTTGTTTGATCCACACATTGTTCCGAATTCTGATGATCCAAACGTAATATTTTCTCATGAGAGTGATAATGCGAAAAACAATGAGTTAACATCTACATATCTCTACAATTACGTGGCAATGCACAACAAAGATAAAAAAAAATTGAGAAGGCTAAGAAAAGATAAGAACAATTAGAGTAAGATGAATGTATATAAAGAAAGAACTGGGATCTCAAAATGAACACTAAAATTAATGACCGGATGCAAAAGAGTATAAAGCCATCTTCGTGGCACAATGGATGCTTAAATGTGCAGCACATTGACTGAAAAAGAAAAAGTTACCCTCATGGCTGCAATCAATGACCTTCATGCTACATGGTAAATATGAGAGGCAAACATCATGAAAATGATTATTTTGGGAAGTAAAATTGATTATATACAACAGAATTGTAAAACATTGAGCTAATCAAATGAGGGCATTGGCCCCTATCTACAATAATTTTTTATTTGAAACCTATTTAAAGAGAATTCAAACAAGTTTTGAATTGAGTTCCAATGTGTTTTGAATATTTTTCTAACATTGTTATGAAGTTACTCAATTCTTATACAAGTCTTGTTCAAATCATATGTGATTGAGTTAGAAGATTGATGGAATGTTACTCCGAGCTTTGTAAATATGATTCAATTGTAATTCAAACCATAATTAAATGAAGGATCAAACAAATGTTTGAAGACAAAACAATTCAAGTAAATTTCGTTTACAAGATAGTTGTTTTGATTCAAAATAAAATTTCGCATGCATTTCTTTTAGGATAGGAAAATGTACATTTGTGTCACACAATTCATATGTATTTGTATATCCAGCTATTAAAAATTGATGCTTAAATTTATCTCACTTCGGGGTAGTTACATGTCAGAAAATTTACGGTGGTAGAGTGATTGTTTAGTTTTTTTGGTGTTGAACGAAGCTCCAAAACGCAAACAGATAACAAAAATGTAGAAGGAGAAACCACCAAATTTTTTACGTGTAAAAATTCAAAGAGGAAAAAAACCAAACCAGTCGGAATAATCATATATAAATGTGTCATTACATAGGTACACCATTCTCTCATGATTGGGAGAAAAAGTTTACCAAACATCATTTTTTGGTATACAGGATACAAAAAAAAGACATGAGTTGGGAACAATCGTCGAATTATGATTACAACATTTGTAAGTGATGGTCGTCGGCAACTGAAATAAAATAGCGACGTAGGTCGACGGTTATGGGAACCAGAAGTTGTCGATGAGTTTTCAATGCAGCATTATACATTGCGACTGTATTTGATATGTGACGTTAGCTAGCATAGGTCGCTGACAGCGAAAATTGGGGCAACCAACGGTGGTGGGTGGCTGTCGACAGGCAGTAGGCGATGGTGATCAGCTGTTGCGAAGGTCGAAAATTATCGTCGGATCTTCATTATGGTATTATACATTATGATCATATTTGAGAAACTACACTAGCAAGCAATGGTTGCTGACGGCAACGTGCAAAGGTAGTTGGCAGTGGTGTTGGCGTCTAACTAGCGGTGATTGACAAAAGTTGGTGATTACGAAGGTTGGAAGTTATCATCGGGCTTTCAGTCCAAACGAACTCTAGATTTTTTTTTGTGATATTGTTTGTGTCATTTGAAAATATTACCTCAAAACACACCGAAAATTTCTACTTTAAGGAGATTTAGGCAGTGAAGTTTTAAACGCTTTCATTGTTGGTAACAGTCGGGTAGCTATGGTCAGAAAATGATGGTAGTGGTCGGACATCATTACTTTAGTGGTAATAGCGATCATAGGCATGTTCGAGGTGTCTGGAGTTACAGAAAGGCATACACGAGTGCGTTTGTGCCTCTTTACAAGAAATAGTGATTATGTATTAAGAACAAAGTAGGATCCATAAGCAAGTAAGAACACCAACAGGCACACAACGACATGTAAGGGGACAAGCATTCGTGCGCGCTAGCATGCGCAAGAGCGGGCAAAGGGAGATAGGAAATAGTGTAGCAGTGGCGAGCACGCTGTAGCTGGTGGAATGACGGTTGGCAAATGACGATAGGCGTTGTTGTTGTGATGGTGCAACGATGTGGCCCTAAGCAGAAGGCACTAGAGGACTCATTATGAGTCCTCTATTCTTCGAACATGAACTTCAAGATGTGCAATAGAGGTTATTTTGCTAGTTTCATAATGTAAATAATTATTGAGAAATGAAATAAAGGCTTGGCATGCTACACTTCGAGATTGCGCCCTAGAATGATTGTTAGTGAGAAGCTAGTGTATTATGCATGTTAGTCATCGATGAAGTGTAGACTTCTATAAATGGGGTTTCATTTCCTACAGATGGCATCAAATGTTGCATGCCAAAAAAAATGATGCGGTGATTATTTAACGTATTAGTATTGCAGAAAGATCCAACTATAGACAAATAGCAAAAAATAACATGAGAAAACAATAATTTTTTTTATGTGAAAAACCTAGAGACAGAAAATATCATAGGTCCTAGCCCAGTCAAAAAACTCCACTATAAATGTTTAAGTATAAAGTTACACACTTTTCTCACGACTAGGAGAGTGGGATTACCAGGCACATCACTTTTCGATATACGTTGTACAGTAAAATACAGGAGTTGGGAATAATCATTGAATTATGAATACGATAGTGGTAAGGAGTGGTCGCTTGTTATGATATTAAAGTGGAGGTGTAGGTCTGTGATTATTGAGATTGAAATTTATTACAAGATTTTCAATACAATATTATATATCACTATCATATTTGGGATATGATGTTAGCAAGTAGAGGTCGTCAACGGTGGTGAGTAGGGGCGGCCTGTGGTGGTCCACGATAATTGGTGGGTACTGCGGTGGAAGTTATTATCGAGTTTTTAGTACAACATTATATATTGCGGATGTGAAAAGATATAAGAGAAATTAATTTTATTGATTAAAAGAGGGGTATAAATATTCATTATAGAATTTAATGGTAAGGAAAGCAATAAAAACAGAATATAGTAGAAAAAGAAATGAATAATAACAAAATATAAGAGACACTTAATCTTTCTAATTAAGGAGAGAAATAAATGTCAAGATCCCTCATATAATTTATAACCCTTTAAATATAGAGTTATAACAAATATGAAATATAATCATTAATATTTTTTAGATCTTTCAACACTCCTCCTCAAGTTAGGTTGTACAGATTGTACATACCTAAGTTGTTACATAATTCTTTAAAGTTGATTCTTGGGAGAGGTTTAGTGAAGATATATGTTGTTTGTTGTCGGGAAGGAATGTATGCAAGTTCGACGACTCCTCTCTCAATGTTTTCTAAGATGAAGTGTCGTTCGATCTCAAAGTGTTTTGTTCTATCATGGTGTACTGGATTCTTTGCAATGTTGATGGTTGTCTGGCTGTCGCATTGTAGTTTGATAATTTTTTCAGTTAGCATTCTGAGTTCGCTGAGTATTCTTCGAATCCACATTCCTTCGCACATCCCGAGTGCAAGAGCTCTGAATTCAGCTTCAGCGTTGCTTCTTGATACCACAAACTACTTTTTTGCTTCTACAAGTGACTAGGTTTTCCGAAACATAAGTGCAATAGCCGGAAGTCAATCGTCAGTCCGAGACATCCCCTGCCCAGTCTGCGTCTGAAAACACTTCTATACTTTAACCCTTATTCCTTTGAAACAGTAGCCCTTTGTCTGGAGTCATCTTGGGGTATCTCAAAGTTCTTTAGACCGCATTCATATGTTTTTCCATAGGACTGTTCATGAATTGACTGACAACACTAACAAAAAAAACCAATGTCGGATCGTGTGTGTGGGAGATAGATGAGTCACCCCACGAGTCGCTGATATCTCCCCCTATCCACAGGTGCACTATTTTTCTCAATGTTGTTCTTCTTGTAGGGATCCATTGGAGTATCGGCAGGTTTGCAACCGAGCATACTTGTTTCCTTCAATAGGTACAATGTATGTTTCCGTTGTGACACAATTATTCCTCATTTTGATCAAGCTAGTTCCAAGCCGAGAAAGAACGTTGGGTTTCCGAGGTTTTTGATTTCAAATTCCCGAGTGAGAAGTTTTGTCAGATTTGTGAGTTCTTCGTGATTTCCAGTGAAAATGATATCGTCGACGTATACGATTAGAATTGTTATCATCTTTTCGGGAGAGGTTTTCATGAAGAGAGTGATCTGCCTGACACTGAGTATACCCGTGTTTTGTCACAGATTTTGCAAATCTATCGAACCATCCTCGGGGAGATTGTTTGAGGCTGTATAATGATTTTTGGAGTTTGCAGACTTTGTTGTTTGGAAAGGATGCTTCTAGTCTGAGAGGTGCTTCCATGTAAACTTTTTCTTCTAAATCGTCATTTAGGAAAGCATTTTTCACGTCGAGTTGATGTAGCTGTCAGTCTTCATTTGTCGCAAGTGAGAAAAGAATTTTGATGGTGTTAAGTTTGGTCACGGGGGCAAAGGTTTCTTGGTAATCAATACCGTAGGACTGTGAAAATCTTTTTCTACGAGACGTGCTTTTAATCTCTCAATTGCATCATCTGCCTTGTGTTTGACTTTGAAGCTCCATTTGCAGCTGATTGCTTTCTTTGCCTTTGACAGGTATGAAACAGTCCATGTACCATTCTTTTGTAGAGCTCTTATCTCTTCATTGATGGCCGCTTTCCATCCCGGGTGTTTAAGAGCTTCATCAATGGTGTTTTGGACTTGTGTATTGTTGAATGCAGTGACATAAGCTCGGTAAGTTGAACATAGTCTTTCATAGGACACAAAGTTGGAGATCAGATGTATCGTGTGTTTGTACCTGAGTGGAGGTTGGATGGACCTAACACCTTTCCTTAAAGTAATTGGAATGTCAAAGTCATAAATCATAGATATAGTAGATTCATGTTCAAGTGTGTTCGTAGTTGAGTGGATTTATGTAGGAGTTGGTTCCAGTTCTGACTCTTAAATTGGTGTTGGATGTGTTGGGTGGTCTATGTGTTTGTTGTGCGTGGGAGGTGGTGCAAGAATGGGTGACGAGTTGGACACTTGAGGACTAAACGGAGATTGATTTTAGGTACATTTTCATGTGAGTTGGATGAACTTGTTGAATCCAAATCGGGAGATAATGAGTTCGGTTCAAGGGATGAGGACTTGGTGTGTGGTGGTATGAATTTGTTGTCCCCCAAAGATTGATATTCCCTTAAAGTCTCCCTCTGATATTATAATTGGGGTAGTGTTGACCTCACTTTTAGGTGAGGGTTTTGGGTCTTTCCTTTAGTGACTAAGATCTAGCCTTAGGACTTTCCNAAATTGCAATTATAATAAATTTTTGAGAGAAATTACATCTCTCTAGTAAACCATAGGTCTCAAGAGCGCTTACAAACACTATTGTTTCATGAAGAAAGATCATTGGTCTCAAAAATTGCTGACTCATTTCAGGCTGCTTTCAAACAAAGCTTGAAATGAACTACTATCTCTTGAGCCAAACATTTTTTGATACTCTAGTATAAGAGATCTTTCCGACATGTGTATGCCAAACAATAGAAAAATGACAACATCTACAGTAAATTCAATTCTCCCATGAATTATTAAAGGTTTTTTAAACTTGATAATAACGGATAAACAAACCAGTAATTCTACAACTTCAATATGATTTAATTGAACAACTCTAGAGTGGCATGCATGGAAATTCTCATTATCTACCATACTTGTGAATATGTGGAAATAATTTTATTAACTAGTGCATGTTAAATTCACAAATGTAATTGTGAAAGTTATTGATGAAAAATTTAGCAATTGCTTCATCCGACCAGTAGGCTTCATCCAAACAGGAAACCCGCAAAGAGATTTGACTGCCGAAATCCCCAGAAAATAAAAAAAGAATCAATAGTTTGTATCAAGTACATTCATAACTCATAATGATGATCAACTTGACAGTAAGAACTTTCCAGCTGTTTTGATTGAACACTCTTTCAACCAAACAATCGGAAACATCAAATTAAGATCAGTCCTTCGTAGCAATATTCTTGCTTTAAATAAAACTACAATGTGAAATAAATGAACAGAGGTTCATGCAAAATGGAAAAAGCATAAAGATCAACAAAGTCATGCAGAAAAGTTGAAAAGTCCCAGTTGCACATAAGTAACTATGCTTGGCAAGTGATAGCAGCCAAATGTCATAAAATCTGAAGAAAAAAACTGCAACATGCATTGTTCTGCAGGTGAAAAAAGATTGATGAACTACTTTCATAACTGGGCATTGATATTATTAGGATAAAAAAATATATATACGATCACAACTTTCAATACAATGCATGGATCATGAGGCAATTAAAAAATTTGAACATCCGCCAATTTTATTCAAAAACTAAATCCAATATCATGTGAATTCAAAATGACATGAAAACACTACCACAGCAACTGCTTCATCATAATAAATCTAGAACACTAAAATCCCTAATTCAAATCAAGCAAGTCGATCAAGTGAACCAACCCTCAATCAGGCGAACCAATCATGCCTGCATGGAAAAGCCTTCGGAGATGGAACCATCAAACTAGCACACAAAATCCCCTCACTTATACCTACACTCCAACGCAATCCATTCATGTTGATTTACGCAGTTTATTTGTGAAGACTTTAATTTCTCAAAGTTATTGAGAACTCCAAAAGCTTCTATATTGAAGAGCTCAATAAAAACTAAAAAATCTCACTACAATGCAAAAGTTTAAAAGCAAGAATCTATTCTCATAACTTAAAATTTGTTCCAACAAAAAAATATAGAGAAGGTATCTGCTCAGTGCACCATTCTGATGACAAACTTTTAAGTGTTGAAGGTCAAACTTTTTAACAAAGCACTAGCAAGCTCTTAAAAATTCATTTTAGCTTAAATATAATTGATATCTACAACAAATGATTCTCCGCTTTAGTTTTGCTTCCAATATATATATTTAATCACCTTAAGATTCATTAATTTATTGGCTAACAAGACAAAATCCTACAAGTTTCACTAGAACAATCAAAAACTACAACACAAAGTTTAAAAGAAACTAATTTTCTTTCTTTTGGGGCAAATCTTTCTTCCAAGAACTAGTATAACAAATTAACGCCTTCCATAATTTAGTTAAAAGGCTTGCAATAAACAAAAAAAATTATACAAGTTCCCAAAATTCAATATAGGCAATCAAGATAATTATGCTCCTCGCATTATCTTGGTAGCCCATTTCTCAAAGGGCGGATATACCATCTCCCACATTGAAATGGTTATGACAAATCTCTCCTCACAGAGAGATGACCATTTCAATAATGAAAATGATGGGACATAACGGACATTATCCAAAAACAACAAATTTGAGTGATGAATCTTCTCAAAATTATTGTTGGTAATCACACCATTGAAGCTTCAATCCATTACATTCATTGGACTAGTGAAGTTTAGAAAAGTGTGCATTGATTTTTCTTATTTAAGATATCCTTGACAGAAACCATAAACAACCCAAAGCTAGCAACCAAGGACGACCCAAGTACTTGTGGTTTGGTAAAATTAGCCTCTCGATAGTATCATTCAATCATAATTCAATCATGTGAGGGCACAATTTATGTCATTCATTGTGGATAACTATAAGGAATACTCCAATTTATTTCGTATAATGACCAACTACAATTAAAACCTATAACTAGCCCCTCGATACATTCAACAAGTATAGCATAGGATTCTTCAAGCCTGATGGAGCACAAATCTATAAGAAAATCCTAAAAAGCCACTAAGAAGCTAGAATTTTCCAAGTCTGAAGAAGCTTGGATCTTTAAAAGAAGCCCACAAAAGAAGACCACCCAATTTTAAAGAACCGTAAATCTTTTGGAAAAATCAACAAGGAGCTGCCAAAAATGAGACCACCAAATTTAAAAGAACCGTAATTCCTTTGGAAAAATCAACAAGGAACTGCCAAAAAATGAAAATTTAGTAAAATTTTTACAAGTCTAAAGGAACCAAGATACTTTGGTCCATCATGTGAGAAGTCATGCCATTTTATATATTGCAACCTCTCTGGTATTACTCATGCCTCTTTTAAGACCGATGCTACAACCCCGTTTATGTTATCGTTGTCCCCTTCCAAACCTACATCATAGTCTTGCTCGTACTATGATAGTCTCTCTTAAGTCTCAAATCTTAACCTCACTTATGCCACATCCAAACTTGCGGCCTGAGTCATAGCTATCTTTATCAACATATGTGATTCAACCTCATGTAAATCTATAACATTTTGTTATTGGCTGGCACCGCAACCTTGCTTGCATTGTAGATAAATTCTTTTAGAACAACACCGCAGCCTGTTTTAGAACAATTACCTCCAATAAGACCAGATGTAAACACATACATCTTTAATGAACCTTACACTATGACCAACTTCAAATATGTTGCAGCCCCTGTGATGCATATATCTACAGAAAATTACAACATAAGTGCATGAATCATGTATGGTTCTCGCTTTACCATTTTTTTTATTTCCCAGGAAAGATTTTGCACTAAAGTCCATCATATTACGTTAAGGTAGGCCGCCCTTTTGTCAATTTCCTAAGAATAATGGCTGTTGTTCAAATATGCCTCATGATTTTTTTTTCCTCTAAGACTTTTTACATTAAAAAATATCTTGTTTCACGCTTTTCTCTATTTGACGTCTTGAAAAATGAATTAGAACAATCCACAATTCATCAGCTCAATTTTATGAAATTAACATATACAAGGAAATCAAAAAATGCTTTATGTTCATGGTGTGCATTGGGAAGACATGAAAATCCATAAATAAAATATTTTAACAGCACTAAACTCATAATAATTTATTTAAGGGTTGGGTATGCAATAAACTAGTTAAATGGGAAGCAATAGAAACAAAAAGTGCTTGTTAAAAATTAACAAATGATATGTAAACTATAGGCAAAACTATTGCGACAAAGCTAAGGTGGATTGAAGTATAAATAGAAAGGCAGAAAGCTTCTCATCATTTCATGAAGAAAAGCTCAAAAGCTGCTTCACACATTAAAGGCAAAGTAACCAGCTCTCATTACTCCAAGTGACCTCCAAAATTAA
This sequence comes from Phalaenopsis hybrid cultivar, assembly GCA_002079205.1. Classification (NCBI taxonomy): domain Eukaryota; kingdom Viridiplantae; phylum Streptophyta; class Magnoliopsida; order Asparagales; family Orchidaceae; genus Phalaenopsis; species Phalaenopsis hybrid cultivar. The sequence continues at coordinate 30,436 of JXCR01148844.1, forward strand.
GATAAATGAATGTTTTGCCAAAAAAACTCAAAACAATAGAAAATAAATTTAAGGATGATGTAGTTGCTAATATTTAAAATTAGGTGCATTTTAAATGTGAAGTACACTCAATACAAATGAACTTTGTGTTTGAATGGCTGAAAAGGCAAGTAAAAACTTTTTTTTTTTTTGCATTTATTTTTTTTCTGTTAGGGTTAAGCGAAAAAATAATTGACAAAAAAAAATCCCAGGTAGTTGGGCTGGCCAGAGTGTAGGCGAGGTTGAGGTTTCCACGTCCACGACATTAGAAGGGTCACATGTAGCAGGTGGAGTCGACAAGAGGTCAACAATTGCTAGGAGAGAACAGATACCACTTCAGTACGCACCTCATTCAAGCAGCATGTGAAGAGGTTGTTGTGGCTTCGTGAAATGCAGTGTATTTCAAATTCACCCAATTCTGGTGAATTCAAAATACATAAAACATGACATGTTAGGGTTGTTTCAGAATCTAAACAAAGAGCTATGAATTTACTTTACTCCCAATCAAACACTTGAAAATTTAGAATCAATCCATTTCAGATGAAGTAAACTCAAAATTCTCTCAACAAAACAACCCCGTAATAGAACTAAGGCACAAAAAACAGGGAAAAATCTTAGATATCATGGAAAATCAGGGCCATTTGGTTTGAAAATAGATTACTTCAATAAGGGCATCTAATTCTGGCACAAGGGTGCATGGTAGAACTTAATACTCTTGGCCATCATCAAATTTAATCAAAATCTTAGAGGTTTTCTAGATAGAGATAATGTAGAAATGGCTAAATTAAATGCTGAAACCTGGATAAGCTCATAAGGCAAACCAAAAAGCTTAAAGAGACACATTAGCAGAATCTAACCACACTGCAATAAATAACTGGAGCTTTTCATTCATATTAAGTCCTCACATGTGACAAACATTAGCAAAACATAACCAAAGATTCTAAATGAACATAAATCCAGAAATTTTTTTAAAAAAAATCAACACAATTTCAGAAGCACCACATTAGCTAACCCGTAAAGATGAAAATATCAACACGCACCAACGCCTAGCAAGCAACGGGGAAATCTTACACAAAAGCTAAGATGGGCACGACGAACTAACACGGCATCGAGATAAGAAATATCATATCACACTTTTAAGTGCCTTAAGAAACCCAGACGGCAAAAAAATAATGAGACAANAACGACTGCGAGATAAGAAATATCATATCACACTTTTAAGTGCCTTAAGAAACCCAGACGGCAAAAAAATAATGAGACAAACACACGAAATATCAGCATAAAAAAAATTCGGGTCACAAAAAGGCGAGACCAGAAAGAAAATCAAATCTCTAACCAACAAATTAGGGCAAGACAGCAACGAATGCCAAANGGTCCTCACATGTGACAAACATTAGCAAAACATAACCAAAGATTCTTAATGAACATAAATCCAGAAAATTTTTTTAAGAAAATCAACACAATTTCAGAAGCACCACATTAGCTAAACCGTAAAGACGAAAATATCAACACGCACCAACACCTAGCAAGCAACGGGGAAATCTTACACAAAAGCTAAGATGGGCACGACGAACTAACACGGCTGCGAGATAAGAAATATCATATCACACTTTTAAGTGCCTTAAGAAATCCAGACGGCAAAAAAATAATGAGACAAACACAACAAATATCAGCATGAAAAAATTCCGGGTCAAAAAAAGGCGAGACCAGAAAGAAAATCAAATCTCTAACCAACAAATTAGGGCAAGACAGCAACGANACAAATATCAGCATGAAAAAATTTCGGGTCAAAAAAAGGCGAGACCAGAAAGAAAATCAAATCTCTAACCAACAAATTAGGGCAAGACAGCAACGAATGCCAAACAAATTATACCCCAGTGCGGATAGAAGGGGCCCCATGTTGCATCGTCATAGGATGAGAGTATTGCTGGTAGTGTGATGATTGCGGCGCATTGTGCATCCCCGCCGCCATCATCCTCTCGGCCGCGTCGATGGACCCGGTGAGCTGCGATATCTGCGAGAGCGCAGCCGCTGCAGCAGTATTCAACCCCGCAGCAGCTTGGTACGGGTACCCACCTTGCTCCGCAGCTGGCGCGTACGCCATCCCATGCGAGGCGGAATTGTGGATCTGAGCCGCATCGGCCTGCGGAACAGCGGAATCCGGCTGTGCCTCCGCATAGTAAACGCCGGCAGTGGCCGTGGTGGAGGTGGATGAGTAGTCGTGAGGGTAATAGGGCTGGTGGTAGTAGGCTGATGCAGCGTAGTATTGATCGCAGGCGGCATAGTACGCCGCATAGGCTTGAGCCTGAGCGGGATCGTAAGCTTGTTGCTGATCTGATTGCTGTGCTTCAGCTAGCGAGGAATTGTCCATCGCCGGCCGTCGGCGCGCTCAAAGGATAGAAGGGAAGAGAGGGGTTGGAAAAACAAGCAGAACCGCTCGTTAGGTCGGAGTGCTTTTACTACCGACTCGCATTTTAACCTAATGAACTCGCAATCTTCTTCTCATTTCTTTTCCCGTTTTATTTATTTATTCATGAGAAAACTTTGTGTCATGTGCATTTGCTTATCTAACATCTACACTTTAATATATAAATATATATATATATATATATATCTATAAAATACACCGAAGTTGTTAGTATAAATTTCAAAGCAATCGAACGGCCATGATGACAGCCAGAAAACGAAGGCGTCTTATCACCTTACAAACAAACGTGTGATCAAGAATTGACTGGCACAACTATGGCAAAAGATTTGAACGATGTACCACGTCTGTAGTCCCAACTGACCAGAGCACCGATGGAAACATTTGATCACGATCAATCGGTCGACCAAATTTTACGTTGGCGAATGAAATCACTACTCGACCGGATGTCTCAGTCGACCGACAAAATCATGATCGCCACTCAACGGTCATCAAAGTCGGTCTAGTTCAGGCAAATTGACAAAAAAATTACTGTCATATTAGAATTCAAATTGTAATACAGATATAGTATAAAATCTATACAATTGATTCGAATATCAAATGAATGAATAGCAGTTTTCATAACAGCTCCCTCCTTTTTGTAGTTATACAAAACACGTCACTATAAAGATGAGGCAAAAATATGAATAAAGGGATCTCTCACTGTTTTCTCTCGATAGTGATTTCTAGGTTTATCCTACTCTCTTCCTCCACCCTTTTGTTTGTAACTCTTGGGGCATGTTTGCAAAAAACAGTTCAGGATTCAACTTCCTAAAAGATGATGCGGTAAGCATGAACATGCCACAGATAAGATGTGAAAAAGACTATGGAGGAGAAACTTTCAAAAGAGAGATAGCACATATGGAGCTCAATAGAGATGTCCGACAACCAGAGTCCATGCACATAACCAATGCCTACAAGCCCAAATGACCCTCATGATGGACCAATTTGAAGTCCTTCAGGCAGTGATCGCCCCAAGAAACGATCATGTGCCTCGTCTGGAAGCAAAACCTCATGGTGCTTGCCCCCAAGTCTCCCACCAGAGAACCTGCCTACACTAGAGGACAAGGTTCGCAACCTGTGCACGGAGGACACTGTCACGTTCGCACAAGTTAATAGATTACGGGAAAAACGGATGTTAGTACCTGTCCAACTTCTCGAATGAGGGGCTTTTACTTGTCAAATCAAATAGGCGGTACCCCACTCAAGCTAAGGATGTATCTTATGGATTCTTACAAAGGGAGGACCTACCCGATCGACCATGTAGCATCATTCGAGTCATTGATTGGTCTACTCCAGATCGACGACCCCATAATGTGTTGTCTCTTCTTAATTACCCTTAAGGAGTCGGTCCTTCGGTGGTTCAGCGGTCTGTCACTGAAACCATCTCAAATTACTACTAGTTTAAAAGAATTTTAATTTCATACTTCTCAAACATACAAAAGCTGAGAAAAGGTCAGGACACCCTGCTTGACCTCAAACTGAGAGAAAACGAGAACTTGTTGGCCTACATCACCCACTTCTAGAATGAGATGCTGAAAGTTAAAGATATGAAACATGATATAGCCGGAGCAGCTCTTAAAGAGGATTTCAAAGCAATCTATTCAGATATGACCTAAACTTATTTAATCCTACTACATTTGTAGAGGTATTGAAGAAGACAAACGGGCACATACTCGCCAAGGAAGTCCTCCGATGCTCCACAAGAGGTAAGCTAAACCCATCTGACCATCCCTCAAAGAAATGAAAAGAATGGAGCAGATTGCAAATGGTGAAGGACAATAAGTCCTTCGTTGGTCACCAAAATAATAACTCTCAATCCCCATATCAACAAAAAATAACCAAGTGCACTATGGCTGGAAGCGATGCTTTGATCAAAGGTCGACATAGTATCACGAGCGACCGCATGTTTTTTGGGAAATACAGAGTTCGACACCCCTCAACGTCTCAATGACCAAATTAATTCAATCCATCCATAATAAAAACTATTTAAAACCAGCCCAACCTCTAAAGGAAGCCCTGACCTTATAAGATCCAAAGAGGTACTGGCGGTAACACAATGACCATGGTCACGACATAAAAAGTTTATTACAGTCGGCACTTGATGCGTCCCTAATTGTGTGTTTTATGTTAATTCATTTCCCCTGATACGGTAACCGACTCAAAATTATGCAGTAATTTGGTTTAAAAAAATATGGCCAATAACTTGACCTAATTTATATTAAGTAGTTAATGTGCAAAATTGAAATATTATAAAATATAGAAAATAGTTCACACACTATGGGTTATACGCAAGTGCATGTATCGCTTCAAGTAATATAGGACTTTTTGATTAAACCCTGAATATCGATCCCACGAGGAATCGAGGAAAGATGTTCTTAGTCAAATTTCAGTCTACTACTATTAGTCATTAGTTTAGAATGTCAATTAAAATTGTGTTTTATCTAGCAACTACTCCTAAATACGAATGTTAAATGTACGGATAGTAACTATTCATAAATGTAAATATTAATTTTAAAGATAACCCTTTTTGGATGAGTTGGTTTGAAAAATTTTAAGATGTTAAAAACTACTATTCTTATGCAGCGAATTGGATAATGTAAAGGAATGAGATACATTAAATATTGTATGACTCAAATATGAGCAATTTTAATTCTTTACCTTGATTCAGTGTTATTAAAAAATCATTGGCTAACCTTAGGTTTACTCCCTAAATCCGTGGCTAGGCTAGGAGGATACAAGCTCCTACTTCCCTTCCCTAGAAGGCTAACTCTTACTTTAGTTTTTAAACACTAAGATCGAATGGGGGATTTTTAGTCTGTCACTCTAAAATCTCTAATCATACGCCCAACAAAGTATATTTCCTTATTTATTTGCACTTAATCCCATGAACAAAATACTCATTCATGGACTTAAATGTGATTCTCACTCTATTGTATAACTCGTACTTTATTTCCTGAATCATATGTTTCACAATATATTTTAACAATTCAATTGGCCAGATAGAAAAGTAAATTAAGAGCGGAGTTGAAAAACCATCACAATTTATAATTAAAATTTCTTCTAGCATGCATCCTGATATCCTAAACATGAATCCAACTCATTACAAAAGAAATGTAAAAGGAAAATAATGACATAATCTTCTCATGCTACTATTTTCAAAAAAGAAGAAAGAGTAAGAGAAACACATCACAAAGCATGAAGAAAACACAACGAAAAACTTCATTAAATCAAAGCAAATTCACTATATAAGTGTTTACAAAATCATAAGATAATGAAGAACACAATACTTAGTTTTTTCCCTTGAAAGAAAGATGAAAATCTCTCCCACAAAGTCTCCCGCTGATATATGCAATGCTAGAACCTTCCCTTACAGATTCTCTCAAAATCCCCTCACCAATCTCTCAAAAAAGGTAGAAATCTATATTTCTACTCCTATTCTAAGGTCTCTAAACATTCTCCACATTTTTCCGCTCACACACACCACTTTTTCTGACATAAATTACTCTATTATAGTGCAGGGATGAATTTCCCAAGAGATGCCTCAAGCAATCCTCCAAAAAGCGTCCAAATACATTGAATCTTTTAGAAATTCACCCAGCATCGCGTCCAAACTGTCCAGGGGGCTGTCGGCACCGTCTTGGACTCTGTCAGTGCCATTTTGACGTCGTTTTCTACTCTCTGGCGCTGTCGGCGCCAGCTCTGCGCAGCTCCACCATTTTGCTTCATTTGGCTCCGTTTTAGCTTTGTTTCGCCCCATTTTAGTTGAGTTGTGTTCTTAACAGATATGCCTACAAATTAAACATAAAAACAACATTTCTTTAAAAGTAATTTCATTCAAAAATGTGTGAGAAGTGTAAATGTGATTAAGCATAGAAAGACATATCGAAATGTGCTAGGACTAAATTTTCTTTCTTCCTCATTTTTGTTTGCTTCTTATTCTCCAAAACTCCATTTTTTGTCCCTATAATAAAAAATATGCAAAATACATCCCTTTAAAGTGTAATATCATTGAAAATCACCAAATATATGCATTAAAAACATATGAAAAATTAAACCTTTTTTAGATGTATCAGCACACATACATAGTGGCAAGGTAAAGCTTCATCAGGAGACTTGCAAATGGGCTTGTTCGAACGAGTGAGATCCATGTAGTAGGGATAATCCCAGCCATCTTCAAACTTGAAAATACAACGTTCGGGATAAATATGTTGTTTCATTCCGTATACACGTAACCATTTACTAATTATCTTCGCATACATAGATCTCTCACCAAAGGGGAGCCCAGATCCCGATGTGAAATATAGTTGACTCTGCTATGCAACAATGCCAAAAGCTTGATGCAATATTTTATGAATTAAAAATTTAAGTAATTAATGTTGGGATTCTACGCAATTATGCGTATCATTATCAAGTGATAAAAGACATTCTATTTAAGCTTCAAATATCGATCCCACATGGAAGGTTTAAATTTGAAATGATAAATTTACTAGAAAATTTGCAGAAACTCAAAACGAAATTACTGTCACTAATTTCAAATGTTAAAATATTATCAGAACTAAATTATTTAACTAATAACAAAACTGAAATACAAAGTTTAAATAGTAACTACTAAACTATTAAACTATGTTTATGTGATGAAGATTTCTCATGTGAAAAAACTTCTTTCCCACAACAATGAGATTTTTGGTAAAATGAGATGAGACAAATGGTTCAAATATGTATTGTACCAAATGAGAGCAGTTTTAATTCTCTACCTTGATACAGTGTTATAGAATATCATTGGCTAATCCCATGTTTAGTCCCTAAATCTGTGGCTAGGCTGGAGGATATTGACTCCTACTCCAGAGCTCCCACTTCCCTTCACCTCAAGGCTAACTCTCGCTTTAATTTTTAAACACAAAGACCAAATTGGGGGTTTTAGTCTGTCACCCTAAAGATTCTCTAATTCTACACCCAATAAAGTATATTTCCCTATTTATTTGCACTTTATTCCATGAACTAAATTCTTCTTCATGGAATCAAATGTGATCCTCACTCTGTTGTAAAACTCATACTCCATTTCCTATATCATATGTTTCACAAAATATTTTAACAATTCAAATTGTCAGATCAAAAAGTAAATTAAGTTCGGAGTTGAAAAATTATCAAAATTTACTTTTTATTTTAATATTGACACACCATATTATCTCTTCATTTCACCATATCTCAGAGTAGGGAGAAAGATAAAGTAAACTACTCAGACTTCATGAGAAAGATACAACAAAACATAAATTTCATATATAAAAGAATGTTCATACAACACTAATAAACAAACAACATTCATCTGAAATTCTTTTTCAAAGCAAATCCCTTATAGCCTCTTATAAGAAATGTAAGAAGAAAAAATCTCTCACTTTTCTCCTTCTCTAACACTCTTAGAGAAGAGTTCACACTTAATCTCACCAGAAAACTCTAAATTATCATAATAATGGACTCTGAATGGTTGTGGAATGAAAAATGGAAGAACGTGCGATGCGTGGAAGGTTGAATTGGGGCGATGAAATGTCAGGAAGAGTCACTTTTTTGATCAATTTTGGCCCAAAATAAAACCTATAGTCGGTTCTCCAATATGTGCCTCCAAAAACTCTTCAAAAAGCATCAAAATTCGTCGAATCTTCTAGAAACAGGGGCTGAACCGACATTTGCGTCATCGACGCCCATTCTGGCGACGTCGGCGTCAGTGTTCTGCAATTTAATTTGATGCTCACTGTCAAACGGCGCCATCGGCGCTGAATAAATTTCAACTTCTTCATTTTTGCTCTAAATTTCATCATTTTTTCTTCAAGTCCTAAAAATTCAACAACGTGCAAGAAAACATAAAAAGACCTTCCATTAAAGTGCAATATCACCAAGAATGAGTATAAAATATGGGTCTAAAAATGTATATATTTTTTGTGTATCAAGCCCCTACAATAAAGTGATTGTTGTCACAACGCTAATGAACAACTGTCAGACGGGTAGTATTGTTGTTGATGCAGAGAGTTCGATCAATATCTTATTCAAAAAGGTGTTCGATAAGATCGGCCTGAAGATCGATCTGTTGAAAGCGTCGGTCGGTTTATTGTTTGGATACTCTGAGGAAAGGAAGGAGGCATTGGGCCTTATTGCCCTAGTCATTTCTTAGGGAGAACCAGGGAAGCAAGCTACCTGCACATAGGATTTTCTCATGTTGGAAATCTTGCTGACCTACAATGTTATCTTTAGTCGGCTACTCTTGAACAACTACCAAGTGGTAGCTTCTACCTATCATGTAGTTGTAAAATTTTTGGGCAACGGAGAGTTGATTATAGTTAGGGGGAACTTAAATCAGTCTAGAAGTTGTTTTTTGCATACAACTTTGAATGTTGACCATGAACCCCTCAACATCCGAATCCAGGGGAAGAGGGCCTCAAGATCAGTGATATCGTCCTCCAAGTACAATATCTGATGCAGAAACTGATAAGATCTTCTTAATTAGTGAGAATTTTGATGCAGAACTCGGGGACAAATTGATACAGACACTTCGAGAGCACAGAGGAGGGTTTGCTTAGACTATAACATGTTATTGGCTGAACATCAGTCCCTATTTTTGACGGGTCCAACAAAAAATTTTGTCGCCCACCAGAACTCTAGCTGAATTTATAGCATTGGAGGCGCAAAAGCTTCTATACGTAAGTTATATCCGCGAAATCCAGTGCCCAACTCGACCCTTAAAACTCGTGATGTTTAAGAAGGCCAACGATAAGTAGTGAATGTGCATCGATTTCATCAACCTCAATGTTGCTTGCCCGAAAGGTACCTACCCTCGCGCTCCAAAGATTCAGTTTATTTCCTTTGACCTTAGGGCTACTGAGGTTTCCGTGGATGATGAAATTCAAGGATTGCTGGTCGGGGATAACAGGACATGTTGGGTCGACTACCTTCACGACTGGGTAGACTCAGGGTCCTAGTAGCTATGTATGCTGGGTTCGTACTACCTTGACCCCGTTACCTCTACCTTTGAAGATCATTCTACTTCTTGGGCCCTGTTGCTCCTTGACTTCGTTGATATCATTTTAACAGCCCAATGTCAATGAGTTGTGACCCGTTTGGGATACGACGATTTGTCCTCTGCCCTTATGACACAAACGTGCTTTGACATGTTAGGATATCTCTGTGGAGATGATTTATGGTTATTTTGTGGGCTTCGTACACGGATGAGCCACTACCCATTTAGGATATGAGAGACTCACTCCTGCTCGATGACTTAGCGTGAGCTTTGAAGCATTAAGACTTTTCCCACACAAAATAACCTTCATTCGAGTGTCTATTGCCCCAAGTTCATGATAATACAAAAAAAACTTCTTTTATCAAGAGTATTCTTGGGTACCCTCAAGATGTAATTAACAAAATGAGATATGTCCGCTTGATAGTGCTCTTGACCCCGAAACAGATACCTACACCTGATTCTCTGATTTTGAGTAGTTTACGTATGTTTTCTTTCACGTATATCGGTTTAAAGTGCTTTCGCCTGATCTTGTTTGGCAAAAAATTTTAACCTATCTTTGCAAGGTTTACTGCAAGTAAGCTCTCCACATTTTGTGTTTTCTCTTGTATATCATTATTGTCATTTGTATGTATTTTCTGGTTCCTCTTTTCTCCTGGTCATTTACATGATTAGGAAGGGAGACCTATTCGGGAAAGGGAAGTATACGACAATTGACAAGCTGTCAACTTCTTCTAAAATAAAAGAGAGAAAAACAAAAAAAAAACAATAATCCTTTAGCTTTGCGACATCTCTATCAAAATATGTTATTAGATCCCACACCTTTGATGCTTCAGCTTCGTTTGCATTGAAGTGTCGCTTGACTCCAATCATTCAATAATTACGACAGGCATCTCTATTCCTTACAATCTCCATATGAAACAGTGGCCAATCAGAAAGAAAAATAGTTATATTCTTTGAGAGAGTCGTTCAGATGATAGAAGATTCTCTCGCTGACAGCAATGAATCACAAACATCTTTTGGTGGATTATTCACAAAGATCAAGTTGTTTGGCACTAAGAGCTCCTCATCCAAACCCCAGTCCTCTAAAGCTGAGGACACAACCATAAACGTTAGGGTCAGCAAGACCCTTCTCAGAACAAAGCCATTAAAGTTTGAATCTAACATCAAATGAGCAAAGACAATGTCTGACTCAAAGGCCTTCGAGCCACATGTCTCTTTTAGCTTACTCTACTCCGACCCGAAGAAGATAGGAAGAAACAAAAAAATAACGACATACCTAAACATTTATTCATAGAATTTTTAGGTCAACTAGCTCAGATGTGTACATCCCAAGAAAAATGAATATGCAGTCAAGGTAAAGAAAAACCTGATTGAAAACTTTATTTTCAATAATGATTGAAAATTTTGCAAAATATCCTAACTTCTTACATAGTGGTTAAGAAAGAAAATATTTTCTTTTCTAAGTATAAAGAGATGACAAGGGCGAGTTATACATTTGGTGACCCTCTGTCATCGTCTCTGTCGTCTTCTTCCACCCCATCCTCTGAGTATGATATTAGAGTGGCAAATTTATATATGTCGGTCCATTTGGAGGATACAAAATTCACCTTTACCATTCAAGTGACCTCATAGGGTGCCCTTTCCCCATGCTTTGCGACAAGAAGTTTCACTTAACGCGAGTGAAAGAGATCTCAACAAAAAAAACTAATCAATTTTTTTCCATTGCGCCCATCTTCTTCTACACGGTTCGATTTACAAATATTGCATAGTTACAATCCATTTGAGCAGATAAAAAAAAAAAATCAACGAGTCCAAAATCAATACAATTTGAAAGAGGCTCAAACACTTAAAAAATTAGTCTCAATCAAGGGATTCCTTATGGTTATTCAAGAGAGTGTTTTGGGTTTTGTTGGAATTTACCACATACGAAACTCTCAAAATCTACAAATAAACATTCACTTTCGACATGAGAGGAATGATATATTGAAGAAATTGAGGCCATAAGAATCGTTGAGCTCTAGTGGACCACTACCACGACATGGCTATTGTCTGCTTAGTTATTAGAGCAGCAACAAACATCGAAATTTGACCATAATATGATGTTAGAAGGGGAATGATGATCAATATCCTATATGAAAGAGGGCCTTGCCTACAAAAAAATGAAAATATTTTGATGATAGAGATTGAATTATTCAATTTATTCTTTAAGCATATATTGAGTTGAACATTCTCAGTGTCAACCATTTGAACAAGACTATTATTATATTTTATATACTCAATCCTGTAGTATTTTTATAGATTATTCAATGATACGAAGCACATTTGGCAAAACACATATGAATCACACAGGTGAATCACGTAAGTATACATGTATTATAAGTAATATATGAAATTGAGTTTCGTGTATCGCCAACGAAAACGGAGTAAATCCCAAATTAAAAATTGTTCTAGTCTGCTAGTTAAAGTTCTAGCTTGAAAGTCCAAAGTTTGGTTTTTAGTCAAACTGGCAACCCTAATTTTTTAAAGTGATAAAACGTAAGCTAAAAATGTGAGAAAAGAGTTTATGAGGTTTGTAGTGTTGATGAATTCTCCCATGAATTGGTTATGTAGAAATGTACATTTAAACTAGTGATTCAAATTTAAGTGTCAAAATGGAGCATAATCTTCCTTATCTCACCAAGGCATCTAAGGAAAATTTGCTAGTACACTAGTTTACTTCCTTAAATTAGTGAACAATCCAAGAATCTGAATCTCTCTGATTAGTTTGCACAAATCCATAGGCAATATCCCTATTTCCTTAAATTCATGTGATTAACTTAATCATTCTACTAAAGTTTTTCCTATTTTTTAAGTTTAGGAAAATTTTGACTATCTTCCTGGTTGGGATGAATGTAAATTAAGTTTTCAAAGATAACACAACACTATATGCCAATTCTAACAAGAATCACACTAATAATTCAAATCTATCATTCCTACACTTCCAAAACAAAAAAGTAATGAATATCTAATCACTATGCATGCTTGTGAACAATATTTCGAGCATTGTACTAAAAGAAAACAACCAAATTACAAGGGTTTTACCAACTAAGAAACTCAAAGTAGTCAAAACTAAACAAATTATATGCCCTCCTCAAATCAAAGAAGGATTGCACATGTACCAATACAAGCTCACACTATAGACCTGCAATCTCTCTTCCTTACTTCACTCAGGCCCTGGATCCTTCTTCCTTCACATGCTCTTCACTGATATCCTCCTCCACAAAGGCGCTTTCTTTATGAAATCAGGTGGAAGAATAGTATAAAAGTCCTACATACATCAACTTAAACCATCTTATACTTGCCTTGCCAAAATTCATGTTTGAATGGTAAAAACCACCAAACCACGTGAATTGACACGCGGGCATTAATCAACAATGCTTATGTGTTAGGCATGAACATTGGTTCTTGTGCATCGAGCACCTAAGTACCCGGATGTACATGCTAGGCACCCGGATGTGCAGGATAGGCACCCGGATCTAGTTGTAACACATAGGTTCTTGGGATGTAGCGCCTATGTGCTTGAGCTATAGTGACTAGGTGTCACTATTATGACATATACTTTTTTTGTATTCGTCTTTTGCATGAATTTTGGGCTCATTTTGGGCGCCTAGACGCTTGGGTTTGGGCATCTAGGCACCTACTGACTATTATCAGAAGGTGCTCTCTGCTGGCGAAGAAAAACTTACTGGAAGTCACCTCCTTTGGCACCTAGGCACTAGTTCAGCCCTCAGCAAAACCTTCCTGAATTCTACACAACACATTACTAAAATATTTAAAAAAACATAGAAAAAATTGCAATAAAGACATCAAAACTATACATTTTCTATGCATGTAATACAACCCACTCCTCAAAATAATTAATTTTAATTTCAATACTTTTTTCATCCATAGCTCTAACCCGATTTAATTTGAATGGAAATTAAAATTAAAGTTAGTTTAAACCAAAGCCAACTAGGAATTAATCCTAGGATGAGTATAGGATCATCTCAAACTTAGTAAATAACATAAGAGGACAACCTTTTATCCAATTCCAACTCATGCCAAAATTCTATCGTAAGTTTGATCTTCGCTATGCATAGGCTAGACTTATTTTTGCTTAACCCTAATTGGCCTCCATGAACTAAGTTGATAATTTAGGCATTCAATATTTTTCTCAGTAGTTTAACTACATATTTATGTGATATGACTAACCAATAGATCCTTTAAGATTATCATATTAGCCCAAGTTTAATTTACAGTTGAATTAGCCCCAATATCCCTTAAACTTTGGACCTATCTGGTGATTTTGAACAAAATTACCCAACCGTTTCTTTGAACATTTTCGTAAAATTTAAATCACTAAACCATATGTTAATGGACAATAAATGAATATTATAGTGGGCTAATACCATTTGAACTGTAGCATGAGCCAATATGATTTAGTTGTAACAAATAAACCAAGCTATGAAATTGGATAAGGCTAATTCCTCCAATAGATTTGAAATTACCTAATGTAACCAAAATGAATATTTGGTGTCATTTGATTGAACCATTTGACCCAATTTAACCATATTGGACATTGTAGGACCAAAACAACTAAATAGAGAAAAAAGATTAATACATGCATGCATATGACCAAAGGAAAATATGTTGATATTTTCATACCTATTTTGCACTGTTTTTGATGATATTGCACTTTAAAGAAATGTATTTTTGATGTTTTGTTGCAAGAATGATGAATTAGGGTCATCAGAGCAAAAAGATGTAAAAAGGAGCAAATTTGGAGCGAAAAGGACCAAAATGTGAAAATTTGAACTAGGGCGCCGACGGCGAGCGCAACGGCGCCGACTACAGACTTTTTTCGAGACTCTAGAATTACTTCACTTAGAAGGCCCGCCGACGTCGCCCTCGAGGCCGTCGATGGCGAGCTCGGCGGTTATGTCCAACTATGCATTGGATGAGAACGAATTTTTGAGGGGTGCTTAGGAAACTCTTGGGAAAACTCATCCACAACTTTAAAAGAAGATTTTGGCCGAAAATTGGAGAGAGTCTAGAGGTCTTGGATGTTAGAAAGGTCCTGGAGGTTGGAGAGGTTCCATTTGTGTTTGCTAGAGAGTCTAAATTGTGAGGAATTCTTCGAGAGATTGTAAGAGTGGAGGGAAAGTGAAAGATTTCTTCATCCTTGCCACTTCAAAGAGGAATTCTGTGTGTTGTAAAGAGAGGAAGAGATTCAGAGAAACTTCGAGGAGTTTTATTGGGGAGAAATTAGAGGTAAGTTTATTTATTGTTATAGTTTGTATGACTTTGATTTTATATATGAATTCCGAGTTTCGTTGTGTTTTCCCCATGAGATCTGAGTAGTTTTTCCTGTCTTTCTCCTTGTCTTGAGATTTGAGAAATGGTGATTTGAATTGGTTGAGCCATGAAAATGTTAAAGAAATTGTGATGATCTTTTCACTTCGATCTTAATTTACTTTCAAT
>JXCR01148844.1:47834-65331 GCA_002079205.1 Phalaenopsis hybrid cultivar
AAAAAGAAAAGGATCATGAATACCCAGAATTAGAATATTCACTTACACCAATGAAAATTACTGTGGAGAAACCTCCACCACCATTTCCTCAAAGATTGAAGCAACACAAACAGAATAAATAATTTTCCAAGTTTTTAGAAATTCTTAAGAAGTTAACGACAAATATTCCCTTCGTAGAAGCTTTAGAGCAAATGCCCAATTATGTGAAATTTATGAAAGATATTCCGAACAAGAAAAGGAAGTTCACGAATAACGAAACTGTCGCACTTAGCGAAGAGTGTAGTGTAATTATTCAGAAAAAGCTTCCAGAAAAATCAAAAGATCCTAGCGGTTTCACTATACCGTGTGCTTTCGGTGAAAAATTTTACGGAAGAGCTTTATGTGATTTGGGAGCCAGCATTAATCTTATGCCTCTATAAATTTTCAAAAGATTAGGATTAGGAGAAGTCTCACCTACTTCTGTAACTCTTCAGTTAGTGGATCGTTCAGTTACATATCCTAAGGGAGTTCTAGAAGATGTGTTAGTAAAAGTTGATAAATTTATTTTTCCTATGGATTTCATTGTTTTAAATATGGAGGAAGATAAAGAAATACCTTTTAGAGGAAGATAAGAAAGGAAGAGTGACTATTGAGACAAAAAAAAATAATGAATTAATACATATCAGACAAGTTACTGGGTGGCGTATTTGCATTGATTATAGAAAAATTAAACCTCCCACTAGGAAAGATCACTTCCCTTTACCTTTTTAGACCAAATAGTAGATAGACTTGTTGGACACAAATATTTTTATTTTTTGGATGGATATACCGGTTACCACCAAATTCCTATTGCTTATGAGGATCAAGAAAAGACAACATTTACTAGTCCTTTTGGAATATTTACTTTTCGAAGAATGTTTTTTGGATTATGTAATGCACCTGCAACATTCTAGAGATGTATGATGTCTATATTTAATAAGTTAATGGATGATGGATTGAAAGTATTTATGAATGATTTCTATGTATTTGGAACATCATTTGACGCATGCTTAAATTATCTTGAAAAAGTTTTGGAGTTATGCTAAAGAACTAATTTTGTTATGAATTGGGAGAAATGTCAATTTATGGTTGCAGGAGGAATTATGTTAGAGCATAAAATTTCAGAAGATAGTATGGAAGCAGACCCTGCAAAAATCAAGTTATATCTAAACTAACACCTCCTACTAATGTAAGAGAGGTTAGGAGTTTTCTTGGACATTCAAGTTATATCTAAACTAACACCTCCTACTAATGTAAGAGAAGTTAGAAGTTTTCTTCGACAGACCCTGCAAAAATTCAAGTTATATCTAAACTAACACCTCCTACTAATGTAAGAGACGTTAGGAGTTTTCTTGGACATGTGGATTTTACAGGCGTTTTATTAAAGATATTTCAAAAATTACCAAACCTCTATGCCAACTTTTAGAAAAGGAACTGTGGAATGTAAGAGAGGTTAGGAGTTTTCTTGGACATGTTGGATTTTACATGCGTTTTATTAAAGAATATTTTTGAAAATTACCAAACCTCTATGCCAACTTTTAGAAAAGGACAAGAAATTTGAATTTACTGAAAAAAATTTACCAAACCTATATGCCAACTTTTAGAAAAGGACAAGAAATTTGAATTTACTGAAAGCTGTTTAAATGCCAGCAGACCTTCCAAAAATTCAAGTTATATCTAAACTAACACCTCCTACTAATGTAAGAGAGGTTAGGAGTTTTATGGACATGTTGGTTTTTACAGGCGTTATATTAAAGATTTTTCAAAAATTACCAAACCTCTAGATTCAAGTTATATCTAAACTAACACCTCCTACTAATGTAAGAGAAGTTAGGAGTTTTCTTGGATTCAAGTTATATCTAAACTAACACCTCCTACTAATGTAAGAGAAGTTAGAAGTTTTCTTCGACAGACCCTGCAAAAATTCAAGTTATATCTAAACTAACACCTCCTACTAATGTAAGAGACGTTAGGAGTTTTCTTGGACATGTGGATTTTACAGGCGTTTTATTAAAGATATTTCAAAAATTACCAAACCTCTATGCCAACTTTTAGAAAAGGAACTGTGGAATGTAAGAGAGGTTAGGAGTTTTCTTGGACATGTTGGATTTTACATGCGTTTTATTAAAGAATATTTTTGAAAATTACCAAACCTCTATGCCAACTTTTAGAAAAGGACAAGAAATTTGAATTTACTGAAAAAAATTTACCAAACCTATATGCCAACTTTTAGAAAAGGACAAGAAATTTGAATTTACTGAAAGCTGTTTAAATGCCAGATTTCTTGGACATGTTGGATTTTACAGGCGTTTTATTAAAGATTTTTCAAAAATTACTAAACCCTTGGACATGTTAGATTTTACAGGCGTTTTATTAAAGATTTTTCAAAAATTACTAAACCTCTGTGCCAACTTTTAGAAAAGGACAAGAAATTTGAATTTACTAAAAGCTGTATAAATGCCTTTGAGTTATTAAAGGAAAAATTAATCACAACCCCTATTATAGTTTCACCTAACTGGGAGAAACNGTTATTATTTTCCTAACTTAAGCCCACTATCTTCGGACCATCCAATTGAATTAACCTCCGAGTCATAATAATTTATAAAATTATAATTCTACCATTATCATGAAATTGTGGAAAATTGGTTTCTACCTCTTAACCCATTATATTTCAAGCATTTAAGGGTGTTTACTGCGATCAAAATATACCCATTTACCCTTTNCTTATTATTTTCCTAACTTAAGCCCACTATCTTCGGATCATCCAATTGAATTAACCTCTGAGTCATAATAATTTATAAAATTATAATTCTACCATTATCATGAAAATGTGGAAAATTGGTTTGTACCTCTTAACCCATTATATTTCAAGCATTTAAGGGTGTTTACTGCGATCAAAATATACCCATTTACCCTTTGGTTTATCCTAATTTTTAATTAATACATCAAGATCCAAAATTACCATTTTGCCCCTAGGGCTCTCCACTTCATAACTCATCAAATATAACTTGAATGACTTTGAAATTTTTATGGTACCCCACTCATGGGTTAATTAAACTATCAAAGGAGAAAATATGATTTTTCCATTTTTTATTTAATTTATATAATAATTTTTAGCTCAAAAATAAGATTTTCAATATTAATTTATTTAGTTAATCAAAGTAAAGTTTTTATTTATGGAAAAATTATTGGTGGTTAAACTAGNAACTTTGAAATTCTTATGATACCCCACTCATGGGTTAATTAAACTATCAAAGGAGAAAATGTGATTTTTCCATTTTTTATTTAATTTATATAATAATTTTTAGCTCAAAAATAATATTTTTAATATTAATTTATTTAGTTAATCAAAGTAAAGTTTTTATTTATGGAAAAATTATTGGTGGTTAAACTAGGTTAGAGGACCACCTGGACAAAATTTCATGATTTTTAAAATTATATTTTAATTATTATAATTATTTATTGATTTTAATGATTAATTAAATAAAAAAATATGTTTTAATTTTAAAAATCACTTTTTATATTTTTCTTAAATTTTCTTAAGCCCAAAGAACTCAAAGAAATAAATTTTTTATTTTTATGACTTTATTTTATTTGTTATAATTATTTTAATGAAAAATTAAAAAAAAAATGCATTTTTGGCATTTAAAAACTCATAGCTAAATTAGGAAAATTAAGAAAAATATTTTAAGGGGTCCTAAGTGATTAGAGAACAATTTTGGGCATTTTAATATTTTTGCAATTTTTTATTATTTTTAATTATTTTTAATCCAAAATGTAGCTAAAAAATGAACTAATTATTTTACCATAAGTTTTATTTTTTCTAAGTGCCCCTCATCATAAAGAAATTAGAAAACTACTTTTCATAATTTTCCTATATATATTTAATTTATTTTAATTATTTTAATGCAAAAATATCATTTTACTTAGAAAATAGACTTTAGTAATCAAGTTAATTCAAATGAGTTTCAAATTTTTACAATGAGTTAAAATGATCATTATTTATAGTGTGGAATCATTTTTGTTAATTATTGAATATTATTTTATTTATTTTAATTTTAGTGGGTCTTTATGATATAGTTAGGCATAGTAATTTACATAAATATTTAAACTTAATTTTTATTTTTCCTAGAGTCCTCTGACCAAAGGAAACCAACCAAAATAAGTCTTATATTTTTTTTATTTATATTTAAATTTATATAATTATTTTAAGCAAAAATAGACAAGTAGGCTTGAGAATTAGGGTTTAAATCTAGAGATGCTCTCTGATCTTGGAAAAATCAGTGAACATCCCTAATAACATGAGAAATCAACCCCTAAAGTTTCAGTCCATGATGATTATTATATACTTAATCAGAATTAAAATAGTAAAGAGGGTATTTAATTAAATAAAAATCAGAGACATGTCAAATATTATTTATTTTTATTCCACATTATTTTCCTCTATTCACTGAGCAAGTTTTTATGATTTTTTTACACCAGGTTATGGATTTTCAAAGTTAACTGAATTAAATAAATCAAAACAAATCATATTTTCCTTCTTAACCACGTGGCAGCGGCATCATCCTACGACGCTCTGAAAGGCCACACATCGCTCCGCCATTTTACGCTTTCATCCAAATAGCATCTTTATATTCCATTCATTCGTTAAGCATGATCCCATCCCCCATCTGATACATGCGTAATCCAACGGTCCTTTTTCTTCGTCCCTAACTCGCCTAGCCCAAGAATTGCCCACCTTCTAGGCATAAGATCTTTCACTACACTCAAACGAATCACATGGAGTTTGTTCATACACCTTCATCTACTCCAAAAAAACCTATTTATATGGTTGATCAAGCATGAAATTAAACATTTCTTCACAAAGGCCCAAACCGAGCTCAATTTGGGTAAAAATGAGCTATAACTTTGTCCAAGAGGTTTGGCCTCAATTAGATGCTTGCAGAAACTTTGGTGGAGTCTGGGAAACCTCCTGGTAGTGTCACTTTGGTATGGTGAATTGTTTGTGTACAACCTCCTCAAGTAGGCGGTGCGGCCTTGGTCTTGAGCTTGCCTAGAGTGGCTATGGGATGGGGCTTACAGTGGGGTTCTTCTTTGTTTGGTCTGCGGATGGTGAGGGGCAAGTTAATTTGAAGTTTCAGCAAGTGTTTTGGAGTTTTGGAAGATGACCAAAATATGGCCTTGATTTCAGTGGAGAAATTGGGCTCAAGCAATGGGGATGATGGCTGGGAAATGGTTGGAATAGGCTTTGGAGGTCTTAGAGAAGCTCTGGAAGCAATTTGGCAGAGTCTCCCCAAGATCTAATGCATTCTCTATGTTTATATAGAGGGGTAAAGAGTGGCCACCACGGCTGGCTAGTGGGTGCAATCAGTTGCTTATGTAGAGGAAAGGAAGGTGCAAGAGACCAATCAAGGTGAGTCAACTCAAGGAATTCTAATATTGGGTTTATGGCTTAGGGTGGTTCACAGTTTTGGTGTTTTCCAGCAACTAGGTCGGCCGACAAGGATATGAGAGGTGGATAGGTGGTTCAGGGATG
This sequence comes from Phalaenopsis hybrid cultivar, assembly GCA_002079205.1. Lineage (NCBI taxonomy): Eukaryota > Viridiplantae > Streptophyta > Magnoliopsida > Asparagales > Orchidaceae > Phalaenopsis > Phalaenopsis hybrid cultivar. The sequence continues at coordinate 53,389 of JXCR01148844.1, forward strand.
CCATAAAAAGCCATAATTGTGATTAGTTGCGTGGTTTAATGGTTGATAGCAAATAAACATTTGGTTTAGCCACTTTTAGGAGGAAATCCCTTAATTCAAGGGACCCTTGGTCCATGGCTAAAGTAGGTTGGGCTAGGTGGATCTAGCTTGGTCCCTAAGGCTCTAATGCTAGCTTTGGTGATCATGTTTTGGTCAATTTCAATGGATTTGGTCAAATTTGGGGCTTGGGTTAAAATTTGGGCTTTTGGTTTGAACTTGGATCTAGGTTTGGTTTGGGTCAAGTGATTGATCAAATTGACTTAGATAACTGTCATGAGTAATTTGGGAAAGGAATTGGGTGATTTTGTGGGATTTTGCTTGTGGTCAATATTGGGGCATTTGGACTAGAATTGGGTTTGGATTGTGCTATGGTTCAAGGGATTGTGATGAAGAATTTTGGATATCAATTGGGTGGAAATTATGGAGTTATAAAGTTCAATTTAGTGATATTTGGGTTTTAAGAAAAAAATGGGGATTTTGACTTAGGTGAGATTTGGTCAAATTGAACTTCATGAGTGGTCACGATTGGTTTTGAAAGTGTTTGAAATGATTTTTAGAGGTCTAGGGAAAATTTGGGCCACCAAGGGTATTTTGGCAATTTTGGCAAAGTTAGCGGTATTTTGGGAATTTTCAAAATTTTTGAATGTTTTAGGCAAATTGNAATGGGGATTTTGACTTAGGTGAGATTTGGTCAAATTGAACTTCATGAGCGGTCACGATTGGTTTTGAAAGTGTTTGAAATGATTTTTGGAGGTATAGGGAAAATTTGGGCCACCAAGGGCATTTTGGCAATTTTGGCAAAGTTAGCGGTATTTTGGGAATTTTCAAAATTTTTGAATGTTTTAGGCAAATTGAGTTGTTTAAAAGAGTTTGAAATGATTTTTGGACAAAATTGGGTAGTTTTGGGCAATTTGGGAAGATTTAAGGTTTCAAGGGCAATTTGGTAGTTTTGATAAAGTTTGGGGGCAAAAGACTAAATTGGGTATTTAGGTAGGATGAGGTCAATTGAGGATGCTAATAATAAAACTACCCTTTTTTTGAGAGACGAGACCAAGGGAAATCCCTTTTTGAGTCCTCCATGTGCTGGTCTTAGCCAAATCCTAACATAAAGCTGATAGTTTAGGGGACCATCCACGTGAGTTTCCAAAAGAGTAAGGGATCAAGCTAAGCATGTTTGGTTAAGGGTTGAGGTTGTGAGTGTAAGTGAAGGGTATCAAGTTGTGTATGCAAGACTGACCAAGAACAAACCACCCAAGGCTAATCCTAAAGGCAAACAGTCTTATGGGGGATTCTTCTTGAGCTCCCCCATATTGGCTTCACCTACTAAGTCTTAAAGGTAAGAGCTAAAATGTGAAACTTCAAGATGAGCAAAGAAGCGTTTTAGAATTTCTAATGGTGAGGGTTCCTTTACTAGTTGACCAGAGGAAAATATGTTGAGATTTTCATACCTATTTTATACTGTTTTTGATGATATTACGCTTTAAAGAAAAGTATTTTTGATGTTTTGTTGCAGGAATGATGAATTAGGGTCATTGGAGCAAAAATATGTAAAAAGGAGTGAATTTGGAGCAAAAAGGACCAAAATGTGCAGAATTGAACTAGGGCGTCGACGGCGCCATCGACCTCGCCGACGACGAGATTTTCCCGTGATTCAAGAATTAATTCATTAAGAAGGTCCGCCAATGGCGCCCTCGAGGCCGCCGACGGTGAGCTAGGCGGTTATTCCCAATCAGGCTTTGGAAAAGGCCAAAGTTTGAAGGGATGCTTAGGAAACTCTTGGGAAAGCTCATCCACAACTTTAAAAGAATGTTTTGGCTGAAAATTGAAGGGAGAAGAAGTGCTAAAGAGAGTTCCTGGAGGTTAGAATTGTTCCAATAGTGTGTAAAAATTGTGAGAAATTCTTCGAGAGATTATAAGAGTGGAGGGAAAGTGAGAGATTTCTTCTTCCTTGCTGCTTTGAAGAGGAATTCTATGTGCTGTAAAAGAAAGGAAGAGATTCAAAGGAATTTCGAGGAGTGTTCTTGAGGAGAAATTAGAGATAAGTTATTTACTTATTGTATTTTGTATGACTTTAATTTTATATATGAATTTTCAGTTTTGTTGTGTTTTTCTCATGAGATCTTAGTAGTTTTCTCTGTCTTTCTCTTTGTCTTGAGATTTGTGAAATGGTGATTTGAATTGGTGAAGCCATGAAAATGTTTAAGAAATTGCGATGACATTTTCACTTCGATCTTAGTTTACTTTCAATCTGGCCAATTGATTTGTTAAACTATGTTGAGTTTTACATCAAAAGTGAAGATTACATCCAAGATTTAGGGAGGTCAAAGCCCTTGGAAGTTGGGTGCAAATAATCGTGAAGATTACATCCAAGATTCAGGGAGGTCAAAGCCCTTGGAAGTTAGGTGCAAATAAATAAAGAAATAAAATTATCGGGAGTAGAATTGGAGATTTTAGAGTGACAGACTAAAATCCCCAATTCGGTCAAAATAGTAACTTGGTGATTGTAGAGTGACAAACTAAAATCCTTAATTCGGTCCTATCATTTGGGTGTTGAAGTGTAGATGTTAGAGGTCAAAGCCCTTGGAAGTTGGGTGCAAATAAATAGGGAAATAATATTATCGGGCATAAAGATCAAAGCCCTTGGAAGTTGGGTGCAAATAAATAGGGAAATATTATTATCGGGCATAGAATTGTAAAAGCCCTTGGAAGTTGGGTGCAAATAAATAAAGAAATAATATTATCGGGCGTAGAATTGGACCAAGCCCTTGGAAGTTGGGTGCAAATAAATAGAGAAATAATATTATCGGGCGTAGAATTGGAGCTCTTGGAAGTTGGGTGCAAATAAATAGGGAAATAATATTATCGGGCGTAGAATTGGAGATTTTCAAAGCCCTCGGAAGTTGGGTGCAAATAAATAGGGAAATAATATTATCGGGCGTAGAATTGGAGATTTTAGATTAGAAGTTGGGTGCAAATAAATAGGGAAATAAAATTATCAGGCGTAGAATTGGAGATTTTAGAGGAAAGTTGGGTGCAAATAAATAGGGAAATAAAATTATCGGGCGTAGAATTGGAGATTTTAGAGTGAAAAGTTGGGTGCAAATAAATATGGAAAAAAAATTATCGAGCGTAGAATTGGAGATTTTAGAGTGACAGACTAAAATCCCCAATTTGGTGCAAATAAATAGGGAAATAAAAATTATCGAGCGTAGAATTGGAGATTTTAGAGTGGAAAGCTAAAATCCTCAATTTGGTCCTATCATTTGGGTGTTGAAGTGTAGATGTTAGCCCTCAGGCAACTAAAATCCCCAATTCGGTCCTATCGTTTGGTTGCTAAAGTATAGATGTTAGCCCTCAGGCGAGGGGAACGTGGGAGCTCCAAAGTGCGAGCCGGTATACCCCCAGCCTAGCCGCAAATTCAGTAAACAAGCGTAGGATTAGTCAATGTTCTTTATGCCTGGAAAAAGGGCAAAGAATAGATATGCTCATATTTGGCACAATATAATTTGAACTGATTCACTTTATTCATTCACTATAATTTATTGACAAGGAGAAGGATGTTTTTTTATATATTGAATATCACATTTAAACTTTCATTAATATCATTCATTATTTAATAGTTATTAAAATTACATATTTATTGCAATTGCCTATTAGTGACAGATAAGCAAATTGAACTTCATTGTTGTGATTAAAGTATTACTTTTTCTAAAATCTTAGCTCGTAATTCTAAACTACTCCCTGTGGGATCGATATCTAGGACCCCATTAGAGCCACATATTACTTGAGTGATACATATAGTTGCGTTGATAAGTGTGACTTTACAATTATTGAATATTTATTACGTCCATATTTATCTTATAGGTCAAGTTTTTGACGTCGTTGACGGGGAGTGAGTGAGTGAGTAACGGACAAATTATGATTATTAGAAAATTTTTAGTTGAATTGCAACTTATTTTTATATTTAGTTAATTATATTATTGTGTACTAATTTCAAATTGTATGCGTAAATTTGGACCTGAAAATCTTATAACCTACGATTCAGAATTAGAACGCACTGTTAGAAGGATTAGAAGATTNGTAATTATTTATTTATTTTAATGATTAATTAAATAAAAAAATATGCTTTAATTTTAAAAATCACTTTTTATATTTTTCTTAAATCTTCTTAAGCCCAAAGAACTCAGAGAAATAAAATTTTTATTTTTATGACTTTATTTTATTTGTTATAACTATTTTAATGAAAAATTAAAAAAAAATGCATTTTTGGCATTTAAAAACTCATAGCTAAATCAGGAAAATTAAGACAAATATTTTAAGGGGTCCTAAGTGATTAGGGAATAATTTTGGGCATTTTAATATTTTCGCAATTTTTTTATTATTTTTAATTATTTTTAATCCAAAATGTAGCTAAAAAATGAACTAATTATTTTAACATAAGTTTTATTTTTCCTAAGTGCCCCTCATCAAAAGGAAATTAGAAAACTACTTTTCATAATTTTCCAATATATATTTAATTTATTTTAATTATTTTAATGCAAAAATATCATTTTACTTAGAAAATAGACTTTAGTAATCAAGTTAACTCAAATGAGTTTCAAATTTTTACAATGAGTTAAAATGATCATTATTTATAGTGTGGAATTATTTTTGTTAATTATTGAATATTATTTTATTTATTTTAATTTTAGTGGGTCTTTATGATTTAGTTAGGCATAGTAATTTACCTAAATATTTAAACTTAATTTTTATTTTTCCTAGAGTCCTCTGACCAAAGGAAACCAACCAAAATAAGTCTTATATTTTTTTGATTTATATTTAAATTTATATAATTATTTTAAGCAAAAATAGACAAGTAGGCTTGAAAATTAGGGTTTAAATCTTGAGATGCTCTCTGATCTTGGAAAAATCAGAGAACATCCCTATTAACATAAGGAATCAACCCCTAAAGTTTCAATCCATGATGATTATTATTTACTTAATCAGAATTAAAATAGTAAAGAGGGTATTTAATTAATTAAAAATCAGAGACATGTCAAATATTATTTACTTTTATTCCACATTATTCTCTTTTATTCACTGAGCAAGTTTTTATGATTTTTCTACACCAGGTTATGGATTTTCAAAGTTAACTGAATTAAATAAATCAAAACAAATCATATTTTCCTTCTTAACCATGTGGCAGCGGCATCATCCTACGACGCTCTGAAAGGCCACGCATCGCTCCGCCATTTTACACTTTCATCCAAATAGCATCTTTATATTCCATTCATTCGTTAAGCATGATCCCATCCCCCATCTGATACATGCGTAATCCAACGATCCTTTTTCTTCGTCCCTAACTGGCCTAGCCCAAGAACTGCCCACCTTCTAGGCATAAGATCTTTCACTACACTCAAACGAATCACATGGAGTTTGTTCATACACCTTCATCTACTCCAGAAAAACCTATTTATATGGTTGATCAAGCATGAAATTAAACATTTTTTTCACAAAGGCCCAAACCGAGCTCAATTTGGATAACAATGAGCTATAGCTTTGTCCAAGAGGTTTGACCTTAATTAGATGCTTGCATAAACTTTGGTGGAGTCTGGAAAACCTCCTGGTAGTGTCACTTTGGTATGGTGAATTGTTTGTGTACAAGCTCCTCAAGTAGGCGGTGCGGCCTTGGTCTTGAGCTTGCCTAAAGTGGCTGTGGGATGGGGCTTTCAGTGGGGTTCTTCTTTGTTTGGTCTGCGGATGGTGAGGGGCAAGTTAATTTGAAGTTTCAGCAAGTGTTTTGGAGTTTTGGAAGATGACCGAAATATGGCCTTGATTTCAGTGGAGAAATTGGACTCAAGCAATGGGGATGATGGCTGGGAAATGGTTGGAATAGGCTTTGGAGGTCTTAGAGAAGCTCTGGAAGCAATTTGGTAGAGTCTCCCCAAGATCTAATGCATTCTCTATGTTTATATAGAGGGGTAAAGAGTGGCCACCACGGCTGGCTAGTGGGTGCAATCAGTTGCTTATGTGGACGAAAGGAAGGTGCAAGAGACCAATCAAGGTGAGTCAATTAAAGGAATTCTAATTTTGGGTTTATGGCTTAGGGTGGTTCACAGTTTTGGTGTTTTCCAGCAACTAGGCCGACCGACAAGGATATGGGAGGTGGATAGGTGGTTCAGGGATTCCATAAGAAGTCATAATTGTGATTAGTTGTGTGGTTTAATGGTTGATAGCAAATAAACATTTAGTTTAGCCACTTTTAGGAGGAAATCCCTTAATTCAAGGGGCCCTTGGTCCATGGCTAAAGTAGGTTGGGCTAGGTGGATCTAGCTTGGTCCCTAAGGCTCTAATGCTAGCTTTGGTGATCATGTTTTGGTCAATTTCAATGGATTTGGTCAAATTTGGGGCTTGGGTTAAAATTTGGGCTTTTGGTTTGAACTTGGATCTAGGTTTGGCTTGGGTCAAGTGATTGATCAAATTGACTTAGATAATTGTCATGAGTAATTTGGGAAAGGAATTGGGTGATTTTGTGGGATTTGACTCGTGGTAAATATTGGGGCATTTGGACTAGAATTGGGTTTGGACTGTATTATGGTTCAAGGGATTGTGATGAAGAATTTTGGATATCAATTGGGTGGAAATTATGGAGTTATAAAGTTCAANTTGGATGTTAGAAAGGTCCTGGAGGTTGGAGAGGTTCCATTTGTGTTTGCTAGAGAGTCTAAATTGTGAGGAATTCTTCGAGAGATTGTAAGAGTGGAGGGAAAGTGAAAGATTTCTTCATCCTTGCCACTTCAAAGAGGAATTCTGTGTGTTGTAAAGAGAGGAAGAGATTCAGAGAAACTTCGAGGAGTTTTATTGGGGAGAAATTAGAGGTAAGTTTATTTATTGTTATAGTTTGTATGACTTTGATTTTATATATGAATTCCGAGTTTCGTTGTGTTTTCCCCATGAGATCTGAGTAGTTTTTCCTGTCTTTCTCCTTGTCTTGAGATTTGAGAAATGGTGATTTGAATTGGTTGAGCCATGAAAATGTTAAAGAAATTGTGATGATCTTTTCACTTCGATCTTAATTTACTTTCAATCTGTCCAATTGATTTGTTAAAATATTTTGAGTTTTACAACTAAAGTTAAGATTACATCCATGATTCAAGGAGGTCAAAACTCGTGGAAGTTGGGTGCAAATAAATATGAAAATAAAATTATCGGGCGTAGAATTGGAGATTTTAGAGTGACAGGCTAAAATCCCCAATTCGGTCTTATCGTTTGGGTGCTGAAGTGTAGATGTTAGCCCTTAGGCGAGGGGAACGTTGGAGCTCCGAAGTGAGAGTCGGTATCCTCCCAGCCTAGTCGCAGATTCAGTAAACAAGCGTAGGATTAGTCAATATTCTTTATGTCTGGACCAAATGGTAAAGAATATGTATGCTCCTATTTGGCTCAATACAAATTGAACTGATTCGCTTTATCAATTCACTATAATTTCTTGACAATGAGAATGATGATTTCTTATATATTGAATATCACATTAAAAACCTCATTAGTATAATTAGTTAATTAAGAGTTATTAAAATTACNGTGTTAGCCCTCAGATGAGGGGAACATGGGAGCTCCAAAGTGAGAGCCGGTAACCTCCCAGCCTAGCCGCAGATTCAGTAAACAAGCGTAGGATTAGTCAATGTTCTTAATGCATGGACCAAAGTGTAAAGAATAAGTATGCTCCTATTTGGCACAATACAAATTGAACTGATTCACTTTATCCATTTACTATAATTTCTTGACAAGANACTGAAGTGTAGTTGTTAGCCCTGAGGTGAGGGGAACATGGGAGCTCCAAAGTGAGAGCCGGTATCCTCCCAGGCTAGCCGCAAATTCAGTAAACAAGCGTAGGATTAATCAATGTTCTTTATGCCTAGACTAAAGGGAAAAGAATATGTATGCTTTTATTTGGCACAATAAAAATTAAACTAATTCACTTTATCCATTCACTATAATTTCTTGACAAGGAGAAGGATGCTTTCCTTTATATTGNCTTCTAATATCTTAGTTCGTAGTTCTAATATTACTCCCTGTGGGATCAATATCTATGACTTCATTAGAGCCCTATATTACTTGAGTGATACGTATACTTGCGTTGATAAGTGTGACTTTACAATTATTAAATTTTTATTACATCCATATTTTTCTTATATTTTAAGCACATAAGAAGTCGCTCGTCAAGTTTTTGGCACCGTTGTCGTGGAGTGATTGAGTGAGTGAGTCAAATCAAAATTAGAGTAACAGACAAATTAAGATTATTAGAAAATTTTTACTTGAATTGCAACTTATTTTTATATTTAGTTAAATATATAATTGAGTATTAATTTCAAATTGCATGCATAAATTTGGACCTGATAATCTTATACCCTACAATTCGGAATTAGAACGCACTGTTAGAAGGATTAGAAGATTAAGAAGATAACCTAGAAATTCTGATACAATGGAAAACAACTTGAACAATCAAGGAATAGAGAATGAACACCAACCTAGACCCCTACGAGATTGTGCAAATCCTACAACAGATGAAATTTACTTATCTATTCAAAATTCTGGTGTAGCTGCTAATTCATTTGAGCTTAAACCTGCTATTATCCAAATGGTACAAAACAATCACAGCAGGTACACCAAATGAAGATCCTAACTAACACCTTGCTAGTTTTTTAGAACTGTGTGCTACTTTTAAATATGATAAAGCCTCAAACGATGCTGTGAAACTTAGAATTTTTCCTTTTTCACTGAGGGATAAGGCTAAGATGTGGTTAAATTTGTTAGCATTAAGATCTATTAGAACTTGGGGATAACTTTCACAGAAATTTCTATCCAAATACTTCCCTCCATCCAAAACAGCTAAACTTAAAAATGACATAACATCGTTCTGTTAGNACCTATTAGTGACATATAAGCAAATTGAATTTCGTTGTTGCGATTAAAATATTGCTTTTCTAAAATCTTAGTTCGTAGTTCTAATATTACTCCCTGTGNATGCTTTCCTTTATATTGAATATCACAATTAAACCCTCGTAAGTATCATTAGTTATTTAATAGTTATTAAAATTACATATTTATTTCAATTGCCTATTAGTGATAGATAAGCAATTTGAATTATATTGTTGTGATTAAGTATTGCTTTTCTAAAATCTTAGTTTGTAGTCATAAGCAAATTGAATTCCATTGTTGCGATTAAGTATTGCTTTTTCTAAAATCTTAGTTTGTAGTTCTATATAAGAAATTTGAATTACATTGTTGTGATTTAGTATTAATTTTCTAAAATCTTAGTTCGTAGTTCTAATATTACTCCCTGTGGGATCGATATCTAGGACTCCATTAGAGCNACGGGGAGTGAATGAGTGAGTAATGGACAAATTATGATTATTAGAAAATTTTTACTTGAATTGCAACTTACTTTTATATTTAGTTAATTATATTACTGTGTACTGATTTCAAATTGTATGTGTAAATTTGGACATGAAAATCTTATACCCTACGATTCAGAATTAGAATGCACTGTTAGAAGGATTAAAAAATTAAGAAGAGAACCTAGAAAAAAATCTTATAACCTACGATTCAGAATTAGAACACACTATTAGAAGGATTAGAAGATTAAGAAGAGAACCTAGAAATTCTGATATAATGGAAAACAACATGAACAATCAAGGAATAGAGAATGAACCTAGAAATCCTGACACAATGGAAAACAACGTGAACAATCAAGGAATAGAAAATGAACATCCAAACCTAGACCCCTAAGAGATTATGCAAATCCTACAGCAGATGAGATTCACTTATCTATCCAAATCTAGACCCTTAAGAGATTATGCAAATCCTACAGCAGATGAAATTCACTTATCTATCCAAAATAGATGTAGCTGCTAATTCATTTGAGCTTAAACCTGCTATTATTCAAATGGTACAGAACAATCAATTTGGAGGTACACCAAATGAAGATCCTAACTAATTCATTTGAGCTTAAACCTACTATTATCCAAATGGTACAAAATAATCAATTCAAAGGTACACCAAATGAAGATCCTAATTTAAATCTTAAACCTGCTATTATCCAAATGGTACAAAACAATCAATTCGGAGGTACACCAAATGAATGCTTAAACCTGCTATTATCCAAATGGTACAAAATAATCAATTCAGAGGTACACCAAATGAAGATTACAGCAGATGAGATTCACTTATCTATCCAAAATCCTGATGTAGCTGCTAATTCATTTGAGCTTGAACTTGCTATTATCCAAATGGTACAAAACAATCAATTCGGAGGTACACCAAATGAAGATCCGAACCAAGACCCTTAAGAGACTATGCAAATCCTACGGCAGATGAAATTCAGTTATCTATCCAAAATCCTGATGTAGCTGCTAATTCATTTGAGCTTAAAGCAGATGAAATTCACTCATCTATCCAAAATCCTGATGTAGTTGCTAATTCATTTGAGCTTAAACTTGCTATTATCTAAATGGTACAAAATAATCAATTCGGAGGTACACCAAATGAAGATCCTAATTTACACATCGCTTATCATGAACACCAACCTAGACCCCTACGAGATTATGCAAATCCTACAACAGATGAAATTCACTTATAAAACCCTAGATCTCTACGAGATTATGCAAATCCTACAGCAGATGAAATTCACTTATTTATCCAAAATCCTGATGTAGCTTTATACAATGGAAAACAACATGAACAATCAAGGAATAGAGAATGAACACCAACCTAGACCCCTAAGAGATTATGCAAATCCTACAACAGATGAAATTCACTTATCTATCTAAAATCCTGATGTAGCTGCTAATTCATTTGAGCTTAGTTATGCAAATCCTACAGCAAATGAAATTCACTTATCTATCCAAAATCCTGATGTAGCTGCTAATTCATTTGAGCTTAAACCTGCTATTATCCAAATGGTACAAAATAATCAATTCGGAGGTACACCAAATGAAGATCCTAACATACACCTCGCTAGTTTTTTAGAACTGTGTGCTACTTTTAAATATGACAGAGTCTCAAAAGATGTTGTTAGAATTAGAATTTTTCCTTTTTCACTGAGGGATAAGGCTAAGATGTGGTTAAATTTGTTAGCACCAGGATCTATTAGAACTTGGGGAGAACTTTCACAGAAATTTCTATCCAAATATGTCCCTCCATCCAAAACTGATAAACTTAGAAATGACATAACATCGTTCTATCTGATTGATGGTTAGTCAATATATGAAGCTTGAGAGAGATTTAAAGATCTTCTTAGGAAATGCCCTCATCATTCGTTACCAGATTGCTAATAATTCAAACTTTTTATAATGGATTAGTGGGATCGCTTAGATCGATTATAGATGATGCAGCTGGTGGTTCTTTAATGTCAAAACCTTTTGATAAGGCTTATTCATTAATAGAAGAGATGGCTACCAANATCTATTAGTGACAGATAAGCAAATTGAACGTCATTATTTTGATTAAAGTATTGCTTTTCTTAAATCTTAGTTCGTAGTTCTAATCTTACTCCCTGTGGGATTGATATCTAGGACTCCATTAGAGTCATATATTACTTGAGCAATACGTATACTTGTGTTGATAAGTGTGACTTTACAATTATTGAATATTTATTATGTCCATATTTATCGAATCTATAACTGTTAATGAGTTTTGGTGCAGTTGCTGAGGAATTAAATCTTTTAACTGCAGTTTTAAATACTTATATTTTTAAGCATATATAAAGTCGCGGTCAAGTTTTTGGCGCCGTTGCCGGGGAGTGAGTANTAGGGCTTAGATTGTACAACAGGATTGTACAAATGCCTATAAGATGTGTTTGAGGATTTATGTTGCACTAGGCAAACGACCTCGAGTTCCTATGGCTTTGTTGTTTAAAGTTAAGGAAGG
>JXCR01148844.1:65402-85158 GCA_002079205.1 Phalaenopsis hybrid cultivar
TTGTTGTAGATACTCTCACTGTTGAAGACGGTCGGGCTGCCCATCATTTAAGCTCCAAGCTTCTCGTTGTAGCAGAGTTCAAGTTTTCTAGGTCATTTGGTTATAATTTCAAATCAAGTGACCCTATGGTTAAAGTTCTTTAAATTTTATTATGGGCATATTAAAGTTGATTAAAGCCAAGTGACCCTATGGTTAAAGTTCTTTAAATTTTATTATGGGCATATTAAAGTTGATTAAAGCGAGATAACCCTATGGTTAAAGTTCTTTAAATTTTTATTATGGGCATATTAAAGTTGATTAAAGCGACATCGGTCAAGATCTCATGGTTCCATCGTCCCGGCACCACTATTTTCTATTGGAATCACTTAGTCCATGTCAAGATCCCACGGTTCCGTCATCCTGACACCACTATTTTCTATTGGAATCACTTAGTCCAAATGAATTTACTAAACTCAACTTAATGANTTATGTAACTCTACAATTAGCGGATCGTTCAATTACATATCCTAAGGGAGTTGTAGAAGATGTGTTAGTAAAAGTGGATAAATTTATCTTTCCTGTGGATTTCATTGTTTTATATATGAAGGAAGATAAAGAAATACCTATCATTTTAGNATTGTTTTATATATGAAGGAAGATAAAAAATACCTATCATATTAGGGAGACCATTTTTAGCTAATGGAAAAGCTATGATAGATTTTCAAAAAAGAGAATTAACTATGAGAGTTAACGATCAAGAAATGACTTTTAACATTGTGAAATCTATGAAATACCCTGNTTGAAAAATATATGAAATACCCTGCTGTTGAAAGAGATAATGAATGTTTTCGCATGGAAATTAGTGAACATCTGAACTGCTGTTGAAAGAGATAATGAATGTTTTCGCATGGAAATTAGTGAACATCTATTGAATGAATATTTTAAAGAACATTTTGAAGAGAAAGAATAATTTGAAGATAGTTTAAGTTATTCTCGACGAATTAGAAAATGAAGAATTAGATTATGTTCAAGAAAGATTTGAGATGTTGGATATTACGGAAAATGCCNAGAAATTATTTTGGACGAATTAGAAAATGAAGAATTAGATTATGTTCCGGAAAGATTTGAAATGTTGGATATTATTTAAAATGTCGATAAAACTCTATTTCCATCAATTATAAATCCACCTGAACTTGAGACAAAAGTATTGCCTAGCCACTTGAAGTATGTGTTTTAGGAGACTCATCTACATTACCTGTTATTATATCTTCAGAATTAAATGATCTGCAAGAGGACACTTGAAGTATGTGTTTCTGGGAGACTCATCTACATTACCTGTTATTATATCTTCATAATTAAATGATTTGCAAGAGCAAAGACTTTTGTATACATTGAAAAGATATAAGAAAACTTTTGGTTTGACCTTAGCTGATATTAAGGGAATCAGTCCTTCAATCTGTATGCACAGAATTATATTATATGAACAATATAAACCAAGAGTTGATCCATAAAGGAGATTAAATCCGATGATGAAAGAAGTAGTTAAGAAGGAAATTTTGAAATGGTTAGACACTGGAATTATATAACCTATTTCACATAGTGCAAGGGTAAGTTCTATTCATTGTGTTCCTAAGAAAGGAGGAGTGACTGTTGAAATAAAAGAAAATAATAAATTAACTATTCATTGTGTTCCGAAGAAAGGAGGAGTGACTGTTGAAACAAAAGAAAATAATGAATTAATACCTATCAACAAGTTACTGGGTGGCGTATTTGCATTGATCATAGAAAATTAAGCACTGCCACCAGGAAAGATCACTTCCCTTTAACCTTTTTAGATCAAATAGTAGATAGACTTGCTAGGCACAAATATTTTTATTTTTTAGATGGATATATCGGTTACCATCAAATTCCTATTGCTCCTGAGGATCAAGAAAAGACAACATTTACTAGTCCTTTTGGAACTTTTTCTTTTCGAAGAATGCTTTTCGGATTATGTAATGCACCAACAACATTCCAGAGATGTATGATGTCCATATTTAGTAAGTTAATTGATGATGGATTGGAAGTATTTATGGATGATTTTTCTGTATTTGGAACATCATTTGACGTATGCTTAAATTATCTTGAAATAGTTTTGGAGTTATGTGAAAGAACTAATTTGGTTCTGAATTGGGAGAAATGCCAATTTATGGTTGCAGGATGAATTGTGTTAAGTCATAAAATTTTGGAAGATGGTATGGAAGCAGACGCTGCAAAAATTCAATTTATATCTAAAGTAATACCTCCTACTAATATAAGAAAGGTTAGGACTTTTCTTGGACATGTTGGATTTTAAAGGCGTTTTAGTAAAAATTTTTCAAAAATTACCAAACCTCTATGTCAACTTTTAGAACAGGACAAGAAATTTGAATTTACTGAAAGCTGTTTAAATGTCTTTAAGTTATTAAAGGAAAAACTAATCACAGCCCCTATTATAGTTTCACCTAATTGGGAGAAACCATTTGAACTGATGTGTGATGCTAGTGATTATGCTATTGGAGCTGTCCTTGAACAAAAGTATGAAAATATTTTTAAAGTTATATACTATGCTAGTAAAACTCTTAATGATGCATAAATTAACTATACTGTTACTGAAAAANGTTATTCAAATTATAATAACCCAAGTTGGAAGAATAATCCAAATTTTAATTGGAATAACAATTCTTCTACAAATCAATAATGGGCAAACAACCCAGNGCAGAAAGTCTTTTGGCCAAAATTTCATAATTTTTTAAAGTTTCTGTGATTTATTAGAATTAATTGAAATTTTNCCAAAATTAGAGAATCAAGAATTATCTGACACTGACAATGAAATTACAGGCAGCTTCCATAATGAACAACTTTATAATATTAATGAGTAAAAAATATCATGGTATGCTGATATTGTTAACTATATTGTAAGTGATATTTTGCCACTTATGCTGAAATTGCAACAACAAAGGAAATTTATTCATGATGCAAAAGCATATTTTTTGGATGAGCCTTATTTATATAAACAATGTAAAGATCTGATTATGATGAGATATGTACCTTATGAAGAAACTGAGCTAATCATTCAGAAATGTCATGATTCTGAATTTGGAGGACATTTTGGGATTGATAAAACTGCTTATAAAATTTTACAAGCTAGATTTTATTGGACTACTATCTTTAGAGATGTTTATAGATACATAAAAACTTGTGATCGATGTCAACGAGCAGGCAATATATCTAGAAGAAATGAAATACCTCTAAATTTCATGGAAGTTGATATCTTTGATGTTTGGGGATTAGATTTTATGGGACTATTTATTCATTCATTTGGAAACATATATATATTAATTGCAGTGGAATATGTTTCTAAGTGGATTGAAGCACAAGCTTTACCTCGTTGTGATGCTAAAAGTGTTTTAAGGTTTTTAATGAAAAATATTTTCACTAGATAGGGAATGCGTAGAATGATTATCATTGACGGCGGATCCCATTTTAGAAATAAATATATTCAGAGATTGGTAGAAAAAATTAATATTATTCATAGAATCTTTACAGCCTATCATCCTCAAACCAGTGTGCTAGTTGAAGTTTCTAATAAAGAGATTAAACAAATACTTGAAAAGACTGTAAAACCTAGTAGAATAGATTGGTCCACTAGATTGGATACNAAAATTCATCCAACCAAGGAATGTTAACTATAGACCTTCTTATCCTCCAAAATTTAACATAACACTCAAATTAAGGAAAAAAAGTTGTCTATGGAAGAGCTGATATTAAATATGGGTCAATAATTGCAGAATCAAAGAAATCAATTACAAATTCAAAGAAATCAATTACAAAATCAAGGAACTGCTATTAAGAATATTGAAAATCAATTAAGATATATCGCTACTGCGCTTAATAACCGAACATTAGGAACTTTTCCTAGTACTGTGGAACCAAATCCTAAAGATCAAGGAAAAGAATAGATAAAAGTGATACAATTAAAAGTGGAAAAAAATTGGAAACAAGAGTACAGAAAGAAACGGAAACTGAAAAAGAGAAAGTGGATGAAAAAGAATTGGAGATAATAGTACAAAAAGAAACGGAAACTGAAAAAGATAAAGTGGATACCGAAAAAGAAAAGGATCATGAATACCCAGAATTAGAATATTCACTTACACCAATGAAAATTACTGTGGAGAAACCTCCACCACCATTTCCTCAAAGATTGAAGCAACACAAACAGAATAAATAATTTTCCAAGTTTTTAGAAATTCTTAAGAAGTTAACGACAAATATTCCCTTCGTAGAAGCTTTAGAGCAAATGCCCAATTATGTGAAATTTATGAAAGATATTCCGAACAAGAAAAGGAAGTTCACNCTACTTCTGTAACTCTTCAGTTAGTGGATCGTTCAGTTACATATCCTAAGGGAGTTCTAGAAGATGTGTTAGTAAAAGTTGATAAATTTATTTTTCCTATGGATTTCATTGTTTTAAATATGGAGGAAGATAAAGAAATACCTTTTAGAGGAAGATAAGAAAGGAAGAGTGACTATTGAGACAAAAAAAAATAATGAATTAATACATATCAGACAAGTTACTGGGTGGCGTATTTGCATTGATTATAGAAAATTAAATACTCCCACTAGGAAAGATCACTTCCCTTTACCTTTTTAGACCAAATAGTAGATAGACTTGTTGGACACAAATATTTTTATTTTTTGGATGGATATACCGGTTACCACCAAATTCCTATTGCTTATGAGGATCAAGAAAAGACAACATTTACTAGTCCTTTTGGAATATTTACTTTTCGAAGAATGTTTTTTGGATTATGTAATGCACCTGCAACATTCTAGAGATGTATGATGTCTATATTTAATAAGTTAATGGATGATGGATTGAAAGTATTTATGAATGATTTCTATGTATTTGGAACATCATTTGACGCATGCTTAAATTATCTTGAAAAAGTTTTGGAGTTATGCTAAAGAACTAATTTTGTTATGAATTGGGAGAAATGTCAATTTATGGTTGCAGGAGGAATTATGTTAGAGCATAAAATTTCAGAAGATAGTATGGAAGCAGACCCTGCAAAAATCAAGTTATATCTAAACTAACACCTCCTACTAATGTAAGAGAGGTTAGGAGTTTTCTTGGACATGTTGGTTTTTACAAGCGTTTTATTAAAGATTTTTCAAAAATTACTAAACCTCTGTGCCAACTTTTAGAAAAGGACAAGAAATTTGAATTTACTAAAAGCTGTATAAATGCCTTTGAGTTATTAAAGGAAAAATTAATCACAACCCCTATTATAGTTTCACCTAACTGGGAGAAACCATTTGAATTGATGTGTGATGCTAGTGATTATGCTATTGGAGCTATTATTGGACAAATGTATGAAAAGATTTTTAAAGTTATATACTACGCTAGTAAAACTCTTAATGATGCATAAATTAATTATACTGTTACTGAAAATGAGTTACTGGTCATTGTGTATGCTTTAGACAAATTTAGATCTTATTTAATTGGAGCTAAATGTGTTGTGCACACTGATCACTCTACTATTAAATATCTGATGCAAAAGAAGGATGTCAAACCAATGTTAATTAGATGGATATTTTTGATGCAAGAGTTTGATCTTGTGGTTATTGATAGAAAGGGAACTGATAATCAAATTGCAGATCATTTGTTGAGACTAGAAAATCATGAATTATCTGACATCGACAATGAAATTACAGACAGTTTCGCTGATGAACAACTTTATAATATTAATGAGTGGAAAATACCATGGTATGTTGATATTATTAACTATATTGTAAGTGATATTTTGTCACTTATGCTGACACTGCAACAACAAAGGAAATTCATTCATGATGCGAAAACATGTTTTTGGGATGAACCTTGTTTATATAAACAATGTAAGGATTTTATTATGAGGAGATGTGTACCTTATGAAGAAACTGAGCTAATCATTCAAAAATGTCATGATTTAGAATTTTTAGGACATTTTGAAACTGATAAAACTGCTTATAAAATTTTACAAGCTGGATTCTATTGGCCTAAAGGACATTTTAGGATTGATAAAACTGCTTAAAAAATTTTACAAGCTGGATTTTATTGGCCTGCTATCTTTAAAGATGTTTATAGATATATAAAAACTTGTGATTGATGTCAACGAGTAGGCAGTATATATAGAAGAAATGAAATGCCTCTGAATTTCATGTTAGAAATTGAGATCTTTGATGTTTGGGGATTAGATTTCATGGGACCATTTATTCCTTTGTTTGGGAACTTATATATATTAATTGCAGTAGACTACATTTCAAAATGGATTGAAGCACAAACTTTACCTTGTTGTGAAGCAAAAAGTGTTTCAAGATTTTTAATGAAAAATATTTTCACTAGATACGAAATGCATAGAATGATTATCACTGATGGAGGATCCCATTTTAGAAATTAATACATTCAGAGATTGGCAGAAAAGTTTAATATTATTCATAGAATCTCTACTGTCTATCATCCACAAATGAGTGGGTTAGCTGAAGTTTCTAATAGAGAGATTAAACAAATACTTGAGAAAACTGTAAACACTAGTAGAGTAGATTGGTTTACTAGACTGGATACCGCATTATGGGCTTACATGACTGCTTATAAAACTCATATTGGAATGACTCCTTACAGACTGATTTTTGAAAAAAACTTATCACTTACCAGTAGAATTGGAGCATAAAGCATATTGGGCGATTAAAGAATTCAATTATAATTATAAAGATGCTTGTAAGAAGAGATTGTTACAACTAAATGAATTGGAAGAATTAAGAAATGAATCAGCTGGTATGAAGAGATTGTTACAATTAAATGAATTAGAAGAATTAAGAAATGAATCTTATGATAACGACGGAATTTATAAGAAGAAACTAAAGTTATGGCATGATCGAAAGATTAACCAGAAGAACTTTAAACCAAGACAAGAAGTTTTACTTTACAATATTAGGCTGAAGTTATTTCCTGGGAAATTGAAGTCTCGTTGATTAGGACCCTTTACTGTGACTCAAGTCTATATTTACGAAGCTGTTGAATTTGAAGATCAGAAGACTGGAAATAAATTTAAAGTAAATGGACACAGATTAAAACCTTATTTTGAGGGTAAAAGACCAAATTTTAAAGAGGTTTTAATGATCAGTCAACCTGAATAAGTCGGGTTGACGTCGTTAAACCAAGCGCTTTATGGGAGGCAACCCATAATTATCTTTATCTTTACTGCGATTATAGTTGTTTTTATTTGAAATTATCATTAGTTTGTGGTAGTATTGAGCTCTACTACTCTTATTTACCCTAGAAATATAAAAAAAATTGGATCCATAGAGAAAAATTGAAACGCATTCGGACCAGAGCGAAATTATGTAATTTTTGCCTTGGGCGCCGACGGCTCCATCGACGCCGCCGACGGCGGGTTTTTCCCGAGAGTCCAGGCAAATTAATTACAGAAGGCTCACCGACGGCGCCATCGATCCCATCAACGACAAGACTGGCGAGGTGGAAGTTTCTGGAGTTTGAATGGAGGTTTTTGGCGATTTTTGGGCGGGAATCACCCCTTTTAAACTCCCAATTTCGACTCCTAAGTTCATATTTCCCCCAAAAATAAAGTGAAACTCTACCAAATTCATTCGTATGGCGTCCAACTCCCCTGATAATTTCAGAATGCGAGTGTTCAATCGGAGAAAGTTTATTAGTGCGGAAGCGCAACGGATCTTCAACAAGGTACTGGCGAAGGAAAGATTGATCAAGGAACGAGGATTCGTAAATTACGGATTGAATAATCCCTCGACGGTAATTGAAGAGATGATAGTGCGGCAAAGATGGGAAGTGTTGTGCTATACTACAGCCGCCGTGGTTGTTTCTGTGGTGAAGGAATTTTATGCAAATTTGCACGGAATCAACCGGGGAGTCGTTCATGTGCGAGGTAGATGAATAACTTTCACTCCTGCATGGATCAATGAATTATACATGATCGAGAACGTTCCTGTCTGCCAATATTCCAACTTTGTCCCAATAAAAAATCAAATGAATGAGATCTACCAATATTTAACGGATGAAACTGAAAACTGAGAAATGAGAGAAAACATGTATGTTAGTTTTTCTCCGACACTCATAAATCCCATTTCAAAATACTGACACTTCTTCATTTCTGCGAAACTGTTGCCGACAATGAAGATCGGTAAAGTTTCTAAGGAAAGTGCTATTCTGAATTACTGCATCCAAATGAGACTACCGATCGATATTAAATCAATAATTGTGAAGTCAGTTTTGGGCCTGATCGTTCATGGATCAACTTATGGGCTTGGACACCCTTCCACAATTTTCTCACTTTGCAGTCAGTTCCAAGTATCCTACGAAAATTGGGAAAATGTACTTCTACCTTGGAAGCCTTTGGACCCAACTGAGAGATTCCTAGCATTTGAAGATGAAAATGACATGACTATTATGATAGATCAATCATCTCAGATTTCACTGCCAATTCAACCCTTAGTTCCTGACAAGACTCTGGTGATCCTGCGCATAATCAAGAAATTGGAGAAGGAGGTACAAAATGTCATGATTGCAATTAATAATATTTCTAATTTCTTCGATCATCTAGACTGAAGGATGAAAGAACATTTTTCTCACTTTGGATATTTAGAAGATAGTTTGATACGGCTGATGAGGAGGATGAAATTGATAGAAGAGGATTCTACTAAAGAATTTCCATACCGCCCCTTTTATAACCTCTTCGTTCATGTGCAATCAATGGGTGATCTCAGAGGAGAATCCAGTATTGAATCTGAAGAATAGTAGATTTATATTGCTACCTGTCTGTCTATGTATGTAATTTGATTTGAACTTTGTATTTCCTTTTTTTAAATTATGCTTTTAGATCTATGTATAGTTGAGACTAAGCATATGATGTTTTGTTTTCAGCAATTTGAGTGTTATAGCTTAGATTGCGACGCTGAATTATTGTATTGAGATTGAGAAAATACCAAACTTAGGTGTGTTATGTAACGTAAATTGTAACTCTTGGAATTTATATATAAATGTAATGTTTTGTGTTGTGAAAGTTTATTTGTGATAAGTACATCATTTAATCACTTAAAATTATGTCTATAATGATTGAATAGATGTCGTTGAGGCTTGAAATTGATCGAAATCGCAAAAATCCAAAAATTGAACCAAGTCAACAGAGCCTGCCGACGGCGCCCTCGACGCCGCCGACGACAGACTTTTCCCGAGACTAGGGATATAATTTCAATAGAGCGCGCCGACGGTGCCAAATACCCTGCCGACGGGGAGATCCCGAAAAAACACCTTTATCTGTGATTTTGACTAGTGAACCGCTGACCAAAGGAAAATATATTGAGATTTTCATACCTATTTTACACTGATTTTGATGATATTGCACTTTAAANTGGAGTTGCGCAGTCTGCCCGCCGACGGTGCCAAAACAGTGCCGACGGTGAGATTTACCCGAGAAGACCAAAAAACGACAGAAAAAGTCGCCGACAACGCCCCCGCCGACAGCGTCCGGGAAGACTATGGACCGACTTTTGGTGGTTATGGGCTGAAATTCAATGTATTTGGACGCTTTTTGGAAGGGTGCTTGTGGCAACTCTTCAAACTTCGTCCCTACACTTTAAAAGAACAAATTTAAGTTAGAAAAAGAGGGATTTTTATGAGAGGAATGTTAGGAGAAGTGTGGAGAAAGTTTAGGTTTCTTAGAATAGGATTAGAAATGTAGATTTCTACCTTTTTGGAGAGATTGGAGAGGAGATTTTGAGATAATTTGTAAGGAGATGTTCTAGCATTGCATGGATCTGCGGGAGACTTTGTGGGAGAAATTTTCTTCTTTCTTCCAAGGGAAAAATCTAAGTATTGTGTTCTTCATTATCTTATGGTTTTGTAAACAATTATCTAGTGAATTTCTTTGGTTAAATGAAGTTTCCGTTGTGTTTTCTTCGTGCTTTGTGATGGGCTTCTCTTAAAAATAATGGTATGAGAAGATTATGTCATTGTTTTCATTTTATTTTTCTTTTGTAATTAGTAGAATTCATGTTTAGTCGTTGTGTTTTCTTCGTGCTTTGTGATGTGTTTCTCTTACTCTCTCTTCTTGTTTGGAAATAATTATGAGAAGATTATGCCGTTGTTTTCATTTTACTTTTCTTTTGTAATGAGTATAATTCATGTTGAGAAGATTGTTTTCATTTTACTTTTCTTTTGTAATGAGTACAATTCATGTTTAGGATTTTGTGATGCAAGTTAGAAGCGAATTTAATTATCAATGTGATGGTTTTTACTTGCACTTTATTTACATTACAATAAATGCATGTTGTAGTGTTAAAGTTTGTTGTAATTGCATTAAGACCCAAGAGGGTTGTGTAATTCTCAACAAAGTAAAATCACATTCAGATTTTATGAATGGTTAAGTTTATGTGATTTGAATGCAAATAAATAGGGAAATATACTTTGATGGGCGTAGAATTAGAGATTTTAGAGTGACAGACTAAAATCCCCAATTCGGTCCTATTGTTTCAGTACTGAAGCGGAGATGTTAGCCCTCAGGTGAGGGGAACGTGGGAGCTCCGAAGTGAGAGTCGGTATCCTCCCAACTAGCCGCAAAATCAGTAACCAAGCATAGGATTAGTCAATGTTCTTTATGCCTGGACCAAAGATTAGCCGCAGATTCAGTAAACAAGCGTAGGATTAGTCAATGTTCTTTATGCCAGGACCAAAGGGACCACAGATTCAATAAACAAGAATAGGATTAGTCAATGTTCTTTATGTCTGGACCAAAGGGTATCGCAGATTCAATAAACAAGCATAGGATTAGTCAATGTTCTTTATGCTTGGACCAAAGGGTAAATACGAATTTAGCAAACAAGCATAAGATTAGTCAATGTTCTTTATGTCTGGACCAAAGGGTAAAGAATTCGGATTTAGTAAACAAGCATATGATTACTCAATGTTCTTTATGCCTGGACCAAAGGGTAAAGATGATTCAGTAAACAAGCATAGGATTAGTCAATACTATTTATGTCTGGACCAAAGGGTAAATAATAGGATTGCTCCTATTTGGCACATACAATATTTAATGCATCTCATTCCTTGTACTTGTACTTTATTTTTGTGATCTTTTGTAATAGAAATGGATGTTTGTGTGTATTTGTACTTTCATTTTTATTGTTATGTTTGTACTCGGACGATTTTTAATTTTTGTTATAAAGTTAGAGTGGTAGTTAAAGTTTGCATGTGTAGTATAATGGATGTTGTTAGTACTTTGTGAATTGTAATGTAATGTGA
This sequence comes from Phalaenopsis hybrid cultivar, assembly GCA_002079205.1. Classification (NCBI taxonomy): domain Eukaryota; kingdom Viridiplantae; phylum Streptophyta; class Magnoliopsida; order Asparagales; family Orchidaceae; genus Phalaenopsis; species Phalaenopsis hybrid cultivar. Next base: position 76,714 of record JXCR01148844.1, read on the forward strand.
TTTTTATTTTTGCTTTTTAGTTGTAATTATTTTGTTTTGTATTGTGGTTGTGTTAGAGAATATTGTGTTTGTTTAATGTTTTAGTTTTGTTCTTATTTCAAAATTTCATTACCCAGTAATTTCTCTAATGATTTATATGTGTAGAAAGCTCCTAATGTTACAGACTATGTGAAGTAGAAATTTTGAGAACGACTGTTAAAATTTCAAAATGATGAAAATGCCTAAAATACTGAGGTATGATTTATATTTAGAGTTTTTCTTTCTAACTGTATCATTTTATATTGAAAAATTTAAGTTTGGGGGAGGGAAGAAAAAGATTAACTATTAGATGTCCTCTATTTAATTATTTTCAAAAATTATTTATATGATTTTATGAAATGAATTTAATTCAGGTAACTATATTTTGTAGCTATTTAGATATTATGACAGATTTAAAGAAATTTTTTTGTAATGAAAATTAATTTTGTAACTTAAGATATTTAGTATAAGAGAATAAGATTATAGTTAACTATTTAAAGTAAAGGAAACTATATTTTGAAGTATTGAATCTGGAAATTCATTTGAGAAGAAAAGATTGGGGCTCAATGATGTAAAAACTATGAAATATTTATAAGGTAAGGGAATGCTTTGAGTTTCAAATTTAGGGAAAGAAAAGTGATGTTTAAAATCATTAAAGGGTATCCAGATATAGTAATCCTCACTTGAAAAAGGAAAAAGAAAGGATTGACAACAATCCCTGAAAAGAAAAGAAAAATATATAGGATTGAAAGCAATCCAAATGAAAAAGAGAAAAGAAAGAAAAAAATATGAATGTGAGGAGAAGTTGAGGATATGCCTAATAAAAAATTGGCTTCACTGGACCTACCTAAAGGGAAAACATAAATACATTCCTGAACTTATACTTATGGATTAGATCTTTTGCTAGTAGTGTTCTCATGAAATTCCTATCTTTTGGATATTCTAAGTGACTTAATATTGGAACATATAGTCATTCTTGAAATGAATAGAAAACTAGAACTCTTAAACTTGATGATTAGATAAATATTGTTGCTACAGAGTTAATTTAATTACTTAAATTTTTTCTGAAAATCTCACTATAATATTTATCTAAATCAAACTTATAGTATTTTTGAATTAAAACTTTACTACAATAGATCATAACTTTTATATAGTACTAAAATTAATTGAGGACGAGTAATAGTTAAGTTTGGGGGATTTTGACCAAATAAAAATATGTTGAGATTTTCATACCTATTTTACACTGTTTTTTGATGATATTGCACTTTATAGAAAGATATTTTTGATGTTTGTTGCAGGAATGATGAATTAGGGTTATTGGAGCAAAAATAACAAATTTGGAGCGAAAAGGACCAAAATGTGAAGATTTGAACTAGGGCACCGACGGCGAGCCCAACGGTGCTGACGGTGGACTTTTCCCGAGACTCCAGAATTAATTCACTTAGAAGGTCCGCCGACGGCGGTTATGTCCACTTATGCATTGGATGAGGATGAATTTTTGAGGGGTGCTTACACAACTCTTGGGAAAACTCATCCACAACTTTAAAAGAAGATTTTGGACGAAAATTGGAGAGAGTCTAGAGGTCCTGGATGTTAGAAAGGTCCTGGAGGTTGGAGAGTTTCTATTAGCGTTGGCTAGAGAGTCTAAATTGTGAGGAATTCTTCGAGAGATTGTAAGAGTGGAGGGAAAGTGAGAGATTTCTTCCTCCTTGCCGCTTCGAAGAGGAATTCTGTGTGTTGTAAAGAGAAGAAGAGATTCAGAGGAACTTCGAGGAGTTTTCTTGGGAAGAAATTAGAGATAAGTTTATTTATTGTTATAGTTTGTATGACTTTGATTTTATATATGAATTCCGAGTTTCATAGTATTTTCCCCATGAGATATGAGTAGTTTTCTCTGTCTTTCTCCTTGTCTTGAGCTTTGTGAAATGGTGATTTGAATTGATTGAGCCATGAAAATGTTAAAGAAATTGTGATGATCTTTTCACTTCGATCTTAATTTACTTTCAATCTGGTCAATTGATTTGTTAAAATATCTTGAGTTTTACAATTAAAGTGAAGATTACATCCAAGATTCAAGGAGGTCAAAGCCCTTGAAAGTTGGGTGCAAATATCGTGAAGATTACATCCAAGATTCAGGGAGGTCAAAGCCCTTGGAAGTTAGGTGCAAATAAATAAGGGAAATAAAATTATCAGACGTAGAATTGGAGATTTTAAAGTGACATACTAAAATCTCCAATTCGGTCATATGGTTTGGGTGCTGAAGTGTGGATGTTAGCCCTCAGGCGAGTGGAACGTGAGAGCTCCGAAGTGAGAGCCGGTATCCTCCCAGCCTAGCTGCAGATTCAGTAAGCAAGCGTAGGATTAGTCAATGTTTTTTTATGCCTGGACCAAAGGGTAAAGAATATGTATGCTCCTATTTGACACAATACAAATTGAAGTGATTCACTTTATCAATTCACTATAATTTCTTGACAAGGAGAAGGATGCTTTCTTCTATATTGAATATCATATTAAAAACCTCATTAGTATAATTAGTTAATTAATAATTATTAAAATTACATATTTATTTCAATTGCCTATTAGTGACAGATAAACAAATTGAATTCTATTGTTGCGATTGAGTATTGTTTTTTCTAATATCTTAGTTCGTAGTTCTAATATTACTCCTTGTGAGATCGATATCTAGGACTCCATTAGAGTTCTATATTACTTAAGCGATACGTATACTTACGTTGATAAGTGTGACTTTATAATTATTGAATATTAAATACATCCATCTTTATTGAATCTATAACTATTATTAAGTTTTGGTGCAGTTGCTGAAGAATTAAATCTTTTAGCAACAATATTAAAAACTTATATTTTTAAGCATATATAAAGTCCCTGTCAGCATACATGATAAAAAGTATTTTATGAGATGCATCATATTTTTACTGATTTTTGATATTTACCTTTATTTATATGAATTAGAGAATTAGTTTAAATTTAACTCTGAAAATTGAAGATGCTCGAATTTGAAGGAACACCCAATCTTACAAAACAAAAAGAGGCATTCACATAAATAACACACAATACTTATGCATTTACATATCTCACACCTATCTTTTCATATTTACAAACATAACACTCAAATTTCTAACACCCCAAAAAACATTACACCAATATAACATTTTAAAAGTGAAATATACTTTTTATTTCACAATTTTAAAACATCAAATTTTTCAGTATGTATATAAGAAAATTCATATGTGAGATATGAGTATGTAAATTTCCCCTCAAGAAAATGAAAAATTATTCTATAAGTACTTCTAATATAGAGATGTGTTCGGAGTCCATTGATATGCAAGCATGTGGCTTCAAGGACTCACACTCAAATCTTCAGGAAATAAAAAAGAAAACACGCGCACTTTCCTGTGATCCGGCCTGGTAATACAAAAAAATATATCTCCTGTGTTATTTCGCATTATTCAAGTGTTATTGTGATGATATTGATGTGTTATTATGTTATTATAACACCAGAAATATTCTCAGAACACAATAACGTATGAATATCACTACAATAACATCTAAATAACACAAAATAATAAGAGGAAATATTTTCTGTGGTAAAATAAATTTTTTTTTAATTTTTCTGTCACATTCATATGACGTGATTTCATTTTATTGGATTCCAAACTTAAAATCTGTAAATAAATGGTTAAAAAATTTTAATTCGTATTTGACCCATAAATTTACAAATTTACTCCCAAANCATCGTCACATGCCAAAGTTCTCTTTGCTTTCAAATTTCCTTACATCGATTTTAATGTGAAGCCTAACCATCTATTGAATGATCTTTCCATTGTCATAATGAACGTTGAAAAATCTGAAAACATACTATAATTCATTATTTTTACTATTATAATATATTTTTTCTACGAAAATCGAAATGCTCTTTCTATTAAAAAAAAAAAAAGATGCCTTTCCCCCAAACTTCCGAGAAAACTCTTCCTTTTCCACGTGAAGCTGAAGAGGAAAAAGGAATATATTTAAAGATTCTCTGCCAAAAAATTTCCTTCTACTGCATGTGAAGCTGGGAAAAAATTTGCGTACATAAGACGTACGCAGAGCTGCGTACGTCTGTAACCTGTCTGTAACCTACAAATAGGTTACAGGGAGGATTTCAGGAGGTTATAACAGCGTTATACACCCTGTANCCCAAAGCGTGGGAAAAAATTTGCGTACATAAGACGTACGCAGAGCTGCGTACGTCTGTAACCTGTCTGTAACCTACAAATAGGTTACAGGGAGGATTTCAGGAGGTTATAACAGCGTTATACACCCTGTAACCTCCCTGTAACCTATNTTGATGTTGATTCTCAGAACTGGATTGTTCATGGACTTTATTGGGGTAGCCATAGAATACATAAGCCCAAAATTCTTGAAGACTCTCTGAAGGAGCTGCTTTCTTGGCTATCGAATTAAGATTCAAATTTCTCATTCCTACGATATATCAGAGGCAATTTATCTTTCGTTGAAATTATTTCAAACAATTATAACAATCCCTAGTCTTTTATAACTAGTAACAAGAAGTCCAACTCTATTAAAAAATAGAAAATGTAAGGAAATTTCTCAAAAGTGTGACATTTTTTCATTATCACCGTTAGTCATGCCCCAATCGTATGAATAATCTTTTTTTATTTATTTCCGTTAAGTATCACATAAGATGCTAAAATTATATGCTATTTTTTAAAAAAAGAAGTTGGGTTAGGATGAGATTTAAAATTTTTAATATTATAGTCATTTCAACCTTAGTTAAAAAATTTTAAAGTATATTATATTATTTTCTGCATATTTTTTATTTGTTATGTCATTTATCTGCTCTTTTAGTCATATTGTAAAAAGTGCTCCCCTTTTTAAATCGAGCTTTCGTAGTTTTGATATCAAGTTTTGTTCTATAGTATGAGAATTGTTGCCAGATACAAGCCCTATACCAACAAAAATTGGAAAAATATACTTGATATTTATTTATTTAAAAAATATATTAGAAAGTTCTTTGCAAACCAAAATACTCTTGATTTTTTGCCGCTGGCTACTTTTTCAAGTTTATCGTGACCGAAATTGATATGAACAAGATTCAAACTACTTTGATCAAGATTGAGACCATATACTAGAAAAAATTGAAGTTTATAGAAATAATTAAAAAACTTGATATTAGCACTTTCTTTTAACTCAACCCATCAAGGCAGCTCTGCTAATAGGCCATAAGAGTCATGTATATATATAACAAAAAACCGCACTTCAGGATATTGATGTAAAATAAATTAAAATGTATAGATATTCAACTTTTTAGCATTTGTATGAATCAAAATATAATATAAAAGTTTGGTAATATTAAAATTAATCATGTACCATACAGTTTCACTGCACCATAAACGACAACACTATCATCAAAACATTAATAGATTCACTGCACCACAAACCACAAAAAACATATCCACAAAAAAAAAATAGAGATTTGCACCAACTTAGCGTTGGTCTCCGGGCACTCTAACTTTACGAGGACTTCCCCTCCCTCTTTTCCCCCATAATAACCGCCGGCTCCAAGACTATTGGCGTGGTGGCGACCGCTGGGAAAAAATTTGCGTACATAAGACGTACGCAGAGCTGCGTACGTCTGTAACCTGTCTGTAACCTGCAAACAGGTTATAGGGAAGATTTCAGGAGGTTATAACAGCGTTATACACCCTGTAACCTCCCTGTAACCTATCTATATATGAAAACAGAAGCGCGCAGAAGCGCGGAACTTACTCGAAGGTACAGGTAGGTTACAGAATGTATAACGCGGTTATAACCTCTTGAAATCCTCCCTATAACCTGTTTGCAGGTTACAGACGTACGCAACTCTGCGTACGTCTTATGTACGCAAATTTTTTCCCGACCGCTGACTACCTCTCCTCCATAGGTTCGGCGGCAGCTGGCTCCATAGGTTCGGTAGCTGGCTCCATAGATTCGGCACTTTAATAGCTGATTATAACCTGTAGTTTTAGGCAGTTTTAATGAACACAACCGCTTCTTCTTCCTTTTTTTATTTTTTCAAGCAAATAGATGGTTATATGTGGGGCCTCTTTCTGTTCCTGTGAGGCATAACTTATTTTATTAGAACTTTACACTACCGAGTGTATCTCCTTTTCGTAAGGAGTTGATGCACTTTGCATGAACACAGTTCAAGCTGAAATGACCTAGTGCTTTTTTCTGGAGTCCATGGTCGGATATGACTGAACTTTGCAGGCCCTCACAGAAAAAGTTTAACCTTGCTATTTATGGATGCTATAGTTGTAGAAGACGAAAATAAAGGAAAAGACTGCATTAAGGTAAGCCAAATGAAACTTGCGATCTTTCTTTCATTTATATTGTTTGAAAATGTTTCTATCGTTGCCATTCATGTGAATACTGTTGGAAGTTTGATTTGTCAGCTGGAGTGGAGAAATTAACTATAACTTTCTAATCTCTGTTGGTGGCTTGGCCGCTGTTATACTTTTCACTCCTAGTAATGATATGGACTGAGAAGTACTGGTTTCTATGAACAAGTTAGTCTTTTTTGTTTGGTACTAACAATTTGAAACCAAGTTACTTCTTTTTTGTTTAGTATTAACGGATAAATTGTCAAAAGTACGATGTGTATTGATGCCAGAGCTGTTAAAATTAATTGCTCGACCTTACATTTGATTTTTTTTCATGATTTCTTTTTGATCTAGGCAGTATTTTGCCTTCATTTCTCTTGCTTTCCCATTCTCACTGAATTGTAAAAAGACCACCTGGGCTGGTCACTCCCTTGAATCACTCAAACATTTCTTATTGGATGGGCTGGGACAAATTGCTAAACTTGGGGAACATATAGCCCCTAGAAGCTTGACATTAGATGTTTTTTGCTGTAATTTATCTTTTTTCAGGTTGGGATGCATCCTTTTTGAAATCCAGCTTGACCATCGTTTCCCTAATGGTTGTATGACTTGTTTAGAATGGCTGATGGCATTACTAAATGATAAAATACTAGGAGACTGTTGCGTGNTATGTTTTTTGCTGTAATTTATCTTTTTTCAGGTTGGGATGCATCCTTTTTGAATTTCAGGTTGACCATCGTTTCCCTAATGGTTGTATGACATGTTTAGATGGCTGATGGCATTACTAAATGATAAAATACTAGGAGACTGTTGCGTGAGATATCCTGTCTCCTTAAATTCTCTTTCAGCTGCAGGAACATTTAGTCCATGAGCAGGGCTGTCAATTTGTAAACTGCTACTAAACCTTGAGGTAGAAACAAAGTGTGCAGTTCAATGAATTGAAGTGCACAATTAATAACTAATAATCACATTAAAATTTTGGAAAATTTACGTACATACCACAAAACTCATGTGTGTTTACATAACTAACACCTAAAGCTTGATATTTACACTTATAACCCTTTGTTGTCATAAAAATTATGCATGTAAAGGTGTATTTCACTTTTAAAAAGTAAGTTTTAGTTGTAGTTTTGATGACCATTAATAATTTTTGTGTGTTATGTAGGGCTGTCAAAAAAGCTCGTTGTTCGCGAACAGTTCGTGTTCGGTCGTCAATGAGTTTGTGTTCGATTTGTTCGATAAGTAGACGAGACGAACATGAACAAATTTTTTTCGTTCNGTCCGTGTGCGCTTAAGAAATTATTAAACTTAAATTTAGGATCATAACATTAAAAGAATGCATGCAATATTGCAAGGAAGTTTAACCTGAAACCATAACATGCAAAACAAACCAGGGCGCTATCATCTAAGCTAAAATTTAAATAATTACTATAAATCACTTTATTGAATAGCAAGCAATGTTAGTTTTAACTCAGAATTCCAAAAAGCTTTTATAAGTGTCTTTNATCCGTGTGCGCTTAAGAAATTATTAAACTTGTATTTAGGATCATAACATTAAAAGAATGCATGCAATATTGCAAGGAAGATTTAACCTGAAACCATAACATGCAAAACAAACCATGGCGCTATCATCTAAGCTAAAATTTAAATAATTATTACAAATCACTTTATTGAATAGCAAGCAATGTTAGTTTTAACTCAGAATTCCAAAAAGCTTTTATAAGTGTCTTTTAATAATAATAATAATAGGAATAATAAAATGAAAATTTTGGAATTCTTGCATGTATAGGATATTATTGAATATATTGTTACAACTAAAGCATTAAATAAAGGTGGGGAAAAAAAACATCTTAGGATTAAAACAGATGAAGTTAGAACCAAACTAGTAAAGTGTGTCCTTCATCAAANCTCACTTCACTAAGATGATTAGTAAGCAGCTGACAAGCACAAATAAAATAGTTTCATGTCTTTGTAGTGTCATCCAACTTTAAAGTGGAAAAGTTAACTCTCCTTTCATTTGTAATTTTCCAAAGTCCTCTTCCAA
>JXCR01148844.1:95567-187918 GCA_002079205.1 Phalaenopsis hybrid cultivar
ACCCAGGGTCAATCCTAAAGCCAAGTAATCCTATAGGGACTCTTCTTGAATTCTCTTATAATGATCTTACCTACTAAATGCTAGAGGTTAAGATCAATATGTGGAATTTCAAGTTGATTAAAAAGAAGAGTTTTGAATTTCTAATGGTGGGGGTACCTTTTCTAATTTTCTAAGACTAGTCAATAGGAAAGTCCTATGGCTAGACCTAGGCTACTAAAGAAGTTTTCTAGACCTCAACCAAAAGTGAGGTCAATAATACTCAATCAATCAATCTAGCTGATAGCAGATGATTGATTGGGTCGACCAAAAAATACTCAATCAAATGATCAAGCTGGTCTGTTAGGTCAATCGAAAGATAGTTAATTGATCAATCGGGTAGGACAATCCAGTTATTTCATAGGAATTATTTTTGATCAGTCATTATCCATTTAGATTAATGAGAAACTCATTCTCTGCCCTTATGGTTTAGCATAAGCTTGGAAGGTATCAGGATGCTCCTATGAGATAATCATTCTTCAACACACCCTTTTACTAGTCATCAATTGAATGTAAGCAGGATTCCCTTAATCGAGAGTATCCTTGGGCATCCCCCAAGATGTAATTAATCAAAAGGATGTATTCTTTTGGAAGTTGCTCTTGGCCCCATAACAGAAATGTTCCTTTTAGTTCTCTGGTTGTTGCTTATGTAGGGTTTCTCCTTATAGATGAAGTGCTTCAAGGTGTTTTGATCCAGTCTTGATCTGGACATACACTCTTGGCCCATCACACGAAGTTTACCCTACATAAGTTTTCCATATTATTTTTCAAATTTTATTGTACAATTCAGACATGTGTTCTCCTTTTCCAGACCCTTCTCTTCTCCAAATCATTTTGACAATCTAATAAAGAGGCCAACTTAGAGGGAGAACTACACGACAACAAATAGATAAGCTGGCGGATATGAGTTACAAAAAGAACCAAATCACTGATGNTCATTCAATGAATCTTCTAGAAGTTGCTTCCTTTCAAAAACCAATTGAATGAATTTTTGTGTCCATGGTCTATTTCCCACATTTTTACCAAGGGTTGCTTCAAAAACCTCTTTAAAAATTTGTTCAAATTCACTAAATCATCAAATAACTACTTCTGGCGCTTAAGCGCGGGGTACCTAGCGCTTAGGCACGACTCTCTGGCGCTTAGGCGCTAGTGCGGGGTGCTTAGGAGCCCTAGTTCATTTTTGCACCTTCATCATTTTTGTTCCAAATTTGATCTTTTTCACTTCTTTTATCACTTTTCATCCATTTAATTACACCTGAAAGTAAAACACACAAAAACCTTTCATTAAAGCGCAGTATCTCAGAAATAGGTATAAATATGTGTATAAAAATACTATATATTTTAGGTATATCATCCATCAATTAATCGGGTCAATGGTGGTTGATCGATCAAGTTGGTGGCGGTTGATCAATTGAGTAAGCTAAAAGATAGTTGATTGATCAATCTGGTTGATTACTGCTTATCAATTGAGTTAATTGAAAATACTCAATCAATCAATCTAGCTGATAGCAGATGATTGATTGGGTCGACCAAAAAATACTCAATCAAATGATCAAGCTGGTCTGTTAGGTCAATCGAAAGATAGTTAATTGATCAATCGGGTAGGACAATCCAGTTATTTCATAGGAATTATTTTTTGATCAGTCATTATCCATTTAGATTAATGAGAAACTCATTCTCTGCCCTTATGGTTTAGCATAAGCTTGGAAGGTATCAGGATGCTCCTATGAGATAATCATTCTTCAACACACCCTTTTACTAGTCATCAATTGAATGTAAGCAGGATTCCCTTAATCGAGAGTATCCTTGGGCATCCCCCAAGATGTAATTAATCAAAAGGATGCATTCTTTTGGAAGTTTCTCTTGGCCCCATAACAGAAATGTTCCTTTTCGTTCTCTGGTTGTTGCTTATGTAGGGTTTCTCCTTATAGATGAAGTGCTTCAAGGTGTTTTGATCCAGTCTTGATCTGGACATACACTCTTGGCCCATCACACGAAGGTTACCCTACATAAGTTTTCTATATTCTTTTTCAAATTTTATTGTACAATTCAGACATGTGTTCTCCTTTTCTAGGCCCTTCTCTTCTCCAAATCATTTTGACAATCTAATAAAGAGGCCAACTTGGAGGGAGAACTACACGACAACAAATAGATAAGCTGGCGGATATGAGTTACAAAAAGAACCAAATCACTGATGATAACATTTTTTTTCCAAATGAAACCCTTTTGGGTTTAACTCTACTAACATATCTAATTATTTATGTGCTAAGATTGATTTGAGGAAAGGCTTTGTAGTGTTAGAAGGGTGGTCTTTCTATATGAAAGCATGAAAAATCTTGGCTTTCCATCCAAATTTATAGGTTGGATCATTGCTTACACCAAAGATGTTTTGGTTTCTATCTTTATTAAAAGTGAGATTCATGGTAATTTCTCTACCACTTCAGGGCTAAGGCAAGGTTGGCCTTGACCAAAAGAAAATATGTTGAGATTTTCATACCTATTTTATACTGATTTTGATGATATTGCACTTTAAAGAAGGGTATTTTTTATGTTTTGTTGCAGGTATGATGAATTATGATCATTGGAGCAAAAAGATGCAAAAATGGTACAATTTGGAGCAAAAAAACGAGCAAGAAATGAAATTTTGCCCTATCACCTTTCAATAAGTCTTTCGATGCTTAATCAATTCTTGCATATTTTTGAATGTGATTATACTTTAAAGAAAGGTTATTTTCATGCTTATTTTGTAGGGCTATCTATTAGGAACACAACGCAACTGAAATGGGGCGAAACGGAGCTAAAATGGAGCCAAATGGAGCGAAACGGTGGAGCTGCGCGGTCTGCTCGCCGACGGCGCCAAAACGGCGCCGACGGCGAGATTTACCCGAGAAGACCAAAAAATGACAGAAAAGCTCACCGACGGCGCCCTCGAGCCCACCGACGGCGCCCTCGAGCCCGCCGACAGCGCCCTCGACGGTTATAGGTTGAAATTCAATGTATTTGGACGCTTTTTGGAAGGGTGTTTATGGCAACTCTTCATACTTCGTCCCTACACTTTAAAAGAATGAATTTAGGTTAGAAAAGGAATTTGTGTGAGAGGAATGTTAGGAAAAGTGTGGAGAAAGTTTAGGATTCTTAGAATAGGAGTAGAAATGTAGATTTCTACCCTTTTGGAGAGATTGGAGAGGGGATTTAAGAGAAATTGGAAGGATATGTTCTAGCATTGCATGGATCGGCGGCAGACTTTGTGGGAGAGATTTTCTTCTTTCTTTCAAGGGAAAAAGCTAAGTATTGTGTTCTTCTTATCATATAGTTTTGTAAACACTTATCTAGTGGATTTGCTTTGATGAAATGAAGTTTTCCGTTATGTTTTCTTCATGCATGTGTTTCTCTTACTCTCTCTTCTTGTTTGTAAATAATGGCATAAGAAGATTATGTCGTTGTTTTCATTTTACTTTTCTTTTGTAATGAGTAGAATTCATGTTTAGGATTTTTTGATGCATGTTAGAAGCAGATTTAATTATCAATGTGATGGTTTTTACTTGCACTTTATTTACATTACAATAAAGGNATCTAGGTTCATAAATTTAAGCATATATAAAGTCGCTGTCAGGCCTCTCCCCCCATATTTATTTTCCATCATTATAGATGTTCTCATGCTGGAAAATAATGGAGCATTACAACAAAAAAAGATATCTCCCAAATTACATATACAAATAATCTATTAGTTATTGGTAAAACTAATGTAAACACAACAGTTGGGCTATTCAATGCACACTATGATTTTTTTAACCTTACTAATCCCTACGCAAACTCAATAAAATCTTCCANCCTCTCCCGCCATATTTATTTTCCATCATTATAGATGTTCTCATGCTTGAAAATAATGGAGCATTACAACAAAAAAAGATATCTCCCAAATTACATATATAAATAATCTATTAGTTATTGGTAAAACTAATGTAAACACAACAATTGGGCTATTCAATGCACACTATGATTTTTTTAACCTTACTAATCCCTACGCAAACTCAATAAAATCTTCCACTTGTTTCTTCAAATCTGTTTCAAATTTTAGTACGGTACAAATTGATTATACTCTTAGTTTTTTATGAGAAATCCTTGCTCTAGAAATAGCTTGGAATTTACATACACTCCTCCATAATCACATCTTATAGTTTTCCTCATGTCTTTGAGTGATTTAAGGACATTTTAACTAGATGGAAGCAAAAAAAATTTATCCTTTACTGTAAGGTTTCAAATAATTAGAAACATTATTTAGAACTTTTCATCTTAGTGGTTAAGAGACACCTCTATTCTTATGGGCCTTAAGAAAAATATAATTTCTGAAATAAATAAATTCCTACTCATTGGTGGCTCAAATAACAAATATCATATGATCGCCTAAAATAATACTACCAGGCTGAAACACTGTGGAGGGTTGGGCCTTCCCAATCTTTACATTTTAAATGTCTTATGCAAAGCTAAGCTCATTTGAAAACTTTACAATTTTGGAAATGCCTTATCTAAATGTCACTGTACACATTATGGCTCGTTCTTCCAACCATGGACTAACAAGAATCTATTTTTTAAAATCAAAACTTCTAAGAGAATAAGAAACTAAATAACTTTTAAGTTTACTAGTAGCAGTAACCTTTCTTTTTTTTCTTTTTCCTTTGGTAGGAGGGAGTCTCTCACTGTAAAAAATATGGTGGGATTGTTTTTTATCAGTGCGATTGTACAAAAGAAAACCCACCTAGCAATTTTTTGAGAAGAAGTGGATGGGCTTTCCCCTCTAATCTTCATGACCCTTCTAATTGCATATATCACATAAACAAAAACAATGTTTTGAATTCTTTATTTTCTAGTGTAGATTGGGAAAGACAGCATTGCCTATAAAGATATCTAACTTTTTTTATAAAGATTTTCCTATTTTACATTGGATTAAAAAAATTTGGTTCGATGGACTCTCTCTCAAATATGCTTCTTTTACTTAGAATATTTTACTTTATGGATTAACTACAATAGACAAATTAGTCGTTACAGGTCTCAACATGCATAATACATGTCTTTTCTGTAAGAATTGTTCTAAAAATCAAGCCCATCTTTCTTTGAATGCTCATTTTCTTTTCGAACTCTCCAAAATGCCACCACACTGGGCTCTTCCTTTCACTTTTGCTGTAATTTTTAACAATATTTATTCAAGTTGAATTGATTAGATGCAAAATCACTTCATATTTCTCTTCTAGTTGTTCAAGTCACTGCACATCTTTTATGCCCTGAGAGAAATGCTAGAAATTTTAGAAATTAAAATTTCAATGTTAATTCATTTCTCTAAGACATTAAAAATATTGTCAAATACAAGAGTAGAAGATGAAAATTCAGGCAAGGCATCCCTTGCAACATTACATCTTTTTTTAATTTGCAGCTTGTGCAGCTCTATGATTTCTCTCCATCTTATAACTACCTCTCTTAAGGTTTCAAAAATTGTTGGTGGCTTTCTTTATTTGTTCTTATGAGGCCACCGAGTATTTACTTGCAAGGCTTATTCTGCCTTAAAACTTTCTAGCATCATTGTCTTTATGTTACCTTTTGGTGCCTTAGAGGATCAATCTAACAGCAGTTGAATCACATCCAGTAGAATTCGATATACTCTTTTTTGGTATGTATTCGCTGCAAGTTTACGTTTGTTGGTTCTAGATGACTTTTTTCTTATTGATGGTTTCTAGATTGAACCCGACATCCTCACTGTCCTGGATGGAANATGGTTCTAGATGACTTTTTTCTTATTGATGGTTTCTAGATTGGACCCAACATCCTCACTGTCCTGGATGGAATTTGATCCCAAATCATGTTAGGGGATTTTTGGAGGGCTATGATGTTAAATACATGTGATATGAGCTCAATCAGCTTCAACTTTGTGGGCGAATTCTAGTTTACTTATGTTGGTTTATCCTTTATGATGCTTGCTGGTAAGAGTAGAAACATTCTGCTTGTAGGCCTAATTCACAGATAGTTCTTACTCTTTGTCAATCTATCCCTAAGCAAGACCTACCATCCAAGCCAAGATGGAGTCTTACAAAAATAAATAGTGGGATTATCTGATTTTTATCCGGCCACTTTGTGCAAATCTATATTTTTAGTATTCTTTATACTCTTGTTTTGTATTTTGTTGTGTTTCTTTCAAGATTTTTTNAGCCACTTGGTGCAAATCTATATTTTTAGTATTCTTTATACTCTTGTTTTGTATTTTGTTGTGTTTCTTTCAAGATTTTTTATTTAGGGATTCGATTTAGGTATTAGTAGAACTAGAATTTGAAAAGAGATAGGGGATGCAAAGTTAAAAATTAAATTAAATTAATTAAACATTTATTTTCTTAACATTAATGTAATTAATTTATTTAAAATTGATATTACTTAATTTTATCTAATTATACTTTGTAAAAATTTCAATTGGGACCAAAAGTTTCATTTGATTTGGGGAGGATAAAATACAGCTTATACATGTTTTTTTTAATTAATTAATTATTTATTTATTTATTTATTTATTTATTTTA
The DNA here is from genome assembly GCA_002079205.1 of Phalaenopsis hybrid cultivar. Lineage (NCBI taxonomy): Eukaryota > Viridiplantae > Streptophyta > Magnoliopsida > Asparagales > Orchidaceae > Phalaenopsis > Phalaenopsis hybrid cultivar. The sequence continues at coordinate 102,161 of JXCR01148844.1, forward strand.
CTTAAAATATGAGAAATCGTAAGTTCGTGTTCCGGACGTACGGACAACGGTCACGATTCAACGGAGGATGGGACCTCCGCTAAATAATTTTTCGAATACAATTTTTTTGATACAACGGTCACGATACAAACGCTTCGATATATTCTTCGAATTTACCTCCGTCCATGTAAATTATAAATANCCAAAAGTTTCATTTGATTTGGGGAGGATAAAATGCAGCTTATACATTTTTTTTAATTAATTAATTAATTATTTATTTATTTATTTATTTATTTTACTTAAAATATGAGAAATCGTAAGTTCGTATTCCGGACGTACGGACAACGGTCACGATACAACGGAGGAGGGGACCTCCGCTAAATAATTTTTCGAATACAATTTTTCGATACAACGGTCACGATACAAACGCTTCGATATATTCTTCGAATTTACCTCCGTCCATGTAAATTATAAATAATTTTGTTTTGTTTGACCAAGCCAAAGGTGGCTCCCCAGAATTCCTCCGACAGGACAAGCCCGAAAGCCCGGCATCAACGCATACACAAAATGNAGGTGGCTCCCCAGAATTCCTCCGACAGGACAAGCCCGAAAGCCCGGCATCAACGCATACACAAAATGCAAGAAAATGTATAAAATTTTTCCATTATAAACATTCAAATAAAATATAATAAAAAAGGAGAAATAACGGACGAGTACAAAATCCCCCCTGCACTGCTGCAATAGCGCAGGCTGAGAAAGCTGCCGCTTCTGACCTTCACCCGTTCCCCGACTATCTCCGCACCTCTCCAAAATTCTCATCTAATCCTTCTTTATAAAAAAAAATTTCTTTTTTGAAGAAAAAGAGGATAAATTTCTGCCCATTTTATGGGTTCATTTCTTCCCCCTTTTGACGTCTGCATTTAGCAGGTGCTGAATATCTGATGAACAGCAGAAGCTATATCGTCAGCCGAGCCGAGCCTACAGTCTTCCTCCTTCTGCCAGGTCAAAGATCCAACTTTTNATTTCTTTTTTGAAGAAAAAGAGGATAAATTTCTGTCCATTTTATGGGTTCATTTCTTCCCCCTTTTGACGTCTGCATTTAGCAGGTGCTGAAGATCTGATGAACCGCAGAAGCTATATCGTCAGCCGAGCCGAGCCTACAGTCTTCCTCCTTCTGCCAGGTCAAAGATCCAACTTTTTAAGCACAAATAATTTTAAAATTATTTTTATTCAAAAATATACCAATCAATCAAACCAAAAATTTAAAATAAAATGAAAAGCTAAAATTACATTTTTANCAATAGTTTTAAAATTAAGTTTATTCAAAAATATACCAATCAATCAAACCAAAAATTTAAAATAAAATGAAAAGCTAAAATTACATTTTTATCTTTTAAAAATGCAAAGCGTAATTACTAGTACATAAAAGCACTGAAATCAGATGTTGGGTTCATTCAAGATAAGATACTCCATATTTGAAAGGAATGAACCAATATTATTTCATTTCATTCACTGTCATCCTGTTCAAAAAAAGAATAAATGTTAATCTTAGCTATAAAAAGNGCTAGTACATAAAAGCGTCGAAATCAGATGTTGGGTTCATTCAAGATAAGATGCTCCATATTTGAAAGGAATGAATCAATATTATTTCATTTCATTCACTGTCATCCTGTTCAAAAAAAGAATAAATGTTAATCTTAGCTATAAAAAGTTTCGCAACGCTTAACTAGGCATATGCATCTTCTAACTATAATGTACTTACGTAAAGTATGTCGATTTTTTAGAAATTAGAAAAGAAAGGGGATATTTACATGCTTGGTATCCAATTCCTATGTATTTTCATATCTAAAATATAAACTTTAATGTTCACANGGTTTCGCAACGTTTAACTAGGCATATGCATCATCTAATTATAATGTGCTTACGTAAGGTATGTCGATGTTTTAGAAATTAGAAAAGAATGGGGATATTTACATGCTTGGTATCCAATTCCTATGTATTTTCATATCTAAAATATAAACTTTAATGTTTACATAGAACTGGGTGGTATGTATGTAAATCTTTCCTTCTTATAATCAATTTCAGTATGTTTCTCCAAAANCACATAGAACTGGGTGGTATGTATGTAAATCTTTCCTTCTTATAATTAATTTCAGTATGTTTCTCCAAAACAGAAAATTCAATGATTTTAAATTTTTTTAATATTTACATACATGCCACTGAATTCCTATGCATTTAAATATTTAACACTTACAGGTTACTTTTTAGATACATACCATCTTATCCGAGTATTAAAAGATGTATTTCACTTTTTAAAAGTTTAAATAGTGCTATTATTATATGNCTATAGGTTACTTTTTAGATGCATACCATCTTATCCGAGTATTAAAAGATGTATTTCACTTTTTAAAAGTTTAAATAGTGCTATTATTATATGATATAAATAAATTTAGTAATAAAAAAAAATCAGTTGTTAGGCATGTAAATTCATAAAAATTGGGCGATGTATGTAAATGTCCTTGCAAAAATNAATCAGTTGTTAGGCATGTAAATTCATAAAAATTGGGCGATGTATGTAAATGTCCTTGCAAAAATATTTTCAATATTAATTATAAAGAAAAAAGCCGTTAAAATAAAGAAGATTCACATAACACATAATTTTTTGTATCTATATATTTCACATCTAAACTTTCATACTTACAAAGATAAAATTTTAATATGTTAAATCTACCCACAAAAATGTGTATTTCAGTTAAAAAAAAATTATAGAATTTTTTCCATGTGATATTAATAATTTTCATCTCTAATATTCTAAATTTCTAAACACATAAAACCTAGCATTCTCCATCCCCTCTAAAACTCTCCCCAGTGTGATATTAAGCCNTTTATAGAATTTTTTTCATGTGATATTAATAATTTTCATCTCTAATATCCTAAATTTCTAAACACATAAAACCTAGCATTCTCCATCCCCTCTAAAACTCTCCCCAGTGTGATATTAAGCCCACGAAGGCCATAGAAGTCCCAAATTCTTCCCCTTCCCCTGAAGCATCCCGATTACGCGTATAGTAGTATTGTGGTGTTATTTTATCAAAAATATTAACATAATATCATCAATAACACCTGAAATACTAGAATGGCATCTAATCAGAACGCAACTCATTCTTATGTAATATTTTTCCTTCCTTCGCTCCCAAAATGCTGAGAAAAAACGACAGCGAAGAAAACAGATTTAAATTATTCCCATTATTCAAGATAACCATCCCACAGAAGAAAGGCTATAAAAGAGGGGTAGATAGTAGATTTGTGTGTTTAGAAGCTTATACTGTTAGGTACTAAATATAAAGTTTAGGGTCTNTAAAAATATTAACATAATATCATCAATAACACCTGAAATACTAGCATCGCATCTAATCAGAACGCAACTCATTCTTATGTAATATTTTTCCTTCCTTCGGCTCCCAAAATGCTGAGAAAAAACGACCGCGAAGAAAACAGATTTAAATTATTCCCATTATTCAAGATACCATTCCACAGAAGAAAGGCTATAAAAGAGAGGGGTAGATAGTAGATTTGTGTGTTTAGAAGCTTATACTGTTAGGTACTAAATATAAAGTTTAGGGTCTTAGATGTACAAGTATCGAAAAGAGGTATCTATGCCAAATTCTTAATTCTCCCAGCCTCTCCATGCTAAAAAAATAAGAGAACTCTAAAAAAAATTGGATCTTTCATCTCACGATTAATCTCGGTGTAATATTAAATTAAAATCATGGATTGAATTTGAACTAAGTCAAATTTAAATCAAGGTGGTTTTAAAAATCGAATTAGCTGAATTATTTTGAACGGACCTTTAAGTTGAGAGAATAGAGAACAGAGACAGCATCCAGAGAAGTAATGCTAAGATGCAGGACTGTAAGCCTAAGCACTTCCATGGCGGCTATGGCCCTCACTATCTGCCCCGGTCTCCTCCTCCCCGCCACCTTCAAGTTAACGTGTCCCTGCACCGCTGTCACCTCCACATCTACTTCGCACTCTTGGTCCTCATCCCCTCGTTGCAGTCTAGAAGAAAACCCTGTATACTGCGGCGACACAAAAAAACTGCTCACCGTCGCCGCTGCCGGCGACCACCCATCCTCCACACTCGCCGGCGACGATCGGCTACTTTTCTCCGCCTGAAATGATAGAAGCATCTGCTCCAACTCCTTGATGAAATCAATCGCTCCGCCGATAATAGATGCTTGGTCTCCCTGCAACAAATAAATTGTACTAAGAAATTCATTTTTCTAAATCAGTCACTATAAAAATTCTATTTTTATTAGCTATTTGTTTATCTGAACAAATAGGCCCGTTGTAATTGTAAATGAGCACTCATAAATCATAAAGTCTGAAATAATGACAACAAAATTAAGCACTTAATTCTCATATTAGTTAATTATACAACNCACTAAAAAATTCATTTTTCTAAATCAATCGCTATAAAAATTCGATTTTTATTAGCTATTTGTTTATCTGAACAAATACGCCCGTTGTAATTGTAAATGAGCACGCATAAATCATAAAGTCTGAAATAATGACAACAAAATTAAGCACTTAATTCTCATATTAGTTAATTATACAACCTATTCAGCTTATTTATATAAAAGTTGGCAAGTTCAACGGCAGCCATAAACTGGAATCTAATTGAATCGATTCATCAAATCTTATAGCAAGTATCAAACTAATATATAGAAAAATCAAATGAAACGCCTAACTCTTTGCACGAATGAAGAGGGCATGAGAGAACGAAGCGCGGCAAGATGCTCGTTCATAAGCCGACGCCGGTTTCTCTCCACCACTATATGCGTCATTCTCTGGCTCTCCGCCTCCCCCATCCCGGAGCAGCCGTTCTTTGCCGCCATCCGTTTCCTCTTCTTCCTTTCCACCGCCGCAGGCAAAAAAGAAGAATCTTTCCCATCTCTATTCCCTCCATGAAAAACAGATTCAAGAGCTGTGGTCGCGCAGCTCAACCTCTTCGATTCCATACACTCTTCCAGAAACTGCGACTTTAACCAAACAAGCCATCAAAAACGGGAAGCAGAGTTTTTAGCTTTATTGAAAAGATAAATAATTAAATAAAAGCGAGATTTTTGCTCCTTTTCTGCTATTTATGGCAGAGCATCAGTCGCATTGCAATGAATGACATTTCCATTTTCCTCTTCTTCAACCCCTTCCTGTTTCTAATCAAAGCTGCAGAGTGGAAGTTGAGAAGGGAAAGATTGGGCTTAGAAATTGAAGACTTACGAAAGAATTAATGTGTCTATGAAGGCTCTCCATTAGCAGAGTAGCAGCAACATCAGCATGAGTATCTCTGACTTCTCCACTTGCTTTGACTGAAAGCCAAGTACATTCCTTTAGCTTGGTCTTTGAAATTTCATGAATAATACCCTTCTGATTTCCTCCTACACCAATCAAGTAAATAGCATGTTTGAGAGGATCCTTTTTTTTTTTCGTTTTTCTTATTAAAATTTTCTTACCGACTGAAAACACTTGCACCCACAAATACAAAGCCTTTTAGTATCCTAATGCTAGAGAAAGAGACTGGATGTTGGAGGAAGAAGCGACGTGATCATACAGGTTAAGCATTTATATTGCAAAGCAGAGCATCAAAATACAGTAACATTGAAGAGCGAGAGCGAGAGCGAGAGAGAGAGAGAGAGAGAGAGAGAGATTATGTGTGGCAGAAGCACAGTTTAGTATACTGATAACGTTTTAGATCTGAGTGTTGTAACTTTGGAATCCATTACAGAGCGTCTGCATTATTGTAAGCTGGCANTAGATTATGTATGGCAGAGGCACAGTTTATTATACGGATAACGTTTTAGATCTGAGTGTTGTAACTTTGGAATCCATTACAGAGCGTCTGCATTATTGTAAGGTGGCAGATTTGTCCAGAGCGAAGACAGTCAGTTGTGGGGACTCTTGTTCATCACCTTTCATTCTCATCTCTCTCTCATTACGTTGTTCAAAATTATAACCTAAAATCTGTCTCCCCCCTAACAAAAATGTGATCTTTGTATAGTGGAGTTTTTTCTCCCATTATATTGGAGTTTTCTCTCCTGTTNCTGGCAGATTTGTCCAGAGCGAAGACAGTCAGTTGTGGGGACTCTTGTTCATTACCTTTCATTCTCATCTCCCTCTCATTACGTTGTTCAAAATTATAACCTAAAATCTCTCTACCCCCTAACAAAAATGTGATCTTTGTATAGTGGAGTTTTTTCTCCCATTATATTGGAGTTTTCTCTCCTGTTTATCGTCCCGCTCAAGGACTAATTCCAACTAGAAAGTTCTTGGCTTTATTATCTTACCTTTCTTAATTCGACTAAATCTATGCTTAGTTTTCTCTCTCATTACTTCTCTTCTAAATTTCCTTGAGAAATTCCGAGCGCTAGCTTCCAAATTTACTTATGAAGGGAAGAGAGACTAACCCAGAGAGAGATGGGGAGAGAGTGTGTACCGCAGGGGACACAGTTTGGGGTGGACCGCATAAATGACAGTGGATTGGAATAGGACTTCTCTGATGAAGGAGAGAGAATGATTTTTATAAGGAAAACAACAAAAGCCCGTGAGGGAAGTTGTTTGAGCCGTTTNCTTGAGAAATTCCGAGCGCTAGCTTCCAAATTTACTTATGAAGGGAAGAGAGACTAGCCCAGAGAGAGACGGGGAGAGAGTGTACCGCAGGGGACACAGTTTGGGGTGGACCGCATAAATGAGTGGATTGGAATAGGACTTCTTTGATGAAGGAGAGAGAATGATTTTTATAAGGAAAACAACAAAAGCCCGTGAGGGAAGTTGTTTGAACCGTTTGGATGGTTAAGTTTGTTTCTTTCTTTTTGATAATATAAATTTATTGGTGACTTTCAGTATTCGTTTGGGGCAGCTTGTGCGTTTCAGGATAAGATGCATATCCTGAAACGCGGCCCACGGGCCGGCCACAGGGGTCGACCCGCGACCTGCATTTAGTGTAAAAACTCAAACGCAGTTTCGGATAAGCTGGCGAAACGCGCGAACCAAACGGTACGGCNCCCTCATTACGTTGTTCAAAATTATAACCTAAAATCTCTCTCCCCCTTAATAAAAATGTGATTTTTGTATAGTGGAGTTTTCTCTCCCATTATATTGGAGTTTTCTCTCCAGTTTATCGTCCCGCTCAAGGACACTAATTCCAACTAGAAAGTTCTTGGCTTTATTATCTTACCTTTCTTAATTCGACTAAATCTATGCTTAGTTTTCTCTCTCATTACTTCTCTTCTAAATTTCTTTGAGAAATTCCGAGCGCTAGCTTCCAAATTTACTTATGAAGGGAAGAGCGACTAACCCAGAGAGCGACGGGGACAGAGAGTGTACCGCAGGGGACACAGTTTGGGGTGGACCGCATAAATGACAGTGGATTGGAATAGGACTTCTTTGATGAAGGAGAGAGAAGGATTTTTATAAGGAAAACAACAAAAGCTCGTGAGGGAAGTTGTTTGAAGCGTTTGGATGGTTAAGTTTGTTTCTTTCTTTTTGATAACATAAATTTATTGGTGGCTTTTACTCCTGACATAAGTTGTTAAACAAACTAAATAAATACTTTTAAATTTAATTTAAATTCTTGTGTTAATGTCTATGTTTAGAGAACCGATTTGAAACGGCCGGTGGTCCGGTGTGGGCTCATTTAAAAACCACCCCCACATAGAACCAGATTGAAATGGTTTAAACCAGCCTCGAATCTGCAATAAAAGCCAGTTTGATCCTAAACCAGAAATTAATTTTTTTTTACAATTTTACCACCAATTTATATACCTTACATATCTTTCGTGGACTCTATTTCTTACATTTATACACCCAAATCGCTCATATCAAATCAAAAACATTACTATTACAAAGAAATTCAATTTAGGGCCCGTTTGGAATGCCGTCGTGCTGTTTGGTTTGCGTGTTTCACAAGCTCATCTGAAACTGCGTTTGGGTTTTTAAACTAAACGCAGGCTGTGAGTCGACCCCTGTGGTCGGCCCGCGGGCCGCGTTTCAGGATAAGTAGTTTATCCTGAAACGCACAAGCTGCCCTAAACGGACCCTTATATGCATGTCAACTAGTTTTATTTTTTTACATATTTAACACCTAAACCCTATTTATTTGCACTTATATCACCAAAATCATTAATATCACATAAAATGTCACTATTTCAGAATAGTGAAATACAAGTTTCCATGCATAGTTAAAATAAATGTTAAAATTAAATTTTAGATATTAGATATTTAAATACATAGTTATTGAGTGTTATGTAAATCTTATTTGTTGTCATTTTTAAATATGTTTATGATTTATATGGTCATTATGTTCAAATTTGGTTCAACTTTTGAACATTGAACTTCTTCTATTGCATTGGGAAGCTTGCTTAATGTATTCAATATTGTAACTACATGAGTAGACTTTAGTTTGTTTGTTTATTTTATATGAAAACAATGCAGAAGCGTAGAAATTCACATAACAACAATCAAACACAAAGCTTTACATGGTTCAGCGTTAAGTCAATTTGCCTGCGTCCACGATGAGGGAGATTTCACTAGTACCGGATGGGGGGAAAGGAAAAACGTCTTTGGCTACAATTTCCACACACCTCTCCTTTTTCATGAACACTAAGTCATATTTTATAGAGGAGGCTTAAAGCATGAATGGAACTGGATAAAAAAGAAACAAATCAAGCACAATAATACCATAAAATAATAATCTCCATCTCATCCTTTACTTCCATAAAAATAAGAGAAGACTAAATGAACTTCAAACTCCAATTTTGCTGCACTAAGTTGGTTTTCTATGTACTCCCCTTCTAAAGGGATCAAGCCTCTTATAGTTCCTCGAAATGCATGACTGGTCGATCAGTCTTGAGCTCGGATGCTCACCAAACTCTTGCAATAAGTGAACTTTGAGACAGCTAGTACCTTCGTGAGCATGTCCGCGAGATTATCCTTTGTATATCTCTCTTCAACAGATTTTTTTCTTCTTTAATCAAATCCTAGATAAAGTGATGCCTCACATAAATGTGTTTAATACAAGCACAATGAAATGAATTTATGGCCAAGAATATTACACTCTAATTGTCACAAAAAACCAACAGGGAGCTCTAATTACACTTAAGTCATCCAATATACCCTGCATCCATATTGCTTCTTTCATCGCCTCCGTGATTTTCATGTACTCAGCCTTCGTATTAGACAAAGCAATAGTATACTTCTTTCGCTCCTTTCTCTTTATATTTTTTAGAAGAGTAATCAGCTTATCGATCATCGTATATTTCTTTTTCCCAGATAAATATCTCTTTCGATCATATGAATGATCATGAGAATGGAGGAACAAGATAAGAAAGACATACGACAAAGATGATAAACAAAAAAGAACATGGAAAGCCTAAGTGTGGCAAAACCTTACAAAGATATGTCAAGTATGCCCGTTCAAACAAGATCAGGTAGAAGCACCTTGGACTAGTATTCATGATAGAATACCTATGTAGACCACCCATAACCAGAGATTCAGGTGCATGTGTCTATTCTGAGGTCAAGAGCACTCTCATAGAAACATATCCCTCTGGTTAATTACATCTTAGAGCATACCCAAGAACACTTTGTATAAAGGGGTTTCACTTATATTATCATAGACCCGGAGAAATAAGGCAACAAAAGAAGGTTATTTCGTATGAAAAAGTCTCGATGCTTCAAAAATTAGTATATCATCGGGTAGAGAGTTAGTCTCTCACATCCAAAATGGGTACTAGTTCATCAGCACACTGGACCCACGTAATAACTATAACCATTTTGACGGGGATATCTCAACATGTCAATGCACAATCAAGCCACAAGGGTAAAGGACAAAATGTCGTATCCAAAACGGGCGGTAACTCATCTGTGTCGAGCAATCAAGATGATACCAATGAATTAAAGGAGTGATAGGGCTTAAAGGGGCTCAACAACAAGAAAAGTAGAGTAATCCTATGAGGTAGAGGTAGTTTGGTCGGGGTACCACGTACCATCATCTCAATCCATTATAACCCTAAATCAACCCAGTAGTGAAAGTAAATGACACAACACATCCAGATACCCACAGTCAGCAATCCTTGAATTGCATAATCTACGGGGAATCTCGGTAGCCTTAAGGTCAGAGGAATGAAATCTTATCATATGACTATTGATTAGAGCTTCAAGAGGTGAAACCTATTCCCACCAATGTGGTGAGGATGCCTTAAAAAAGAAAGGGAGAGGGAGGTTCAACTACAAAGCTAAAAATGCTCCAAATAAAAGAAGTTACACCTCATTTGAGTTGGGGAGCCTTCTAATACCCTCGACACCCTAAACAACCACCTACATAAAAAGATATGTTGGGCCAGTCATGTTTCATAAGCACGTGGGGTTCTTCTCTGGACATGTAAATATGAATGCAGTTGTCTAGAGCAATCATTAAATATTATGGATGTCATATTATATGACCTATGTTAAGCCCAAGCAATGCAGCCCATTTCAAATCCAACCTGAAATTCATGCAGAAATGTAAAAATGCAAGTTTTAAAATCCAGAATATTTTAATCCTAAATTTTCATTATCTTAAATGTTTTCTTATGATTTTACTAAAAATCTTTAAAATTTTAAATCCTAAAGAGCCTATATTGCTTTCGTGATAATTATACAATCCACAAAAATAAACAAGGAAAACATTTCAAGCATTCAAGAATGCAATAAGACAAAAAAATAAGCCAAATAACATATATAAAAGGCTAATGTTGTTGGGCTGCAAAATATCTCAAAAAAGAAAAGAGAACAGCCGAACTCCACATATACATATCTAATCCTATATCTATACATCAATATCAAATGCATAATTAAGATACGAAACACGAGCATCTGCTCCTTGCCCTTGCTACTTTGTTCTCACTTCAGAATGACTCAAAATCTATGTTTGTATCTTATTTATGTTATAGGACTCTCCTAGGACTTTAAAAATTACTTGGGAATAATAAAGACTATACTTGCATGAAAATAAAGTTACCGGGAAAAGACATGTAACATATAATGGACAGTGTCTGGTGGGGGAGCTAAATAGTGCAAGCAAGAGAAGGGTCAATCAAAAATATGTTCCCCCTTTTATTATACCATTGTGTGTGCATACATAAAAAATTACAAATCCTTGAAAAAATTTTATAGTGTAAGTTCACTTGATATCTTTTCAGCCATCATTTTTTAAATAAAAAGAAAAAGATTCCTAGGCAAATAGATATCATACCAATCTATAATTTTATTAATCATCTATAGAAATATTCTCACTATGCTCCACAGTAGTTTTGTATATATCCGATTAAAAATAAAATGTAGATAGCCCATTTTCGTTAAGATAACACATTCTAGCAAATATATTATATTATTTATCTTTTTAATGATATAAATCCATGTAAAAATAGTTAAGATAAACTAACAAAGACTTTAGAATTTTAATTAGCATGAAAACCATGGTCTCTAAAACACTTACAAAATAACAGTTAATTTAATCTGCTTAAAACATTTTGGTGATAATGTCAATGAACAATCAACCTACATTATAAAAATAATGTGTATAACTAGTAAAAAGAAGGTATATAACTAAATTATAATGAATAATCAACCTACATTATATATATATAACTTCTTCTATTGCATTGGGAAGCTTGCTTAATGTATTCAATATTGTAACTACATGAGTAGACTTTAGTTTNTTCTTTCCCATCTCTATTCCCTCCATGAAAAACAGATTCAAGAGCTGCGGTCGCACAGCTCAACCTCTTCGATTCCATACACTCTTCCAGAAACTGCGACTTTAACCAAACAAGCCATCAAAAACAGGAAGCAGAGTTATTAGCTTTATTGAAAAGATAAATAATTAAATAAAAGCGCGATTTTTCCTCCTTTTCTACTATTTATGTCTGAGCATCAGTCGCATTGCAATGAATGACATTTCCATTTTCCTCTTCTTCAGCCCCTTCCTGTTTCTAATCAAAGGTGCAGAGTGGAAGTTGGGAAGGGAAAGATTGGGCTTTGAAATTGAAGACTTACGAAAGAATTAATGTGTCTGTGAAGGCTCTCCATTAGCAGAGTAGCAGCAACATCAGCATGAGTATCTCTGACTTCTCCACTTGCTTTGACTGAAAGCCAAGTAAATTCCTTTAGCTTGGTCTTCGAAATTTCATGAATAATACCCTTCTGATTTACTCCTACACCAATCCAGTAAATAGCATGTTTGAGAGCATTCTTTTTTTTTCTTTTTTCTTATTAAAATTTTTTACCGACTGAAAAAACTTGCACCCACAAATACAATGTCTTTTAGTATCCTNTAAATTTCATGAATAATACCCTTCTGATTTACTCCTACACCAATCCAGTAAATAGCATGTTTAAGAGCATCCTTTTTTTTGCTTTTTTCTTATTAAAATTTTTTACCGACTGAAAAAACTTGCACCCACAAATACAATGTCTTTTAGTATCCTAATGCTAGAGAAAGAGACTGGATGTTGGAGAAAGAAGCGACGTGATCATACAGGTTAAGCATTTATATTGCAAAGCAGAGCATCAAAATACAGTAACATTGAANGGAATAGAAAATATTAAATTAGATTCAAATGATGTTTTAATATAAATAATAATTTTTAAATCTTAATCAAACCTTATTGTCTTATGGCTACATGATTAGGGTTGTTAAAATGACTCTCTGTTTGTGAACAGCTCGTGTTCGGCTCGTTAAGCGAACAAGCCGAACACGAACACACTTTTTGAGCTCGAAATATAAACGAGCCGAACACGAGCTGAGCATGGCTNGCCGTTTGGATGGTTAAGTTTGTTTCTTTCTTTTTGATAACATAAATTTATTGGTGACTTTTACTGGTGACATAAGTTGGTAAACAAACTAAATAAATACTTTTAAATTTAATTTAAATTCTTGTGTTAATGTTTATGTTTGGAGAATCAGACTGAAACGGCTGGTGGTCCGATTTGGGTTGATTTAAAAATCACCCCCGCATAGAACCGGATTGAACTGGTTTAAATCAACCTGGAATCTGCAATAACGGCCAGTTTTATCCTAAACCAGAAATTAATTTTTTTTACAATTTTACAACCAATTTATATACCTTACATACCTTTCGTGGACTCTATTTCTTACATTTATACACCCAAATCGCTCATATCACATCAAAAACATTACTATTACANCCGGACTGAAACGGCCGGTGGTCCGATTTGGGTTGATTTAAAAACCACCCCCACATAGAACCGGATTGAATTGGTTTAAACCAGCCTGGAATCTGCAATAACGGCCAGTTTTATCCGAAACCAGAAATTAATTTTTTTTACAATTTTACAGCCAATTTATATACCTTACATATCTTTCGTGGACTCTATTTCTTACATTTATACACCCAAATCGCTCATATCACATCAAAAACATTACTATTACAAAGAAATTCAATTTATATGCATATCACCTAGTTTTATCTTTTTACTCTATTTATTTACATTTATATCATCAAAATCATCAATATCACATAAAATGTCACTATTTTAGAATAGTGAAATACAAGTTTCCATGCATAGTTAAAATAAATGTTAAAATTAAAATTTAGATATTAGATATTTAAATACATAGTTATTGAGTGTTATGTAAATCTTATTTGTTGTCATTTTTAAATANGAATGTTAAAATTAAAATTTAGATATTAGATATTTAAATACATAGTTATTGAGTGTTATGCAAATCTTATTTGTTGTCATTTTTAAATATTTTTATGATTTTTATGGTCATTATGTTCAAACCCGGTTCAACTTTTGAACATTGAACCTTTTCTATTGCAGGTCTATTGTCTGGTCTGGTTTTGAGATACTTGCTTAATGTATTCAGTATTGTAACTGTATGAGTAGACTTTAGTTTTTTGTTTATTTTATATGAAAACAATGCAGAAGAGTAGAAATTCACATAACAACAATCAAACACAAAGCTTTACATGATTCGGCATTAATTTGATTCGCCTACGTCCACGATGAGGGAGATTTCACTAGTACCGGATGGGGGGAAAGAAAAAATGTCTTTGACTACAATTTCCACACACCTCTCCTTTTTCATGAACATTAAGTCCTATTTTATAGAGGAGGCTTAAAGCATGAATGGAACTGAATAAAAAAGAAACAAATCAAGCACAATAATACCATAAAATAATAATCTCCATCTCAACCTTTACTTCCAGATAAATAAGAGAAGACTAAATGAACTTCAAACTCCAATTCCGCTGCACTAAGATGGTTTTCTACGTACTCCCCTTCTAAAGAGATCAAGCCTCTTATAGTTCCTCAAAATGCATGACTGGTCAATCAGTCTTGAGCTCGGATGCACACCAGACTCTTGCAATAAGTGAACTTTGAGACTGCTAGTACCTTCGTGAGCATGTCTGCGAGATTATCCTTTGTATATATCTCTTCAACAGATTTTTGTCCTCCTTAATTAAATCCTAGATAAAGTGATGCCTCACATAAATGTGTTTAATACAAGCACAATGAACTGAATTTGTGGCCAAGAATATTACACTCTGATTGTCACAAAAAACCAACAGGGAGCTCTAATTACACTCAAGTCATCCAATAGACCCTGCATCCATATTGCTTCCTTCATCGCCTCCATGATTATCGTGTACTCAGCCTTCGTATTAGACAAAGCAATAGTATACTTCTTTCGTTCCTTTCTCTTTATATTTTTTTTTAAAGAGTGATCAACTTATCGATCATCGTATACTTCGTTTTCCCAGATAAATATCTCTTTCGATCATATGAATGATCATGAGAATGGAGGAACCAAATAAAAAAGACATAATACAAAGATGATAAACAAAAATAGAACGTGGAGAGCCTACGTGCGGCAAACCTTGTAAAGATATGCCAAGTATGTCTGTTCAAATAAGATCAGGTAGAAGAACCTTGGACTAGTATCCATGATAGAATACCTATGTAGACCACCCATAACAGGAGATTCAGGTGCATGTGCCTATTCTGAGGTCAAGAGCACTCTCATAGAAACATATCCCTCTGGTTAATTACATCTTAGAGCATACCCAAGAACACTTTGTATAAAGGGGTTTCACTTATATTATCATAGACCTGGAGAAATAGGGCAACAAAAGAAGGTTATTTTGTATGGTAAAGTCTCGATGCTTCAAAAATTAGTATATCATCGGGTAGAGAGTGAGTCTCTCACATCCAAAAGGGGTAGCAGTTCATCAGCACACCGGACCCACGTAATAACTATAATCATTTTGACGGGGATATCTCAACATGTCAATGCACAATCAAGCCATAAGGGTAAAGAACAAACTGTCATATCCAACACGAGAGGTAACTCATCTGTGTAAGGCAATCAAGATGATACCAATGAATTAAAGGAGCGATAGGGCTCAAAGGGGCTCAACAACAAGAAAGGTAGAGTAATCCTATGAGGTAGAGGTAATTGGGTCGGGGTACCATGTATCGTCATCCCAAGCCCTAAATTTACCCAGTTGTGAAAGTAGTTGACACAACACATCTAGAGACCCACAGCCAGCAATCCTTGAATTGCATAATCTACGGGGAATCTCGGTAGCCTTAAGGTCAGAGGAATGAAACCCTATCATATGACTATTGGCTAGAGCTTCAAGAGGTGAAACTTATTCTCACCAATGTGCTGAGGATGCCTCGGGAAAGAAAGGGAGAGGGAGGTTCAACTACAAAGCTGGAAATGCTCCAAATAAAAGAACTTACACCTCGTTTGGGTTGGGGAGCCTTCTAATACCTTCGGTACCCTGAACAACCACCTACATAAAAAGATATGTTGGGTCAGTCAGATTTCATAAACACGTGGGGTTCTCCTCTGGACATGCAAAATGAATGCAGTTGTCTAGAGTAGTCCTTAAATATTATGGATGCCCTATTATATGACTTATGTTAAGCCCATGCAATGCAGCCCATTTCAAATCCAACTTGAAATTCATGCAGAAAAGTAAAAATGCAAGTTTTAAAATTCGGAATATTTTAATCCTAAATTTTCATTATCTTAAATGTTTTCTTAGGATTTTACCAGAAATATTTAAAATTTTAAATCTTAAAGAGCCTATATTTCTTTTGTGATTCTTATACAATCCACAAAAATAAACAAGGAAAACATTTCAAGCATTCAAGAATGCAATAAGACAAAAAAAATAAGCCAAATAACATATATAAAAGGCTAATGTCGCTGGGCAGCAAAATATCTCAAAAAAGAAAAGAAAACAGCCGAATTCCGCATATACATATCCAATCCTATAATTATACATCAATATCAAATGCATAATTAAGATACAAAACACGAGCATCTGCTCCTGGCCCTTGCCACTTTGTTCTCACTTCAGAATGACTCAAAATCTATGTCTGTATCTTATTTATATTATAGGACTCTCCTAGGACTTTAAAAATTACTTGGGAAGAATAAAAGACTATACTTGCATGAAAATAATGTTACCGAGAAAAGGCATGTAACATATAATGAATAGTGTCTGGTGGGGGAGCTAAACAGTACAAGTAAGAGAAGGGTCAATCAAAATTATTACATGTTCTCGCTTTTATTGTACCATTGTTTGTGCATACATAAAAAAAATTACAAGTCCTTGAAAAAAATTTATAGTTTAAGTTCACTTGATATCTTCTCAGTCACCATTTTTTCAATAAAAAGAAAAAGATCCCCAGGCAAATAGATATCATACCAATTTATAATTTTATTAATCATCTATAGATATATTCTCACTGTGCTCCACAATAGTTTTGTATATATCCAATTAAAAATAAAATGTAGATAGCCCATTTTCGCTAAGATAACACATTCTAGCAAATATATTATCTTATTTATCTTTTTAATAATATAAATCCATATAAAAAATAGTTAAGATAAACTGAGAAAGACTTGAGAATTAGTAGCATAAAAACCATGGTCTCTAAAACACTTACAAAATAACAGTTATTTTAATCTGCTCAAAAAATTTTTGTGGTAATGCCAATGAACAATCAACCTACATTATAAAAATAATGTATATAATTAGTAAAAAGAATGTATATAGATACATTATAATGAATAATCAACCTAAATTATATATATATATATATATNTTTTGAACTTTTCAAACATTCTTGGATTATTTCCTTTGAAGATCAAGTCATCAACACATAAACAAACAATCAAGACATTTTCATCCTCATTCTTGATGTAAAGAGCATGCTCATAAGGACATTCATGAAGACTTTCTCTTGTAGATACTTGTCGATTCGGCTGTTCCATGCTCTTGGTGCTTGCTTTAGCCCGTATAGAGCCTTTTTTAGCTTTAGAACCNAAACAACAATCAAACACAAAGCTTTACATGATTCGGCGTTAATTCGATTTGCTTACGTCCACTATGAGGGAGATTTCACTAGTACCGGATGGGGGGAAAGAAAAAATGTCTTTGGCTACAATTTCCACACACCTCTCCTTTTTCATGAACACTAAGTCCTATTTTATAGAGGAGGCTTAAATCATGAATGGAACTGAATAAAAAAGAAACAAATCAAGCACAATAATACCATAAAATAATAATCTCCATCTCAACCTTTACTTCCAGATAAATAAGAGAAAACTAAATGAACTTTAAACTCCAATTCTGCTACACTAAGATGGTTTTCTACGTACTCCCCTTCTTAAGAGATCAAGCCTCTTATAGTTCCTCAAAATGCATGACTGGTCAATCAGTTTGAGCTCGGATGCACACCAGACTCTTGCAATAAGTGAACTTTGAGACTGCTAGTACCTTTGTGAGCATGTCCGCGAGATTATCCTTTGTATATATCTCTTCAACAGATTTTTGTCTTCCTTAATTAAATCCTAGATAAAGTGATGCCTCACATAAATGTGTTTAATACAAGCATAATGAATTGTGGCCAAGAATATTACACTCTGATTGTCACAAAAAACCAACAGAGAGCTCTAATTACACTTAAGTCATCCAATAGACCCTGCATCCATATTGCTTCCTTCATCGCCTCCATGATTGTCGTGTACTCAGCCTTCGCATTAGACAAAGCAATAGTATACTTCTTTCGTTCCTTTCTCTTTATATTTTTTTTAAAGAGTGATCAACTTATCGATCGTCGTATACTTCTTTTTCCCAGATAAATATCTCTTTCGATCATATGAATGATCATGAGAATGGAGGAACCAGATAAGAAAGACATAATACAAAGATGATAAACAAAAACAGAACGTGGAGAGCCTACGTGCGGCAAACCTTGTAAAGATATGTCAAGTATGTATGTTCAAATAAGATCAGGTAGAAGCACCTTGGACTAGTATCCATGATAGAATACCTATGTAGACCACCCATAACCGGAGATTCAGGTGCATGTGTCTATTCTGAGGTCAAGAGCACTCTCATAGAAACATATCCCTCTGGTTAATTACATCTTAGAGCATACCCAAGAACACTTTGTATAAAGGGGTTTCACTTATATTATCATAGATCTGGAGAAATAGAGCAACAAAAGAAGGTTATTTCGTATGGTAAAGTCTCGATGCTTCAAAAATTAGTATATCATTGGGTAGAGAGTGAGTCTCTCACATCCAAAATGGGTAGCAGTTCATCAGCACACCGGACCCACGTAATAACTATAATCATTTTGACGGGGATATCTCAAACATGTCAATGCACAATCAAGCCATAAGGGTAAAGGACAAACTGTCATATCCAACACGAACGGTAACTCATCTGTGTCAGGCAAACAAAATGATACCGATGAATTAAAGGAGCGATAGGGCTCAAAGGGGCTCAACAACAAGAAAGGTAGAGTAATCCGATGAGGTAGAGTTCATTGGGTCGGGGTACCACGTATCGTCATCCCAAGCCACTATAACCCTAAATCTACCCAGCTGTGAAAGTAGTTGACACAACACATCTAGAGACCCACAGCCAACAATCCTTGAATTGCATAATCTACGGGGAATCTCGGTAGCCTTAAGGTCAGAGGAATGAAACCCTATCATATGACTATTGGCTAGAGCTTCAAGAGGTGAAACTTATTCCCACCAATGTGGTGAGGATGCCTCAGGAAAGAAAGGGAGAGGGAGGTTCAACTACAAAGCTGGAAATGCTCCAAATAAAAGAACTTACACCTCGTTTGGGTTGGGGAGCCTTCTAATACCCTCGGTACCCTGAACAACCACCTACATAAAAAGATATGTTGGGTCAGTCATATTTCATAAGCACGTGGGGTTCTCCTCTGGACATGCAAATATGAATGCAGTTGTCTAGAGTAGTCCTTAAATATTATGGATGCCCTATTATATGACTTATGTTAAGCCCATGCAATGCAGCCCATTTCAAATCCAACTTGAAATTCATGCAGAAAAGTAAAAATGCAAGTTTTAAAATTCAGAATATTTTAATCCTAAATTTTCATTATCTTAAATGTTTTCTTAGGATTTTACTAGAAATATTTAAAATTTTAAATCCTAAAGAGCCTATATTGCTTTCATGATTCTTATACAATCCACAAAAATAAACAAGAAAAACATTTCAAGCATTCAAGAATGCAATAAGACAAAAAAAAAATAAGCCAAATAACATATATAAAAGGCTAATGTCGCTGGGCAGCAAAATATCTCAGAAAAGAAAAGAAAACAGCCGAACTCCGCATATACATATCCAATCATATATCTATACATCAATATCAAATGCATAATTAAGATACAAAACACGAGCATCTGCTCCTGGCCCTTGCCACTTTGTTCTCACTTCAGAATGACTCAAAATCTATGTCTGTATCTTATTTATGTTATAGGACTCTCCCAGGACTTTAAAAATTACTTGGGAAGAATAAAAGACTATACTTGCATGAAAATAATGTTACTAGGAAAAGGCATGTAACATATAATGAATAGTGTCTGGTGGGGGAGCTAAACAGTACAAGTAAGAGAAGGGTCAATCAAAATTATTACATGTTCCCCCTTTTATTGTACCATTGTTTGTGCATACATAAAAAAAATTACAAGTCCTTGAAAAAAAATTATAGTTTAAATTCACTTGATATCTTCTCAGTCACCATTTTTTCAATATAAAGAAAAAGATCCCCAGGCAAATAGATATCATACCAATTTATAATTTTATTAATCATCTATAGATATATTCTCACTGTGCTCCACAATGGTTTTGTATATATCCAATTAAAAATAAAATGTAGGTAGCCCATTTTCGCTAAGATAACACATTCTAGCAAATATATTATATTATTTATCTTTTTAATGATATAAATCCATATAAAAAATAGTTAAGATAAACTGAGAAAGACTTGAGAATTAGTAGCCTAAAAACCATGGTCTCTAAAACACTTACAAAATAACAGTTATTTTAATATTCTCAAAACATTTTGGTGGTAATGCCAATGAACAATCAACCTACATTATAAAAATAATGTATATAACTAGTAAAAAGAATGTATATAGATACATTATAATGAATAATCAACCTACATTATATATATATATATATATATATATATTATTCTTCAAAATATCCATACATTTTATCAATATATGAGGTTGATTCTCAGAACTGGTTTGCTCATGGACTTTACTATGGTAGTCATAGAATACATAAGCCCAAAATTCTTGAAGACTCTCTGAAGGAGCTGCTTTCTTGACCATCGAATTAAGATTCAAATTTCTCATTCCTAAGGTCTATCAAAGGCAATTTATCTTTCATTGAAATTATTTCNAAGAACTGGTTTGCTCATGGACTTTACTGGGTTAGCCATAGAATACATAAGCCCAAAATTCTTGAAGACTCTCTGAAGGAGCTGCTTTCTTGACTATCGAATTAAGATTCAAATTTCTCATTCCTAAGGTCTATCAAAGGCAATTTATCTTTCATTGAAATTATTTCAAACAATTATAATAATCCCTAGTGTTTTATAACTAGTAATAAGAAGTCCAACTCTTACAAAGAATAGAAAATGTATGGAAATTTCTCAAAAGTGTGACATTTTTTCATTATCACCGTTAGTCATACCCCAATCGTATGAATCATCTTCTTTTATTTTTTTTCGTTAAGTATCACATAAGATGCTAAAATTATTTGCTATTTTTTAAAAAAGTTGGGTTAGGATGAGATTTAAAATTTTTTATATTATAGTCATTTCAACATTAGTTAAAAAAATTTAAAGTATATTATATTATTTTCTGTGTATTTTTAATTTGTAATGTCTTTTATCTGCTCTTTTAGACATGTTGTGAAAAGTGCTCCCCTTTTTAAATCAAACTTTCGTAGTTTTGATATCAAGTTTTGTGCTATAGTATGAGAATTGTTGCCAGATACAAGCCTTATACCAACAAAAATTCAAAAAATATACTTGTTATTTGTTTATTTAAAAAGTATATTTGAAAGTTCTTTGCAAACCAAAATACTCTTGATTTTTTGCCGCTAGCTACTTTTTCAAGTTTATCGTGACCGAAATTGATANGAACTTTCATAGTTTTGATATCAAGTTTTGTGTTGTAGTATGATAATTGTTGCCAGATACAATCCTTATACCAACAAAAATTTGAAAAATATATCTGCTATTTGTTTATTTAAAAAATATATTTGAAAGTTTTTTGCAAACCAAAATACTCTTGATTTTTTGCCGCTAGCTACTTTTTCAAGTTTATCGTGACCGAAATTGATATGAACATGATTCAAACTACTTTGATCAAGATTGAGACCATATACTAGAAAAATTTGAGTTTTATAGAAATAATTTGAAAACTTGATATTAGCACTTTCTTTTAACTCAACTCATCAAGGCAGCTCTGCGAATAGGCCATAAGAGTCATGTATATATATAACAAAAAACCGCACTTCAGGATATTGATGTAAAATAAATTAAAATGTATAGACATTCAACTTTTTAGCATTTGTATGTATGAAAATGTAATATAAAAGTTTGGTAATATTAAAATTAATCATATACCATACATTTTCACTGCACCACAAACGACAACACTATCATCAAAACTTTAATAGATTCACTGCACCACAAACCACAAAAAACATATCCACAAAAAAAAACAGAGATTTTCACCAACTTAGTGTTGGTCTCCGGGCACTCTAACCTTACGAGTGTTGGAATGGAGAAGCTTTTAGGAAATGACAAAAGCTAAAAAAAAACAACTTATGGAAGAAGCTTCACTCTTATTTATCACCTTAACTTGGCTTGATACAAACTCAAAGANGCTTCAGGATATTGATGTAAAATAAATTAAAATGTATAGATATTCAACTTTTTAGTATGTATCAAAATGTAATATAAAAGTTTGGTAATATTAAAATTAAACATATACCAAACAGTTTCACTGCACCTCAAACGACAACACTATCATCAAAACATTAATAGATTCACTTCACCACAAACCACAAAAAGCATATCCACAAAAAAAACAGAGATTTACACCAACTTAGTGTTGGTCTCCGGGCACTCTAACCTTACGAGGACTAGGGCTGTCAAAACGGCTCGTTGTTCGCGAACAACTCGTGTTCGACTCTTTAAGAAGCTCGTGTTCGGCTCGTTAATTTTGTTCAATAAATTAACGAGCCGAACACGAACTAAGATGTGTTCGTTCGTGTTCGGCTCGTTTTGGCTCGAACTACTANTCCATAGGTTTGGCGGCAGCTGGCTCCTTAGGTTCGGTAGCTGACTCCATAGATTCGGCACTTTAATAGCTGATCATAACCTGTAGTTTTAGAAAAAATATTACATCAGTACTACGCACGTAGAAATACCGTGCGCAACCAATAAAATCACGCCACGCGCGATAGGAGAAAAAAAACGGCGCAGTAACACGGAGAATATTCCCTCCCGTGTTATTCATGTGTTATTACGTGTTATTCATGTGTTATTGCGTGTTATTGATGTGTTATTGATGTGTTATCATGTTATTATAACACTAAGAATATTCTCATGATACAATAATACATGAATAACACACAATAACACTTGAATAACACGAGGAATATTCTTCCCCGTGTTACTGCGCCGTTTTTTTTTTCTCTATCGCGCTGAGTGTCGTGGCGTTATTTTATTGACTACGCATGTTACTCTACGTGCGTAGTACTGATGTAATATTTTTTCGTAATTTTAGGCAGTTTTAATGAACACGACCGCTTCTTCTTCCTGTATTTATTTTTTCAAGCAAATAGATGGTTATATGTGGGGCCTCTTTCTGTTCCTGTGAGGCATAACTTATTTTATTAGAACTTTACACTACCGAGTGTATCTCCTTTTCGTAAGGAGTTGATGCACTTTGCATGAACACCTTTCTTGCTGATAAGACCTAGTGTTTTTTTCTGGAGTCCATGGTCGGATATGACTGAACTTGGCAGGCCCTCACAGAAAAAGTTTAACCTTGCTGTTTATGGATGCTATAGTTGTAGAAGACGAAAATANCACTTTGCATGAACACCTTTCATGCTGATAAGACCTACTGCTTTTTTCTGGAGTCCATGGTGGGATATGACTGACTTGGCAGGCCCTCACAGAAAAAGTTTAACCTTGCTGTTTATGGATGCTATAGTTGTAGAAGACGAAAATAGAGGAAAAGACTGCATTAAGGTAAGCCAAATGAAACTTGCAATCTTTCTTTCATTTATATTGTTTGAAAATGTTTCTATCGTTGCCATTCATGTGAATACTGTTGGAAGTTTGATTTGTCAGCTGGAGTGGAGAAAATAACTATAACTTTCTAATCTCTGTTGGTGGCTTGGCCGCTGTTATACCTTTCACTCCTGGTAATGATATGGACTGAGAAGTACTGGTTTCTATAAACAAGTTAGTCCTTTTTGTTTGGTACTAACAATTTGAAACAAAGTTACTCCTTTTTTGTTTAGTATTAACGGATAAATTGTCAAAAGTACGATGAGTATTGATGCCAGAGCTGTTAAAATTAATTGCTCGACCTTACATTTGATTTTTTTTCATGATTTCTTTTTGATCTAGGAAGTATTTTGCCTTCATTTCTCTTGCTTTCCCATTCTCACTGAATTGTAAAAAGACCACCTGGGCTGGTCACTCCCTTGAATCACTCAAACATTTCTTATTGGATGGGCTGGGACAAATTGCTAAACTTGGGGAACATATAGCCCCTAGAAGCTTGATATTAGATGTTTTTTTGCTTTAATTTATCTTTTTTCAGGTTGGGATGCATCCTTTTTGAATTTCAGCTTGACCATCGTTTCCCGAATGGTTGTATGACTTGTTTAGAATGGCTGATGGCATTACTAAATGATAAAATACTAGGAGACTGTTGCGTGAGATATCCTGTCTCCTTAAATTCTCTTTCAGCTGCAGGAACTTTTAGTTCATGAGCAGGGCTGTCAATTTGTAAACTGCTACTAAATCTTGAGGTACAAACAAAGCGTGCAGTTCAATGAATTGAAGTGCACACTTAATAACTAATAATCACATTAAAATTTTGGAAAATTTACTTACATACCACAAAACTCCTGTGTGTTTACATATCTAACACCTAAAGCTTGATATTTACACTTGTAACCCTTTGTTGTCATAAAAATTATGCATGTAAAGGTGTATTTCACTTTTAAAAAGTAAGTTTTAGTGGTAGTTTTGATGACCATTAATAATTTTTGTGTGTTATGCATGTAAATGTGGAAGTTTCATTAGATGTGTAAATACATAAGATTTGGTGTTATGGATGTAAATGCCCCTTAAATCTTACAATGTAATGGGAGCAAGGCATTAAAATAGTCAACATCCTTTGTAGCACTATAAAGTTTTGAGAAGAGATCGGATTAGTAAATATTTATTTTAAATTACTTAAACAAGTTTTTTGCAATTATAAATTTAATTATTAGATCTCTAAACGTCCGTGTGCGCTTAAGAAATTATTAAACTTAAATTTAGGATCATAACATTAAAAGAATGCATGCAATATTGCAAGGAAGTTTAACCTGAAACCATAACATGCAAAACAAACCAGGGCGCTATCATCTAAGCTAAAATTTAAATAATTACTATAAATCACTTTATTGAATAGCAAGCAATGTTAGTTTTAACTCAGAATTCCAAAAAGCTTTTATAAGTGTCTTTTAATAATAATAATAATAGGAATAATAAAATGAAAATTTTGGAATTCTTGCATGTATAGGATATTATTGAATATATTGTTACAACTAAAGCATTAAATAAAGGTGGGGAAAAAAAACATCTTAGGATTAAAACAGATGAAGTTAGAACCAAACTAGTAAAGTGTGTCCTTCATCAAAACATTGCAATCAACTGAGCCACTGTTTGCATCATTTTTTAACAACAAAAATAATGCTCGTTGGAGTCAGCCAACAGAGGAGCAATCCAGAGAATTAAAAGAATCTAAGAAAGGGAAACACTGAAATAAATTTTTGAATCTACATGTAAGACCAAAGTCAAAAAAATTGAAATAGTCACCTAAGAGAAATTTGTAGCATAAACTTGCACTAGGTGAAAGCAATTGATGAAATTCGCTGATAGAAATCACTAGTCATTGTAGAGATAAAAAACCTCATTAATATAACACCTTTATGTTGTTTCTAGATAGTAAGAGCATGTATCCATGCTCCAATTTGTGGCATAAGAGAATACGTTTGTATGTGTGCGTGCACTAAAGATAGTGTGTATGCTCTAGCAATGCTCGTCGAGTTAGGGACAAAATGATAAGGGCAACCTTACGCTTGAAGAATGTGCATCTTATTTTCAGATTTGATATTATTTTTAAGAATTCAAAAGTTAATTTTTCTCTTGTACATTGTTTATTTTTATTTGATGGTAGTTACTAAACCAAAGCGTGATAATTTCTCTTTATTTGTATTTTAGATTATGTTTGTGAATGGAAATTCAAGTGTACTGCATTGAAATAATGCAGAAATATATTTTTGTGTTCACAAATGTTTAAATTTCGAACATGAAATCTTAATAGTTTACATGTTCAGAATACTTGTAAGCAATTGGTATTTTGTCATTACAAGGCATAAAATGTTTAATGGATTGAGAATTGAGCTTTTTTTATGGTGAGATAATTGTCAAATATGAAGTTTTAGCTTTAGCATATGGAGAGTAGCTATCTCTCTCCAATACATTTTGAGTTACTTGGAGCATTGACTTTCTATTTATGTTATATATGTGTCATAATTTTAAGGACATTTCTAGGAGTAATGAAACCATTACTAATCATTCTTTTTTATGTTTAGTAATTGAAGGAGCAACGTCTCCCTCCACAGACTTTCATACCTTTGCAATCTGTTCGTGTGAAACCAATAAATGAGAAATTGCGCACACTGGGTGGTACTGAGGGGCTCGTATTTTATGTAATACAATGTCCTATAATAAAAGTTTTAATAGTATTACTTCAAGTTGCAAAAATTTTTTATTTCTGATAGATTCTTTGCATTTAGAATGTCCGCTGATGTTTTAAGGTAAAATATTTGACATGTAGTTCCTAGTTTGGGGTACAAAGTTAAGGCTATTATTTTTATATGGGAGAAATCCATTTCAATATAGGATGGAAGATGCATTTGTGAGAGGGGTTAATTATATTTAATGCCAATGTATTAGGAATTAGAAATTTTAGACCTAAGGTGACATTTGGGTTAGATGGATTTGCACAAATTTTCTTTAATTCGTGTAGCATTTACCTGGAATAAAAGAAGTATGATGATTAATAATACTAATTAAAATGATGATGATGATTCTCCATTAGCCATTCACTTAATTGAGATTTCATGTTAAATAATTCAACTTAACAACTATACATTTGATCAATCTTTGGATAGGGTTGTCTTATTTGCTGTTGGGAATACCCTGGTATGTGATGATTTTGAAGAAGCTAAAATTCTTAGCTTGAGTAGGGAGAGGCGGAAGGGTAAATGATATTCTAATACTTCATTTGGTATTCTTTGTGAGCTCAAATATTCTACTTATTTTCATTTGCAAAATCTTCTTATGCAGTGGTTACCAAAAATGGAATACTTCTGTCAATGTTGGGCACAATGAGTGGTGGGTTAAGTGGTGGGATGGAAGCAAGGTCAAATAAGTGGGACGAAAGTACAATTGAGGGTATGTATTTTTTTCTGAAATTTTATAGTTTCTTTTTTTTTACCTAATGTATGTCAGGTTAAATTGGCGCTTTGCATCATTTGAGAAAAAGAAGGATAAGCTGGAAACAGAAATGGTTGCCCTTGGCACACTGAGAGATTTGCAATTGAAGGAATCAGAGATATCAGAAAGAACATCTGGGCCGAAAAAGAAGATTCGTTTTTTCAAAAAGGAAGAGGTAAAATGAATAAATTACAGTAACATTTTTCATTTTTATTTAGAAATTTCTTGTAATGTTTTTCTATTGACAGCGCATTTTTTTTATTTTTAGAGAAACAGAAAGCTTTTGAGTATTTTAAAATTTTCTAACTTATTTGGCTCTCTGTCTATATATATTTTTTTCTTGATAAACTTTTGAACTAAGGAGCAAAGTTATCTCTCTACTTTTAGAGTTTCATTCATGAGCATAGCTTCTAAAAATTTTTAGGGGTAAAGCTATCTATCTTAACCTCTCCTTATAGTTTACACATTACACCAGCTGAAGCCTTATGATATAGTGCAAAAATTTAATGTTAAAAAGTATTTATCTCATATGGGCACATTTTGCATTTGTATGTTTGTGAGGCACCTTATATATGTCAAATCTTACTGATGAAGTTGATACCGGAGTTAATTTGAAAAATAGTAGAAGGTGAATCTTACTGTAGAAAACTCAAAGAGATTACAAAAATGCTTGAAAAAGGAAATAAAATAGCACCAAAGCATGAACGATTCCCCAAGGGTGAGGATGAAGTGGCAATCATCGGCGGGACAGCAGATGGGCTGCCTGGAGTCGATTTGCGGCAACAATAGTGGGTATTGGAGGGGTTGCGGTAGTGACAGGGGTGACTACTATGAGA
Source organism: Phalaenopsis hybrid cultivar (assembly GCA_002079205.1). NCBI lineage: Eukaryota > Viridiplantae > Streptophyta > Magnoliopsida > Asparagales > Orchidaceae > Phalaenopsis > Phalaenopsis hybrid cultivar. The sequence goes on from JXCR01148844.1 coordinate 130,204, forward strand.
GGCAATAACAAAATGAGGGATTGGAAGGGGTCTTGCGGCTGCACAAAGGGTCTACTATGGAGAATCTACAACAGTAGTAGGCGTAGGTGTGATTTGCGGCAGCAATTGTGAGAGCAGTGTAGGATTGTGGTAGTCGAAGTGGAAGGAGGAGAGGGTGGCGGTAGCTTGATCGAGGATTGGAGGGGCTTTCTTAGGGAAGAATGGAAAATAGATGCACAATAGGTAGGTGGCAAGAAGGTAAGGTAGGCGAGGGGGCTAATGGGGAGATAGTCACCACCATGGAGCAGGATACAGCCGGAGCACCACTTGTCCTCGAATAGCCCTAACAAGGGAGAAACACCGATTGCAAGAAATATGAAATCAGGAAAACTGAAACCTTAAGCAGAGAACATGAAATAGATATAGTAGTAGATTGCTAGGGAGGAAAAGCTCTCTTTGGGCGGCAATTTCAATTAAGGCAAGGGACTTGCTAGTCCCTTGTAATCCTAGGCTGAAACGGTTCAGCCCTCATACACCCCGCGTCAGTCTCCTGAGGTTAGGGGAGCTTCGAATTCAATTATCAAAGCTTCTAAATCCTTAAAGCATAGAGTTAAATCACCTACATTGAGGGTAGCAGAAATATTGTAGTTCCCTAAAAGGTTGATAATGTAGACATTGTTGTTTAGCTTCTTGAGAATCCTAAGAGATCCATCTGCTTTGGGCTTGAGTTTGCTAAAAGCTCCCATGGGAAACCTATCTTTTTTCAACCAAATCCATACTAGGTCTTCTTGAAAAGTCATCATTTTTCTGGTCTTGTATGCTTGTGCCTGGTACTTGCAATTCTGCTTAGTGATCTTCTTTCCCACCTCCTCATGTAACTTTTGAATATCTTGCATCTGTTCCTCAGCATCCTCACTAATCTCTGATGTTGTTAGGAGAGGTGTCAAGTAAAGTGAAATGGGCAGGTTGCGCTTGACACAATCTCAAATGAAGTGTCTTGTGGTCTGACTCACAGATCTATTGTAAGCAAACTCGGCTTGAGCTAGAGTCAAATCCCACTACTTAATATTCTTTCCCACAAAACACATCAGAAGATTCCCTAAACTCTTATTTACTACATTTGTCGGCGAGTTGCTGAACTGAATTGAAGCTTGGTGATGAACTTTTCCCATAAACGCCTCTATATGTGACCATAAACTTGACATCATTGTTGAAAGAGATGGTTCTGCATATCTCGTGGAGTCTCAGTACATCTCTGACGTATAAATCAATGTCATGCGATGCATCCAACGTCCAGTGACAGGGTATGAAGTGCGTCATCTTTGAGAATCGGTTCACCACAACTTTTATGAAATCCTTATTCCGTTGCATTCTTGGGAGACCTTCCACAAAATCCATGCTGACATCTGCCCACGACATCTCTGACATTGGTAATGAAGTGTATATTCCTGCATTCTGTCCCTTGATTTTGGCTATATGATAAATCTGGCATCACCTTATGCGTTGCTCCACATCTCTCATTGGTCGAGGCCAATGAAAGTGTTTTTTCACGAGTGCGGGCTTTATCTTTGTCGAAGTGTCCTGCAAGTCCTTCACACTTTCTTAAACAATGGACTCCTTCAACGAACATCTTTGAATGAACAACTTATTCTGGCAGAACAGTTAACCATCAGCTTTATAGTACTTCTTAGTGGGATTCTCCTTAACATGCTCCTAGATCCCTTTTAAGTCATTCTTTGTCTCATATAACTTTTTTACTACTTCAAAACCTATAAATCGAGTTTGCATCAAAGTGATTAGCAAGTGACAATGGCTCAGTGCATTTGCTATATGGTTTTGGCTTCCTGCCTTGTGTTTAAGCATGAATTGGAATGACACCAAGAACTCTACCCAAGATGCGTGTCAACCAATTATTTTACTATGGATATTCAAGAATTTTAAAGCCTCATGATCATGGAATAAGGTGAACTCGCTCGTTAGTAGATAGTGGCTCTAGTGATCAAAAAAGGGCTCTCAAAATAACATAAAACTCCTTGTTGTACATCAAATATTTCCTTCAATACTTGATACACCTAAAATATATAGTGTTTTTAGATACATTTTTATACCTNACAGTTGCAAAAAAATTTTATTTTCTAATGGATTCGTTGCATTTAGAATGTCCGCTAATGTTTGAAGGTAAAATATTTGACATGCAGTTCCTAGTTTGGGGTACAGACTTAAGGCCATTATTTTTATATGGGAGAAATCCATTGCAATATAGGATGGAAGATGCATTTGTGAGAGGGGTTAATTATATTTAATGTCAATGTATTAGGAATTAGAAATTTTAGACCTAAGGTGACATTTGGGTTAGATGGATTTGCACAAAATTTCCTTAATTCATGTAGCATTTACCTAGAATAAAAGAAGTATGATGATTAATAATACTAATGAAAATGATGATGATGATTCTCCATTAGCCGTTTACTTAATTGAGATTTCATGTTAAATAATTCAACTTAACAACGATACATTTGATCAATCTTTGGAAAGGGTTGTCTTATTTGTTGTTGGGAATACCCTGGTATGTGATGATTTTGAAGAAGCTAACATTCTTAGCTTGAGTAGGGAGAGGCAGAAGGGTAAATGATCTTCTAATACTTCATTTGGTATTCTTTGTGAGCTCAAATATTCTACTTATTTTCATTTGCAAAATCTTCTTATGCAGTGGTTACCATAAATGGAATACTTCTGTCAATGTCGGGCACAATGAGTGGTGGGTTAAGTGGTGGGATGGAAGCAAGGTCAAATAAGTGGGACGAAAGTACAATTGAGGGTATGTATTTTTTTCCGAAATATTATAAATTCTTTTTTTTTCTAATGTATGTCAGGTTAAATTGGCGCTTTGCATCATTTAAGAAAAAGAAGGATAAGTTGGAAACAGAAATGGATGCACTTGGCTCACTGAGAGATTTGCAATTGAAGGAATCAGAGATATCAGAAAGAACATCTGGGCCAACAAAGAAGATTTGTTTTTCCAAGAAGGAAGAGGTAAAATGAATAAATTACAGTAACATTTTTCATTTTTATTTAGAAATTTCTTGTAATGTTTTTCTATTGACAACGCTTTTTTTTATCTTTAGAGAAATAGAAAGCTTTTGAGTATTTCAAAATTTTCTAACTTATTTGGCTCTTTGTATATATATTTTTTTTCTTGATGAACTTTTGGACTAAGGAGCAAAAGTTATCTCTCTATTTTTATCTTAAAGTTTAAAGTTTCATTCATGAGCATAGATTCTAAAAATTTTTAGGGGTAAGGCTATCTAGCTTAACCTCTCCTTATAGTTTACACATTACACCAGCTGGAGCCTTATGATATCGTGCAATAATTTAATATTAAAAAGTATTTATCTCATATGGGCACATTTTGCATTTGTATGTTTGTGAGGCACCTTATATATGTCAACTCTTACTGATGAAGTTGATACCGGGGTTAACCTGAAAAACAGTATAAGGTGAATTTTACTACAGGAAACTCAAAGAGATTACAAAAATGTTTGAAAAAGGAAATAAAACAGCACCAAAGCATGAACGATTCCCCAAGGGTGAGGATGAAGTGGCGATCATTGGTGAGACAACAGATGGGCTGCCTGGAGTCGATTTGCGACAGTAATAGTGGGTACTGGAGGGGTTGCGGCAGTGACGGGGGCGACTACTAGGAGAGGCAATAACAAAAGGAGGGATTGGAAGGGGTCTTGCGGCTGCACAAAGGGTCTATTATGGAGAATCGACAACAGTAGTAGGTGTAGGTGTGATTTGCGGGAGCAATAGTGAGAGCAGTGTAGGATTGTGGTAGTCGTAGTGGAAGAAGGAGAGGGTGGCGGTAGCTCGATTGAGGATTGGAGGGGCTTGCATAGGGAAGAGTAGAAAAATAGATGCACAATAGGTAGGTGGCAAGAAGGGAAGGTAGGCGAGGGGGCTAATGGGGAGATAGTCACCACCTTGGAGCAGGATACAGCCGGAGCACCACTTGTCCTAGAATAGCCCTAACAAGGGAGAAACACCGATTGCGAGAAATATGAAATCAGGAAAACTGAAACTCTAAACAAAGAACATGAAATAGATATAGTAGTAGATTTCTAGGGAGGAAAAGCTCTCTTTGGGCGGCAATTTCAATTAGGGCAAGGGACTTGCTGGTCCCTTGCAACCCTAGGCTGAAACGGTTTAGCCCTCATGCACCCTGCATCAGTCTCCCGAGGTTAGAGGAGCTTCAAATTCAATTATCGAAGCTTCTAAATCCTTAAAGCATAGAGTTAAATCACCTGCATTGAAGGTAGCATAAATATTGTAGTTCCCTAAAAGGTTGATAATGTAGATATTGTTGTTTAGCTTCTTAAGAATCCTAAGAGATTCATCTGCTTTGGCCTTGAGTTTGCTAAAAGCTCCCATGGGAAACCTATCTTTTTTCAATCAAATACATACTAGGTCTTCTTGAAAAGTCATTATTTTCCTGGTCTTTTTTGCTTATGCCTGGTACTTGCAATTCTATTTAGTGATCTTCTTTCCCACCTCCTCATGTAACTTTTTAATATCTTACATCTGTTTCTCAGCATCCTCACTAATCTCTGATGTTGTTAGGAGAGGTGTCAAGTAAAGTGAAATGGATAAATTGCGCTTGTACACAATCTCAAATTAAGTGTCCTGTGGTTTAACTCACAGATCTATTGTAAGAAAACTCGGCTTGAGCTAGAGTCAAATCCCACTAAATATTCTTTCCCACAAAGCACATCAGAAGATTCCCTAGACTCTTATTTACTACATTTGTCGGCGAGTTGCTGAACTAAATTGAAGCTTGGTGATGAACTTTTCCCATAAACGCCTCTATATGTGACTCAGAAACTTGACATTGTTGTTGAAAGTGATGGTTTTGCGTATCTCTTGGAGTCTCAGTACGTCTCTGATATAAAAATCAATGTCATTTGATGCATCCAATGTCCAGTGACAGGGTATGAAGTGCATCATCTTTGAGAATCTGTTCATCACAACTTTTATGAAATCCTTATTTTGTTGCATTCTTGGGAGACCTTCCACAAAATCCATGCTGACATCCGCCCACAGTGTCTCTGACATTGATAATGAAGTGTATATTCCTGCATTCTGTCCCTTGATTTTGGCTATATGATAAATCTGGCATCACCTTACACGTTGCTCCACATCTCTCATTGGTCGAGGCCAATGAAAGTGTTTTTTCATGAGTGCAAGCCTTATCTTTGTTGAAGTGTCCTGCAAGTCCTTCACACTTTCTTGAACAATGGACTCCCTCAACGAACATCTAGGAATGAACAACTTATTCAGGCAGAATAGTTAACCATCAGCCTTATGGTACTGCTTAGTGGGATTCTCCTTAACATGCTCCCGATCCCTTTGAAGTCATTCTTTGTCTCATATAACTCCTTTACTACTTCAAAACCTATAAATTGAGTTTGCATCAAAGTGATTAGCAAGTGACAACGGCTCAGTGCATTTGCCACTTGGTTTTGGCTTCCTGCTTTGTGTTTAAGCATGAATTGGAATGACACCAAGAACTCTACCCAAGATGCTTATTGATTAATTAGTTTACTATGGATATTCAAGAATTTCAAAGCCTCATGATCCTGGAATAAGATGAACTCGCTCGATAGTAGGTAGTGGCTCTAGTGATCAAAGAAGGGCTCTCAAAATAGCATAGAACTCCTTGTCGTACATCAAATATTTCCTTCAATACTTGATATACCTAAAATATATAGTATTTTTAGACACATTTTTATACCTATTTTTGAGATATTACGCTTTAATGGAAATATTTTTGTGTTTTTCTTACAGTTATAAGTAAAAATGAAAAAAATTCTTAATATAGTGAAAAAGGATCAAATTTGGAGCAAAAAAGTCAAAGATTTTACAAAAAGTTTTGGCGCCTAAGCGCCAGATCTGGCGCTTAGGCTCAGGTTAAATAGAGAAAGCTGCGCCTAAGCGCTGAGACCCCGCACTTAAGCGCTAGTGGTAGTTACTAGACGAGTAAAATCAATTTTCACGAATTTCAAAGAGGTTTTTGAGGCACCCATTGGCTTAATAGGTGGTTGTAACCACCATGGACGAAAATTATCATTAAAGAATGCGTCTCTTGGGCAAATACATCAAGTCAAGACACATTTTGAAGAGATCCCAAGGCACCTCTTGGAAAACTATAAAAGAAAGAAGAGATCTTAGAAAAGAGTCCTAAAAATATTGGCAAGTTTTGATAGTTCTTTTCTGGGGAGTTAGTTCGGAGAGATTTACAGGAACAACTTTTTATTTACATTATCCTCTTTATTATTTTATTTTGAGTGATTGTAAAAGAGAAGAGGTTCAAAGGAACTTCAAGAGTTTGGTGGAGGACTTGAGATAAGTTTTTATTTTTTGTTTTAGACTACTTTTGGTTTTAATCAAGACTTGTTGTTTGTTTGACAATGATTTCTTTTTTTAAACTAAAGTGTGTTTTTATTTTCTTCCATGGGTTCTAAGTAGTTTTCTTTATCTTTCTTCTTAAAATGATAAGTAATTAAGATTTGGATAGAAGTTGTAGAGAGTATTGATCTTTAATATTGGAAGAAGTTGTGATGATTTAAATCCATGCACTTCATTTACTTCTTGATTTGACCAATCCATATGTTAAAATTTGTTGTGAGAACATGTAAGAACCGGACTGGTATTGTCTTAGTCAACAATTGGAAAGAATTACATGAGGTTGTATGAATGAGAATGCAATTTATATGATTGAGTGCAAATAAATAGGGAAATATTCATTGATGGGTGTAGAGTTAGAGGACGAAGTGATAGGTTAAAGCCCGCAACTTGGTTTATTGTTTTAGGTTCTGATACGAGAATGTTAGCCCCCAGATGAAGAGAATCGAGGGAAATCTAGAGTGAGAGCTAGTATCTTCCCTGCCTAGTCGGTCTTCAGAACTATTCAAACTTTAAAGGAGGGAATCGAGGGAACTTTAGAGTGAGAGCTAGTATCTTCCCTACCTAGCTGGTCTTCAGAACTATTCAAACTTTAAATTAGCCAATGTTCTTCATCTCTAGTAAGGGTAAAGAATATTATTACTCATATTTGGCACAACACAATTTGCATACTTCCACAACAGTAAGGGTAAAGAATATTATTGCTCCTACTTGGCACAACACAATTTGTATACTTCCACAACAGAATTCCTATACTTATTACTGATTCATGAACACAACACAATTTGCATACTTTCACAACAGAATTCCTATACTTATTACTGATTCATGATAAGATGAAAGATATTTTCATATTAAGTACTTTTCTTCTACAAAAACTTTAGTTATCTTTTTATTATTTTGTTAAAATATCAAAAATACCAAAAATATTTTAATTTTAAATTCTTACAAAAATCATTTTTAGTTTTAAGTAATTATCTTTTTAAAATAGAAAAACTTTCTAAAAAGTGCATATTACATAATCTTCCCTGTGGGTTCGATATTCAGGTCTTAATCAAAAAGTCTTATATTACTTGATAACGATACGTATACTGTGGGTTCGATATTCAGGTCTTAATCAAAAAGTCCTATATTACTTGATAACGATATGTATACTTTGTGTAGTATCCCAATATAAATATATATAAATTAAAAAGTTAATTTCTTATTTTTCTTCAGATCAAGTTTTTGATTTTGTTGCAAAATAAGGAAATATAAGTGAAAAATATCATCAGAATTAATTAAGTGAAAAATACCATCAGAACTATTTCTATACTATGCATAAGCATTAAGTATCCAGGGATCATCAGAATTAAGAATTTTTGGTTTTGTTGCAAAATAAGGAAATATAAGTGAAAAATACCATCAGAACTATTGTTATACTGTGCATAAGTATTAAGTATCAAGGGATCAAGTTTTTGGCGATGTTGTCGGGGAAGAAAACTAAGTAAATTTCTATTTTTAGAAAGTCTTATTTAAACTTTAAATATTGTATTTTATTTTGTATATTTTATTTTATTTTATTTTATTTTATGTTAGTGTATGCGTAGTTCAAATTCTAAAGGACTAGTGTCTTACGATTCTGAATTGGAAAGAACTATTAGAAAAATCAGAAAAACTAAAAAAATTAAAAATCTTGAACAATCCCAAAAAATTACTGAAATGGCGAACCAAAATAATCAAAATGCTGAAAATTCATCAAGAGTTTAAACCTTTAAGAGATTATGCCAACCCTACTATAGATGAACTTCATTGTAGTATTCAAAAACCTATAATAGTGGCTAATTCATTTGAGCTTAAACCTGCTATTATCCAAATGATATCAACTAATCAGTTTGGGGGATCACTAACTAAAGATCCAAATTTACATCTTACATATTTTTTAGAATTGTGTGCTACATCTAAATACGATGGTGTTTCAGATGATGTCATAAGACTTAGGTTATTTCCTTTCTCACTGAAGGATAAAACTAAGATGTAGTTGAATTCATTAGCACCTGGATCTATCAGAACTTGGGGTGATTTAGCATAAAAATTCCTTGCTAAATATTCTTCACCATAAAAAACTGCGAAGCATAGAAATGATATTACATCTTTTAATCAATTTGAAGGGGAATCTATCTATGAAGCATGTGTACGATTTAATGAACTTTTAAAAAAGTGTCTGCACCATGCTATACCAGATTGGTTAATAATTCAAACCTTTTATAATGGATTAATTGGTTCTCTTATCAATTATCCGAGATTGGTTAATAATTCAAACTTTTTATAATGGATTAGTTGGATCTCTTAGATCAATTATCGAACTGGTGGTTCATTGATGTCAAAATCATTTCATGATGCTTATGCTTTAATTGAAGAGATGGCTACTAATAATTTTCAATGGCCTTCTGAGAGGGTGAATCCAAAGAAAGTAGTCAATATTCATGAAACAGGTGCATTTAATATGTTAGCAAATCAAGTTGCTACAATTTTAAGGAAGTTAGACCAATTTGAAATGAATTTTTATCAACCAATTTCCATGATTAAAGAGAATTCATTAGGCCAAATGGTAGATTCTCAAACATCATTAGAAACTTTGAATGTCATATATAATAATCAAAATAAATCATATTCTAATTATTATAACCCAGGTTGGAAGAACCATCCCAACTTTAGCTGGAATAACAATTCAGGTTGTAATAATCAGCAATGAGGGAACAACCAAGTAAACTCATTGGGAAATTAGAACAACCAAGGAAATAATAATTATAGATCTACTTATCCTCTAGGAATCAATAGTAATACATAATTTAAGGATAAGAAGTTGTCTATAGGAGAAGTCGAGTTACAAATGGGTAATCAGTTACAAAATCAAGGAGCTATAATTAGAAATATTGAGAATCAACTTGGGCAAATTGCAAGTTCATTAAGTAATAGATCCCAAGGAATACTTCCTAGTAATATTGAATTAAATCTAAAAGACCAGAATAAAAAAAAAGTTAAAGTCGTACAACTTAGAAGCGAAAGAGAGTTGGAACGTAGGGTTCAAAAAGAGATTGAAGTAGAGAGAGAAGAAATTGAAGAATCAAAAGAGGACGCACTGAAAGATTCTAAAAGACCTATTTCTCTGCCAAAAATTGATTTAGAAAAACCACCACCTCCATTTCCTCAGAGACTTTGACAAAGAAGTTGGATGAGCAATTTTCAAAATTACTGGAAATATTTAAGAAGCTTACAATCAATATTCCATTTGCTGAAGCCTTAGAATAAATGCTAAGTTATGTAAAGTTTATGAAGGATATTCTCAACAGAAAAAGGAAGTTTGAAGATAATGAGACTGTTGCACTTAATGAGGAGTTAGTATATATTCGAAAAAGGAAGTTTGAAGATAATGAGACTATTGCACTTAGTGAGGAGTGCAGTGCTATAATTCAGAAGAAAGCTTCATGAAAAGCTTAAAGATCCTAGTAGCTTTACAATTCCATGTGCAATGGGAGACAGATTTTATGGAAAAGCTTTATGTGATTTAGGTGCAAGTATTAACCTTATGTCATTATCAATATTTAAAAGATTGGGATTAGGAGAAATAACCCCTACTACTAAAACTCTGCAGTTAGTAGATCATTCAATAACATATCCTAAAGGAGTTATAGAAGATATACAAGTGAAAATGGATCAATTTATCTTTCCTGTCGGTTTCAATGTGCTAGATATGTAACAAGATAAAGAAATACCTATCATTTTGGGGAGACCTTTTCTAGTCAAAGGAAGAACAATGATAGATGTGCAAAAAGAGGAATTAACAATGCGCGTCAATGATCAAACTACTACTTTTAACATTTTAAAATCAATGAAATATCCTGCAAAAGGTAAAGATGATGAATGTTATAGAATGAATGTTATAAGATTCTGAGTGAATTCCATTTCAAGACTACTTATGAATAAAAAATTGAAGAAAAAGATTTGGAACACGAGCAAGAAGAAGAATTAGATCAATGTGTAAACCTTTTTAAGGAAGATTCAAGTTATGTTCAAGAAAGTTTTGAAATTTTAGGCACGATAGACAAAGACAAATCATTTTGTCCATCTATTGAAAATCCTCCAGAACTTGAGTTGAAATTACTTTCTGAACATTTAAAATATGCCTTTTTAGGAGATCCCTCTACTTTACCTGTTATAATTTCCTCGAAGTTAACCAAGAAACAAGAAGAAAAGCTGATGAAAATTCTGAAAAATTTTAAGAAAGCCTTCGGATGGACAATTACTGATATTAAAGGAATCGATCCTTCAATTTGTATGCATAGAATTAATCTGGAAGAAAACTACAAAACCAGGGCTGATCCACAAAGGAGATTAAATCCTGTTACGAAAGAAGTTGTCAAGAAACAACTTTTAAAGTGGTTAGATGTTGGAATTATTTACCCTATTTTAGATAGTGCATGGGTTAGTCCAATTCACTTTGTTCCTATGAAAGGAGGAGTAAATGTAACTATGAATGAGCATAATGAGTTAATACCTACTAGACAAGTTACAGGGTGGCGAATATGCATTGATTATAGAAAATTAAATCTTGCCACTAGGAAAGATCATTTTCCACTAGCCTTTCTATATCAAATGCTGGATAGACTAGCTGAGCTTAAATAATTTTATTTTCTGGATGGATATACCGGTTATCATCAAATTCAAATATCTCTTGAGGATCAAGAGAAAACAACATTTACCAGTCCTTATCATACTTTTTCTTTTAGAAAAATGCCCTTTGGTTTATGTAATGCCCCTGCTACATTTCAAAGATGTATGATGATAATTTTTTGTGATTAATTAGAAAAGGGATTGAAGTTTTTATGGATGAATTTTCACTGTTTTGAACTTCATTTGACTCATGTTTAAAACATTTATCGAAAGTTCTTAAGCGCTGTGAAGAACAAATTTAGTCCTTAACTGGGAAAAATGTATATTTATGGTAGCAGGAGGAATTATCTTAGGTCATCAAATATCAGAAAATGGTATAGAAGTAGATCCTGCAAAAATTCAAGTGATCACTAATTTACCTTATCCAACAAATATAAGGAAAATTAGGAGTTTTTTAGGATATGCTGGATTTTATAAGCGATATATTAAGGACTTTTCTAAAATTGCTAGCCTTTATGTCATTTACTGGAGAATGATACAATTTTCAATTTTGATGAGGAATGTCTAAAATCTTTTAAGTTATTAAAAAAAAAATTAATCACTACACCAGTTATAGTTTCACCAAACTAGGAAAAACATTTTGAACTTATGTGTGATGCAAGTGATTATGCTATTGAAGTTGTTTTAGGACGAAGATATGATAAAATTTTCAAAGTTATTTACTATACTAGTAAAACTCTTAATGAAACTCAAATTAATTATACAACAACTGAAAAAATAGTTATTAGCAATATTATATGCCTTTGATAAATTTAGATCATATTTGATTTGAACTCATTGTATAGTACATACAGATCATTCTGATATTAAGTACTTAATGAAAAAAAAGGATACTAAACTGAGACTTATAAGATGGATTTTTCTTTTACAAGAATTTGATTTTGAAATAGTAGATCGAAAGGGAACCGAAAATCAAATTGCTTATCATTTGTCCAGGCTTGAATTAGAAAAACCACTCTGTTTTGAAAAAGAAATTAATGAACATTTTTCCAGATGAAAAATTGTTCACTGTAAATGAGTGGCGTGTTCCGTGGTATGCCATCATTCTGAACTATATTGTTAGTGATGTTAAACCCTATGGAATGACATACCAACAAATGAGGAAATTTATTTCTGAAGCTAAGACTTATTTTTATGAAGACCCATATTTATATAAACAAGGAAAGGATCTGATCATTTGAAGATGTGTACCATTTAGAAGAAACTTATAAAATTATCCAAAAATATCATAAGTCTGATTTTGGGGGACATTTTGGTGTTGATAAAACAACATAAAAATTCTACAATCTAGATTTTATTGGCCTATAATTTTTAGAGATGTTAAGGCTTATATCGAAACCTGTGATAGAAGTCAAAAAATAGACAATATTTTTAGAAGAAATGAGATACCTGTTGACCTCACTTTTGGTTGAGGTTTAGAAAACTTCTTTAGTAGCCTAGGTCTAGCCATAGGACTTTCNCTATATAATATAAGTTATATAATTAATTTATATATATTAATATTAGGGATGTCTAACAGGCTTGTTGTTCGCGAACAGCTCGTGTTCGACTCATGTTCGATTCGTTCGTTAAGAAACGAACACGAACAGTGACTTCACGAACAATTTTAAACACGAGCTTATTTCAAACAAGCTAAATTTCAAACGAACCGAACACGAACACAAGCTCTGTTCGTTCGTGTTCGGTTCGTTTACAACCCTAGTGTTATGCATGTAAATGTGGAAGTTTTATTAGATGTGTAAATACATAAGATTTGGTGTTATGTATGTAAATGCCCCTTAAATCTTACATGTAATGGTAGCAAGGCATTAAAATAGTCAACATCCTTTCTAGCGCTATAAAGTTTTGAGAAGAGATCGGATTAGTAAATATTTATTTTAAATCAATTAAAAAAGTTCTTTGCAATTATAAATTTAATTATTAGATCTCTAAACATCCGTGTGCGCTTAAGAAATTATTGAACTTATATTTAGGATCATAACATTAAAAGAATGCATGCAATATTGCATGGAAGATTAACCTGAAACCATAAAATGCAAAACAAACCAGGGCGCTATCATCTAAGCTAAAATTTAAATAATTATTACAAATCACTTTATTGAATAGCAAGCAATGTTAGTTTTAACTAAGAATAATAAAATGAAATTTTGGAATTCTTGCATGTATAGGTGGGAAAAAAAACATCTTAGGATTAAAACAGATGAAGTTAGAACCAAACTAGTAAAGTGTGTCCTTCATCAAAACATTGCAATCAACAGAGCCACTGTTTGCATCATTTTTAACAACAAAAATAATGCTCGTTGGAGTCAGCCAACAGAGGAGCAATCCAGAGAATTAAAAGAATCTAAGAAAGGGAAACACTGAAAGAAATTTTTGAATCTACATGTAAGACCAAAGTCAAAAAAAATTGAAATAGTCTCCTAAGGGAAAATTGTAGCATAAATTTTCACTAGGTGAAAACAATTGATGAAACTAGCTGATAGAAATCACTAGTCATTGTAGAGATAAAAAACCTCATTAATATAACACCTTTATGTTGTTTCTAGATAGTAAGAGCGTGTATCCATGCTCCAATTTGTGGCATAAGAAAATATGTTTGTATGTGTGCGTGCACTAAAGATGGTGTGCATGCTCTAGCAATGCTCGTGGAGTTAGGGACAAAATGTTAAGGGCAACCTTACGGTTGAAGAATGTGCATCTTATTTTCAGATTTGATATTATTTTTAAGAATTCAAAAGTTAATTTTTCTCTTGTACATTGTTTATATTTATTTGATGGTAGTTACTAAACCAAAGCATGATATTTTCTCTTTATTTGTATTTTAGATTACGTTTGGGAATGGAAATTCAAGTGTACTGCATTGAAATAATGCAGAAATATATTTTTGTGTTCACAAATGTTTAAATTTCGAACATGAAATCTTAATAGTTTACATGTTCAGAATACTTGTAAGCAATTGGTATTTTGTCATTACAAGGCATAAAATGTTTAATGGATTGAGAATTGAGCTTTTTTTATGGTGAGATAATTGTCAAATATGAAGTTTTAGCTTTAGCATATGGAGAGTAGCTATCTCTCTCCAATACATTTTCAGTTACTTGGAGCATTGACTTGCTATTTATGTTATATATGTGTCATAATTTTAAGGACATTTCTAAAAGTAATGAAACCATTACTAATCATTCTTTCTTATGTTTAGTAATTGAAGGAGCAACGTCTCCCTCCACAAACTTTCATACCTTTGCAATACGTTCGTGTGAAACCAATAAATGAGAAATTGCGCACACTGGGTGGTACTGAGGGGCTCGTATTTGATGTAATACAATATCTTATAATAAAAGTTTTAATAGTATTACTTAAAGTTGAAAAAAATTTTATTTTCTGATGGATTCTTTGCATTTAGAATGTCCGACGATGTTTTAAGGTAAAGTATATGACATGTAGTTCCTAGTTTGGGGTACATACTTAAGGCCATTATTTTTATATGGGAGAAATCCATTGCAATATAGGATGGAAGATGCATTTGTGAGAGGGGTTAATTATATTTAATGACAATGTATTAGGAATTAGAAATTTTAGACCTAAGGTGACTTTTGGGTTAAATGGATTTGCACAAAATTTCTTTAATTCATGTAGCATTTACCTAGAATAAAAGAAGTATGATGATTAATAATACCAATGAAAATGATGATGATGATTCTCCATTAACCATTCACTTAATTGAGATTTCATGTTAAATAATTCAACTTAACAACTGTACATTTGATCAATCTTTGGATAGGGTTGTCTTATTTGCTGTTGGGAATACCCTGGTATGTGATGATTTTGAAGAAGCTAAAATTCTTAGCTTGAGTAGGGAGAGGCGGAAGGGTAAATGATCTTCTATTACTTCATTTGGTATTCTTTGTGAGCTCAAAATTCTACTTATTTTCATTTGCAAAATCTTCTTATGCAGTGGTTACCATAAATGGAATACTTCTGTCAATGTCGGGCACAATGAGTGGTGGGTTAAGTGGTGGGATGGAAGCAAGGTCAAATAAGTGGAACGAAAGTACAATTGAGGGTATGTATTTTTTTCTGAAATTTTATAATTTCTTTTTTTTTCCTTATGTATGTCAGGTTAAATTGGCGTTTTGCATCATTTAATAAAAAGAAGGATAAGTTGGAAACAAAAATGGATGCCCTTGGCTCACTGAGAGATTTGCAATTGAAAGAATCAGAGATATCAGAAAGAACATCTGGACCGAAAAAGAAGATTCGTTTTTCCAAGAAGGAAAGGTAAAATGAATAAATTACAGTAACATTTTTCATTTTTATTTAGAAATTTCTTGTAATAATTTTCTATTGACAACATTTTTTTTAATCTTTAGAGAAACAAAAAGCTTTTGAGTATTTCAAAATTTTCTAACTTATTTGGCTCTTTGTATATATATATTTTTTCTTGATAAAATTTTGGACTAAGGAGCAATAGTTATTTCTCTATTTTTATCTTAAAGTCTAGAGTTTCATTCATGAGCATAGCTTCTAAAAATTTTTAGGGGTAAAGCTACGTATCTTAACCTCTCCTTATAGTTTACACATTACACCAACTAGAGCCTTATGATATCGTGCAAAAATTTAATGTTAAAAAGTATTTATCTCATATGGGCACATTTTGCATTTGTATGTTTGTGAGGCACCTTATATATGTCAAATCTTACTGATGAAGTTGATACCAGAGTTAACCTGAAAAACAATAGACGGTGAATCTTACTGCAGAAAACTCAAAGAGATTACAAAAATGTTTGAAAAAGGAAATAAAATAGTACTAAAGCATGAACGATTCCCCAAGGGTGAGGAAGAAGTGGCGATCATCGGCGAGACAACAGATGGGCTGCCTGGAGTTGATTTGCGATAGCAATAGTGGGTACTGGAGGGGTTGCGGCAGTGACAGGGGCGGCTACTAGGAGAAGTAATAATAAAAGGAGGGATTGGAAGGGGTCTTGCGACTGCACAAAGGGTCTACTATGGAGAATCGACAACAGTAGTAGGCGTAAGTGTGATTTGCAGCAGAAATAGTGAGAGTAGTGTAGGATTGTGGTAGTTGTAGTGGAAGGAGGAGAGGGTGGCGGTAGCTCGATCGAGGATTGGAGGGGCTTGCATAGGGAAGAGTGGGAAAATAGATGCAGAATAGGTAGGTGGCAATAAGGGAAGGTAGGCGAGGGGGCTAATGGGGAGATAGTCACCACCTTGGAGCAGGATACAGCTGGAGCACCACTTGTCCTTGAATAGCCCTAACAAGGGAGAAAAACCGATTGCGAGAAATATGAAATCAGGAAAACTGAAACCCTAAACAGAGAACATGAAATAGATATAGTAGTAGATTGCTAGGGAGTAAAAGCTCTCTTTGGGTTGCAATTTCAATTAGGGCAAGGGACTTGCTAGTCCTTTGCATTCCTAGGCTGAAATGGTTCAACCCTCATGCACCCCACGTCAGTCTCCCGAGGTTAGGGGAGCTTCAAATTTAATTATCAAAGCTTCCAAATCCTTAAAGCATAGAGTTAAATCACCTACATTGAAGGTAGCAGAAATATTGTAGTTCCCTAAAAGGTTGATAATGTAGACATTATTGTTTAGCTTCTTGAGAATCTTAAGAGATCCACCTGCTTTGGGCTTGAGTTTGCTAAAAGCTCCCATGTGAAACCTATCTTTTTTCAACCAAATCCATACTAGGTCTTCTTGAAAAGTCATCATTTTCCTAGTCTTGTTTGCTTGTGCCTGGTACTTGCAATTCTGCTTAGTGATCTTCTTTCCCACCTCCTCATGTAACTTTTGAATATCTTGCATCTGTTCCTCAGCATCCTCACTAATCTCTGATGTCGTTAGGAGAGGTGTCACGTAAAGTGAAATGGGCAAGTTGCGCTTGTACAAAATCTCAATGAAGTGTCCTGTGGTCTAACTCACAGATCTATTGTAAGCAAACTCAGCTTGAGCTAGAGTCAAATCCCACAACTTAATATTCTTTCCCACAAAGCACATCAGAAGATTCCCTAGACTCTTATTTACTACATTTGTCGGCGAGTTGCTGAACTAAATTGAAGCTTGGTGATGAACTTTTCCCATAAACGCCTCTATATGTGACTCAGAAACTTGACATCATTATTGAAAGTGATGGTTCTGCGTATCTCATGGAGTCTCAGTACGTCTCTAACGTATAAATCAATGATGCGATGCATCCAACGTGCAGTGATAGGGTATGAAGTGCGTCATCTTTGAGAATCTGTTCACCACAAATTTTATGAAATCCTTATTCCGTTGCATTCTTGGGAGACCTTCTACAAAATCCATGCTGACATCCGCCCACGGTGTCTCTGACATTGGCAATGAAGTGTATATTCCTGCATTCTATCCCTTGATTTTGGCTATATGATAAATCTGGCATCACCTTACGTGTTGCTCCACATCGCTCATTGGTCGAGGCCAATGAAAGTGTTTTTTCACGAGTGCAAGCCTTATCTTTGCCAAAGTGTCTTGCAAGTCCTTCACACTTTCTTAAATAATGAACTCCCTTAACAAACATCTAGGAATGAACAACTTATTCTGGCAGAACAGCTAACCATCAGGCTTATGGCACTGCTTAGTGGGATTCTCCTTAAGATGCTCCCAGATCCCTTTGAAGTCATTTTTTGTCTCATATAACTCCTTTACTTCTTCAAAACCTATAAATCAAGTTTGCATCGAAGTGATTATCAAGTAACAATGGCTCACTGCATTTTCTACTCAGTTTTGGCTTCCTGCCTTGTGTTTAAGCATGAATTGGAATGACACCAAGAACTCTACCCAAGATGTGTGTCGACCAATTAGTTTACTATGGATATTACAGAATTTCAAAGCCTCATGATCCAGGAATAAGGTGAACTCACTCGTTAGTAGGTAGTGGCTCTAGTGATTAAAGAAGGGCTCTAAAAATAACATAAAACTCCTTGTCGTACATCAAATATTTCCTTCAATACTTGATACACCTAAAATATATAGTGTTTTTAGATACATTTTTATACCTATTTTTTAGATATTGCACTTTAATGGAAGATATTTTTGTTTTTTTCTTGTAGTTACAAATAAAAATGGAAAAAAATGCTTAAAAAATGCTTAAAGGAGTGAAAAATGTTCAAATTTGGAGCAAAAAAGTGAAAAATTGTGCAAAAGAGTTTTGACACCTAAGCGCCGGTTAAACAGAGAAGGCCGCGCCTAAGCGATGAGACCCCATGCTTAAGCACCAGTGGCAGTTACTAAAAAAGTAAAATCGATTTTCACAAATTTTAAGAGGTTTTTGAGGCACCAAATGGCTTAATAGGTGGTTGTAACCACCATGGACAAAAATTATCATGAAAGGATGCATCTCTTGGACAAATACATCAAATCAAGAGACATTTTGAAGAGATCCCAAGGCACCTCTTGAAAAACTATAAAAGAAAGAAGAGAAGACTTAGAAAAGAGTCCTAAAAATATTGGCAAGTTTTGAAAGTTCTTTTCTGCGGAGTTAGTTCGGAGAGATTTTCAGGAACAACTTTTTATTTACTTTATCCTTTTTGTTATCTTATTTTAAGTGATTGTAAAAGGGAAGAGATTCAAAGAAACTTCAAAAGTTTGGTGGAGGACTTGAGATAAGTTATTATCTTTTTGTTTTGGACTACTTTTGGTTTTAATCGAGATTTGTTGTTGATTTGACAATGATTTCTTCCTTTTAACTAAAGTGTGGTTTTATTTTTTCCATGGATTCGGAGTAGTTTTCTTTATCTTCTTCTTAAAATGATAAGTAATTAAGGTTTGGATGGAAGTTGTGGAGAGTATTGATTTTTAATGTTGGAAGAAGTTGTGATGATTTAAATATTAAGTTTTGGATGGATGTTGTGGAGAGTATTGATCTTTAATGTTGGAAGAAGTTGTGATGATTTAAATCCAACACTTCATTTACTTCTTGATTTGGCCAATCCAGATGTTAAAAATTTTTTTGAGAACATGTAAGAACTGGGCTGGTATTGTCTCAGTCAATAATTGAAAAGAATCACATGAGGTTATATGAATACGAATATAATTCATATGATTGAGTGTAAATAAATAGGGAAATATTCATGATCGGTGTAGAGTTAGAGAACTTTAAAGTGACAGGTTAAAGCCCACAACTTGGTTTATTGTTTTAGGTTCTGATACAAGAATGTTAGCCCCCAGGTGGAGGGAATCGAGGGAACTCTAGAGTGAGACGCTAGTATCTTACTGCCTAGCCGATCTTCAGAACTATTCAAACTTTAAATTAGTCAATGTTCTTTATAGCATCTCCTTGTTAGTCGGTCTTCAGAACTATTCAAACTTTAAATTAGCCAATATTCTTTATAGCATCTCTAGTTCGCCTTCAGAACTATTCAAACTATAAATTAGTCAATGTTCTTTATAACATCTCCAGTAAGAGTAAAGAATATTATTGCTCATATTTGGCACAACACAATTTGCATACTTCCACAAAAAAATTCCTATACTTATTAGTGATTCATGATAAGATGAAAGATATTTTCATATTAAGTACTTTTCTTCTACATAAACTTTAGTTATCTTATTATTGTTTCGTTTAAAAATCAAAAATACCAAAAATTATAATTTTAAATTTCTACAAAAATCATTTTTAGTTTAAATAATTATCTTTTTAAAATTAAAAAACTTTCTAAAAAGTGCATATTGCATAATCTTCCCCATGGGTTCGATATTCAGGACTTAATCAAAAAGTCCTATATTACTTGATAACAATACGTATACTTGCGTAGTATCTCAATATAAATATATATAAATTAAAAAGTTAAATTCTTATTTTTATTCAGAATCAAATTTTTGGTTTTGTTGCAAAATAAGAAAATATAAGTGAAAAATATCATCAGAACTATTGCTATACTGTGCATAAGCATTAAGTATCCAGGGATCAAGTTTTTGGCACTGTTGTCGGGGAAGAAAACTAAGTAAATTTCTATTTTTAAAAAGACTTATTTAAACTTTAAATATTGTATCTTATTTTGTATGCTTTAATTCATTTTATTTTATTTTATGTTAGTGTATGCGTAGTTCAAGTTCTAAAGGACCAGTGCCCTATGATTCTGAATTAGAAAGAACTATTAGAAAAATCAGAAAAACCAAAAAAATTAAAAATCTTGAAAAATCCAAAAAAATTACTGAAATGACAAACCAAAATAATCAAAATGCTGAAATTCATCAAGAGTTTAAACCTTTAAGAGATTATGCCAACCCTACTGTAGATGAACTTCATTGTAGTTTTCAAAAACCTACTATAGTGGCTAATTCATTTGAGCTTTAACCTGTTATTATCCAAATGATATCAAATAATGAGTTTGAGGGATCACCAACTAAAGATCCAAATTTACATCTTACCAATTTTCTAGGATTGTGTGCTACATTTAAATACAATGGTGTTTCAGTTGATGTCATAAAATAGGTTATTTTCTTTCTCACTGAGGGATAAAGCTAAGATGTGGTTGAATTCGTTAGCACTTGGATCTATCAGAACTTGGGGTGATTTAGCACAAAAATTCCTTGCTAAATATTTTCCACCATAAAAAACTGTGAAGCTTAGAAATGATATTACATCTTTTAATCAGTTTGAAGGGGAATCTATTTATGAAGCATGGGTACAATTTAAAGAACTCTTAAAAAAGTGTCCACACCATAATATACCAGATTGGTTAATAATTCAAACCTTTTATAATGGATTAATTGGTTCTCTTAGATCTATATCAATGCCGCTGTTGGTGGTTCATTGATGTCAAAATCATTTCATGACGCTTATCCTCTAATTGAAGAGATGACTATCAATGACTTTCAATGGCCTTCTGAGAGGGTGAATCCAAAGAAAGTGGCCAATATTCATGAAACAGATGCATTCAATATGTTAGCAAATCAAGTTGCTGCAATTTCAAGGAAGTTAGCCAATTTGAAATGAATTTTTCTCAACTAATTTCCATGATTGAAGAGAATTCATTAAGTTAAATGATTGATTCTCAAACATCAATAGAAACTTTGAATGCCATAAATAATAAGCAAAATAAATCATATTACAATTATTATAACCCAGGTTGGAAGAACCATCCAACTTTAACTTGAATAACAATTCAGGTGGTAATAATCAGTAATGGGGCAACAACCAAGTAAACCCATTGGGAAACTATAACAATCAAGGGAATAATAATTATAGATCTACTTATCCTCTAGGAATCAACAGTAATACGCAATTTAAGGATAAGAAGTTGTTTATAAGAGAAATGTTACAAATGGGTAATCAGTTATAAAGTCAAGGAGCTACAAGTAGAAATTTTGAGAATTAACTTGGGCAAATTGCAAGTTCATGAAGTAATAGATCCCAAGGAACACTTCCTAGTAATACTGAATCAAATCCAAATAAACAGAATAAAGAGTAAGTTAAAGTCATACAACTTAGAAGCAGAAGAGAGTTAGAATGTAGGGTTCAAAAAGAGATTGAAGAGAGAGAGCAGAAATTGAAGAATCAAAAGAGGGCGCTCAGAAAGATTTTGAAAGACCTATTTCTCCGCCGAAAATTGATTTGGAAAAACCACCACCTTTATTTCCTCAGAGACTTCGACAACAGAAGTTGGATAAACAATTTTCAAAATTTCAAGAAATATTTAAGAAGCTTACAATCAATATTCCATTTGCTGAAGCCTTAGAACAAATGTCAAGTTATGTAAAGTTTATGAAAGATATTCTCAACAGAAAAATGAAGTTTGAAGATAATGAGACTGTTGCACTTAGTGAGGAGTGCAGTGCTATAATTCAGAAGAAACTTCCTGAAAAGCTTAAAGATCCTGGTAGCTTTACAATTCCATGTGCAATAGGAGACAAATTTTATGGGAAGGCTTTATGTGATTTAGGTGCAAGCATTAACTTTATGTCATTATCAATATTTAAAAGATTGGGATTAGGAGAAATAACCCCTAATACTGTAACTCTTCAGTTAGCATATCGTTCAAATACCTATCCTAAAGGAGTTATATAAGATATCCTAGTGAAAGTGGATCAATTTACCTTTCTTGTTTATTTCATTGTGCTAGATATGGAGGAAGATAAATAAATACTTATCATTTTGGGGAGACCTTTACTAGCCACAGGAAGATCAATGATAGATGTGCAAAAAGAGGAATTAACAATGCGCGTCAATGATCAAACTGTTACTTTTAACATTTCAAAATCAATGAAATAACCTACAAAATGTAAGATGATGAATTTTATAGAATGGATGTTATAATATTCTGAGCGAACGCCATTTCAAGACTACTTATGAAGAAAAATTTGAAGAAAAAGATTTGGAACATGAGCAAGATGAGGAATTAGATCAATGTGTAAACCTTTTTAAGGAAGATTTAAGTTATGTTCTAGAAAGTTTTGAAATTTTGGGCAAGATAGACAAAGACAAATCATTTTGTCCATCTATTAAAAAACCTCCAGAACTTGAGTTGAAATTACTTCCTGAACATTTAAAATATACCTTTTTAGGAGATTCCCCTACTTTATTTGTTATAATTTCTTTGAAGTTAACCAAGGAAGAAGAAGAAAAGCTGATGAAAATTCTGAAAAATTTTAAGAAAGCTTTCGGATGGACAATTGCTGATATTAAAGGAATCAGTCCTTCAATTTGTATGCACAGAATTAATCTGGAAGAAAACTACAAACCCAAGGTTGATTCATAAAGGAGATTAAATCTTGTTATGAAAGAGGTTGTTAAGAAAGAAATTTTAAAGTCGTTAGATGTTGGAATTATCTACCTTATTTTATATAGTGCATGGTTTAGTCCAATTCACTGTGTTCCTAAAAAAGGAGTAACTGTAACTGTGAATGAGCATAATGAGTTAATATCTACTAGACAAGTTACAGTATGATGAATATGCATTGATTACAAAAAATTAAATTTTTTCACTAGGAAAGATCATTTTCCAGCACCCTCTCTAAATCAAATGCTGGATAGACTAGCTGAGCATAAATACTTTTGTTTTCTGGATGGATATACCAGTTATCACCAAATTCAAATATCTCCTAAGGATTAGGAGAAAATAAAATTTACCAGTTCTTATGGTATTTTTGCTTTTAGAAGAATGTCCTTTGGTTTATGTAATGCCCCTGCTACATTTCAAAGATGTATGATGACAAATTTTTTGTGATTAATTAGAAAAGGAATTGAAGTCTTTATGGATGACTTTTCAGTGTTTAAAACTTCATTTGACTCATGTTTAGAACATTTATCTAAAGTTCTTAAGTGTTGTGAAGAAAAAAATTTAGTCCTTAACTGGAAAAAATGTCAATTTATGGTAGCAGGAGGAATTGTATTAGGTCATTAAATATCAGAAAATGGTTATGAAAGTAGAATTTGCTAAAATTTCAGGTGATCACTAATTTACCTCAACAAATGCAAGGGAAATTAGAAGTTCTTTAGGACATGCTGGATTCTACGAGTGATATATTAAGGTCTTTTCTAAGATTGTTAAACTTTTATGCCATTTAATGGAGAAAGATGCAATTTTTAATTTTATGAGGAATGCCAAAAAGCTTTTAAATTATTAAAAGAAAAATTAATTACTGCACCAATTATAGTTTCATCAAATAGGAAAAAACTTTTTGAACTTATGTGTGATGCAAGTGATTTTGCTATTGAAGCTGTTTTAGGACAAAGATATGATAAAATTATCAAAGTTATTTACTATGCTAGTAAAACTCTTAATGAAACTCAAATTAATTATACAACAAGTGAAAAAGAGTCATTATCAATAGTATATGTCTTTGATAGATTTAGATCATATTTGATTGTAACTCATTGTATAGTGCATACAGATCATTCTATTATTAAGTACTTAATGAAAAAGAAGGATACTAAATCAAGACTTATAAAATGGATTCTTCTTTTACAATAATTTGATTTTGAAATAGTAGATCAGAAGGGAACAGAAAATCAAATCGCTGATCATTTGTCCAGGCTTGAATTAGAAAAACCACTCTGTTTTGAAAAAGAAATTAATGAACATTTTCCAAATGAAAAATTGTTCACTTAAATAGAGTGGTGTGTTCCGTGGTATGCCGACATTGTGAACTATATTGTTAGTGATCTTAAACCCTATGAGTGGATGTTCAGTGGTATGCCATCATTGTGAACTATTTTTTTAGTGATCTTAAACCTTGTGGAATGACATACCAACAAATGAGGAAATTTATTTCTGAAGTTAAGACTTATTTTTGGGATGACCCATATTTATATAAATAAGGAAAGGATCTGATCATTTGAAGATGTGTACCATTAGAAGAAACTTATGAAATTATCCAAAAATATCATAATTCTGATTTTGAGGGACATTTTGGTGTTGATAAAACAACATACAAAATTCTACAATCTAGATTTTATTGGCCAATAATTTTTAGAGATGTTAATGCTTATATCAAAACTTATGATAGATGCCAAAGAGTAGACAATATTTCTAGAAGAAATTAGATGCCCCTCAATTATATGCTAGAAGTTGAAATATTTGATTATATTCTGTTAGCAGTGGACTATGTATCCAAATGGATAGAAGCTATTGCTTTACCTTGATGTGATGCTCAAAGTGTTGCAAAATTTTTGAAAACAAACATATTTTCTAGATTTGGGATGCCGATAATTATCATTACTTCTGGGGGGGAAGTCATTTCAGAAATCCCATTATGGGGAAATTATTAAGGAAATATCATATAAATCATAGGATTGCTACTGCTTATCATCCTCAGACAAGTGATTTGGCTGAATTATCTAATCCGAAAATTAAAAGAATTTTGAAAAAATCTGTGAATCCAACAAAAATGGATTGGTCCGTCAAACTTGACTATGCTTTGTGGGCTTATAGGACTGCATATAGAACTCTTATAGGAATGTTCCTATATAGGCTAATATTTGGGAAAGCTTGTCACTTACTAGTGAAACATGAGCATAAAGTATATTGGGCAATCAAAGAGTTCAATTATAAATTAAAAGATGCCGGTGAGAAAAGATTGTTACAATTAAATGTGCTTGAAGAGATAATGAACGAATCTTATGAGAGTGCTAAGATTTATAAAGAAGATGAAAATGTGGCATGATTAAAAGATTCTTACTAAAAATTTTTAGCCAGGGCAACAAGTTTTGCTATATAATGTAAGGTTAAGATATTTCCAGAGGCAGGTGGATGGGCCCATTTGTTGTGATAAAAATTTATCCTTATAGAGCTGTGGATATTAAATATCCTAATTATGAGAAAATTTTTAAAGTGAATGGACATAGACTGAAACCTTATTATATAAGGGATTATCATAAATATAATGATGGAATGATGTTGGGTCAACCAGAATGAGCACTGGTTACGTCGGGCTGGTGACATAAAACCAAGCGCTTTGTGGGAGGCAATCCATAGTTATTAGTGTGTTTTTGCTTTGATTGTTGTTTTGAGCCTGATTAAGAAATTTGGAGTAGTATTTTTGAGTTTATTATGTGCTAGTAATGATTTTTAGACTTTATTTAGTGACCTAGATATTTTAGAATAAGAATTTGGATGTTAATTTAACTGGTGCAAAAATGTGCAATAGCACTTAAGCGCTAGATCCAACGCTTACGCGCGACATTTTAGTCACATGTGCAAATTTCCATTTCTAGAAGGTATAACTGTAATTTAGTTGGAATAAATGTGTCTTGGCAGTTTCTAGTCGTTCCTAAAAGTTATGAGGGGGAATTAGGCCTATAAATAGAAGGGGTCTGTGAAGGAATTTCACCCTGGATTATTTTTGAAAGTTCTTTTCTGGGGAGTTAGTTCAGAGAGATTTTCAGGAATAACTTTTTATTTACTTTATCCTTTTTGTTATTTTGTTTTGAGTGATTGTAAAAGAGAAGAGATTCAAAGGAACTTCAAGAGTTTGGTGGAAGACTTGAGATAAGTTTTTATCTTGTTTTAATCGAGACTTGTTGTTGGTTTGACAATGATTTCTTCTTTTAAACTAAAGAGACTACTTTTAGTTTTAATTAATGTATTGTTGGTTTGACAATGATTTCTACTTTTAAACTAAAGTATGGTTTTGTTTTCTCCATACAATATTGTTGGTTTGACAATAATTTCTTCTTTTAAACTAAAGTGTGGTTTTATTTTCTCCATAAATATTGGTTTGACAATGATTTCTACTTTTAAACTAAAGTGTGATTTTATTTTCTCCATGGATTATGAGATTTGACAATGATTTCTACTTTTAAACTAAAGTGTGGTTTTGTTTTCTCCATGGATTCTGAGTTAAAATGTGGTTTTGTTTTCTCCATGGATTCTGAGTAGTTTTCTTTATCTTTCTTGTTAAAATGATAAATGTGGTTTTGTTTTCTCCATGGATTCTGAGTAGTTTTCTTTATCTTTCTTCTTAAAATGATAAACTTCTTTGGTTTTAATTGAGACTTGTTGTTGGTTTGACAATGATTTCTTCTTTTAAACTAAAGTGTGTTTCTTTTTCATGGATTATGAGTAGTTTTCTTTATCTTTCTCCTTAAAATGATAAGTAATTAAAGTGTTAGGATTTTGAGTATTTTTCTTTATCTTTCATCTTAAAATGATAAGTAATTAAGTAATGGATAAAATGAGTAGTTTTCTTTATCTTTCTTCTTAAAATGATAAGTAATTAAGTTTTGGATGGAATTTGTCTAGTAATTTTTTTTATCTTTCTTCTTAAAATGATAATTAATTAAGATTTGGATGGAAGCTATGGAGAGGATTGATCTTTAATGTTGGAATAAGTTGTGATGATTTAAATCCATGCACTTCATTTACTTCTTGATTTGACCAATCCAGATGTTAAAATTTATTGTGAGAACATGTAAGAATCGGGCTGGTATTGTCTCAGTCAATAATGATCTTTAATGTTGGAAGAAGTTGTAATGATTTAAATCCATGCACTTCATTTACTTCTTGATTTGGCCAATCCAGATGTTAAAATTTTTTAGAACATGTAAGAACTAGGCTGATATTGTCTTAGTCAACAATTAGAAAGAATCACATGAGGTTGTATGAATGAGAATGTAATTCATATGATCTAGTGCAAATAAATAGGGAAATATTCATTGATGGGTGCAGAGTTACAGGACTTTAAAGTGGCAGGTTAAAGCCCGCAACTTGGTTTATTATTTTAGGTTCTGATACGAGAATGTTAGCCTCTAGGAGGAGGGAATCGAGGGAACTCTAGAGTGAAAGCTAGTATCTTCCCTGCCTAGTCGGTCTTCAAAACTATTCAAACTTTAAATTAGTCAATGTTCTTTATAGTATCTCTAGTAAGGGTAAAGAATATTATTGCCCCTATTTGGCATAACACAATTTGCATACTTCCACAAGAGAATTCCTATACATATTATTGATTCATGATAAGAAGAAAGATATTTTCATATTAAGTACTTTTCTTCTACAAAAACTTTAGTTATCTTTTTACTATTTCGTTAAAATATCAAAAATACCAAAAATATTTTAATTTTAAATTCCTATAAAAACAGTTTTTAGTTTAAGTAATTATCTTTTTAAAATAGAAAACCTTTTAAAAAGTGCATAAATCTTCCTTGTGGGTTCGATATCCAGGTCTTAATTAAAAAAAGTCCTATATTACTTGATAACAATACGTATACTTCCGTAGTATCCCAATATAAATATATATAAATTAAAAAGTTAAATTCTTATTTTTTTTTTAAATCAAGTTTTTGGTTTTATTGCAAAATAAGGAAATATAAGTAAAAAATACCATCAAAACTATTGTTATACTGTGCATAAGCATTAAATATCCAAGGATCAATACTCATTCATCTTCTCATTGAAGAAGGTTATGGGGTGGCCTCTTTGGCTCAACACTGCTCTATCCTCATGTTGGTTGCATCACACTTTGGCTCGAACGGTTGATTAAAATCTCTTAATGCTAATACTGGTGCCTGAGTCACCTTCTCATTCAAGGTGTTGAAGATAATCTGAGCTGCATCGGTCCACTAGACTTTCTCTCCTTTCAAAGGATTTGTTAGGGAGTGGTGATGGTTTGAAGCTCCTGATGAATTACCTGTAGAATGATGGTATCCCTAGAAACTGTATCAGCTCGTTGAAAGACTACGATGTGGTTTAGTTCACAATGGCCCTTGATCTTT
Source organism: Phalaenopsis hybrid cultivar (assembly GCA_002079205.1). Lineage (NCBI taxonomy): Eukaryota > Viridiplantae > Streptophyta > Magnoliopsida > Asparagales > Orchidaceae > Phalaenopsis > Phalaenopsis hybrid cultivar. The sequence continues at coordinate 158,552 of JXCR01148844.1, forward strand.
GTGGGATCCATTTAAATGACTACACTAGATATGATATAACCTAAAAAACATACCTTTATTATCAGAAAGTTGCACTTCCTTGGATGTGTGTATAGCTTCTCTGATTGTGGAAGCTCAAAGACCATTCTTAGGTGTTGTAAGTGCTCCTCCTCAGATCTGTTATATACCAAATTGTTGTCGAAGTACACCACCACAAATTTCCTGATGTGAGCCCGAAATACCTCATTCATCAGCCTCATGAACGTGGGCATATTAGGCAATCCAAATGGCATGACTGCACACTCGTATAATCCATCTCAGGTCTTGAAAGTGGGCTTCCACTTGTCCCCTGGACTCATTCAGATCTGGTGATACCCGTTGTGTATGTCGATTTTGGAAAAGACAGGTTGAGTACAACTGATCCAAGAGATTGTTCAAGCAGTTATGGGGAACCAATACTTGATAGTAATCTTATTAATGACCCTATTATCAATACACATCCTCTATGATCCCTCTTTCTTAGGTACCATTTGGGCGAGGACAGCACATAGGCTAGTACTCTCTTTGAACAACCCTCTCGTGACGTAATCTTGTATCTGTCACTGCTTCTTCTCATACTCTACATATCTCAATTTATAGGCAGACCAATTTGGCAACACTGATCCGACCATGAGATCTATGGTGTGTTGAATGTCCCTTAGTGGCAACAATCTCTCTGGAAGATTGTCAGTCGTCACGTCCTAGAAGTCACAAAGCATTGGTTATATAAGTGCAAGTATCTCAATCTCTTCTTCAATTCCCTCTAGTATGAACATTGTCACTGTCACTAGAGTATTCTGAACTGTCTTTATTAAGGTGGTTCTCGTGGCCACTGCCTCCTCTATAATGTCTATGCCTCTCGCATTTTGATAGGTACTAGCTTAATGTGTCTTTCATCATTCTTAAATGAATAAGTATTCTTGAAGCCATCATATTGGGTCTTAGGGTCAAACTGTTATGGCCTCCCCAACAAAATATGACATGCATCCATAGGGACCATGTCACACCATACTTGCTCTTGTAACTGATCCCCAATAAAAAATTCAACCAAGCACTGTTGATCCATGCTATCTCATTCCCCCTTTTGAACCAGGTAAGGGAGAAGAATTGAAGATGCCTCTGTGATGCCAACCTTAGTTTCTTCACTATCAGCGTGAATAATACATTCTCACAACTCCCACCGTCAATAATCAAAATGCAAACTTTGCCCTTCACCGTGCACTTAGTGCAAAAGTTACTGTAATCGTATGACTAGAATCTCTCCCTCGTCCCACTGGTGCTAAAGTTTCTCCTCTAGATTCTCCGCTGTTTCCTCTTCCTCCACTTCCTCGACGATTCCCTACGCCAAGAATGAAACAACTTGACTTGTGGGATAGCTGGAGGCTAGGTGTTCAGAGTCATGGCATCTGAACAACTTCTGATAGGAACTATACTAGGCGAGGTACTCTTTGTCGGCTTCTTTTCTCTCAAATCAGTCTTATAATTTCCTTGTCCTACCTTTCTAACTCATCCAGAGGTATCCTTGTTGGTAGCTGCAGTCGTTAGTGATTGTCTGAACGAGGATTGTTGTCTGAATGAGTACTGTTGTTTGCTCTATTTATGTTATCTTTCCACATTTAAAGCTGTCCTGGACGTCTCCCAATAACCAATAGGGCTGCAGCTGTACCACGTTGCTTATAGAGAGCTTCAGGCCCCCCCCACATAACGAGCAATGATATGTTCCTCGTACTCGAACAACTCACACTTCCTTTATAGCTAGTCAAATTGTGTCATGAACTCCTCTATCGATAGGTCACTCTACTACAGATGGTGGAGTTTCAAAAAATATCCTTGTAGTAATGAGGTGCTAGATATTTTCTCCGCATCTACATTTTCATCTTCTCTCACTCGGTAATCTTGTCACTTCCCCTCTATTTCTCTTTTTCTATAAGTTTTCCCACCAAAAGAAAGTGTTGTTTTTCAACATAATAGTTGCGAGCTTCACCTTTTTCCTATGGCATTTTTTTGTACTCCATAATTCTCTTAACTGACTGTAGCCGTTTGATTTAATTGTTGGGATCCATAACTCCATCGAACTCCAGTAGGTCTACTTTGAAGTCAAATTTCTCTTTTCCTCCATATTTAGCCTCCTCTCTCGGCCTTCTTTGATACTGAATTTTAAAGCGTTAGGGCCTGTCTTCCCCATGACTAAAATCTTCATATGGAACAGATTCATATTCTCATCCTGTTCTCCTCTTTGACTTTCCCAATCAACATGGTTTAAATGCTAAAATGATCCACAGACTAGTTATGTGTGTGGTTAATGTAGAAATAGAGTTTTTATGAATATGAAACTTTTTTTTCCTAAATTATGGTTATCCTTGCATGCAACTGGAAAGTTTCATTACTAAGACTAGTGAAGATATTTGTAAACTTGACAAAAGGATAAATGAAACCTTTGATCGCATTTATGGAAAATTCAGCGAATCTGTAGTGATCAGAAAAATATTACGTTAGGACTCCTAACGTAGAGCTACATTCAAAATGCAATAGTTAGGAATATCCTGCTGTGTTACAGGAATATTTCATCTGTGTTATTTGTAAAAAAATGAAGTGTTATTCAAGTATTATATGATGTTATTCGATTATTTTACAGTGTTATTGAAATATTCCCTCGCGTTACTTGATTTGGGGCTGTGTTATTCAACATATTCCTCGTGCTATTTCAATTTTCACTATGTTATTGGAATAACACAGTCTCAAATCAAGTAACATGGGGGGAATATTCCAATAACACTCAGCCCCAAATCATGTAACGCGGGGGAATATTTCAATAACTCTGCAAAATAATCAAATAATAGCATATAAAACTCGAATAACACTTCATTTTTTACAAATAACACAGATGAAATATTCTTGTAATACAGTGAGATATTCCTAACAATTACAATCTGAACGTAGCTCTACGTTAGGAGTCATGATGTAATATTTTTTCGTATTGATCTTGATTTTAAAAGACTTGTTTTTGCTTTACTTTTTTTATTTTATTTTTATTTTTTCTTATTTGTTGCAGCACCACTTAGCAGTGATCTTAATGTTAAAGGATTATATTATTCATTTATGTTTATGCTGCTTTATTTATGAGTTTTTTTTTTCTTACAAGGGAAAGTAGGCAAAAGGATATTAATATGGTTTGCTGCATTGCTCTATAGTTGCTNTATTTCCTAAATTATGGTTATTCATGCATGTAGCTGGAAAGTTTCATTACTAACACAAGTGAAGATATTCGTAAACTTGAAAAAAGGATAAACGAAACCTCTGATCGCATTTACGGGAAACTCAGCTGAGTCTGTAGTGATCTGAAAAATATTACGTCAGTACTCCTAACGTAGAGCTACATTTGAAATGCAGTAGTTAGGAATATCCTGTTGTGTTACTGGAATATTTCATCTGCGTTATTTGTAAAAAATGAAGTGTTATTCGAGTATTATATGGTGTTATTCGATTATTTTATAATGTTATTGAAATATTCCCCCGCGTTACTTGATTTGGGGCTGTGTTATTCAGCATATTCCCCGTGCTATTTCAATTTTCACTATGTTATTGGAATAACACAGTCTCAAATCAAGTAACGTGGGGGAAATATTTCAATAACACTCTGCCCTAAATCATGTAACGCGGGGGAATATTTCAATAACTCCACAAAATAATCAAATAATACCATATAATACTCGAATAACACTTCAACTTTTACAAATAACACACATGAAATATTCTTATAACACAGTGAGATATTCTTGACAATTACAATCCGAACATAGCTCTACGTTAGGAGTCATGATGTAATATTTTTTCGTATTAATCTTGATGTTAAAAGACTTGTTTTTGCTTTACTTTTTATTTTATTTTATTTTTTTCTTATTTTTTGCAGCACCACTTAAGTAGTGATCTTAATGTTAAAGGATTATATTATTCATTTATGCTTATGCTGCTTTATTTATGAGTTTTTTTTTTCTTACATAGGAAAGTAGGCAAAAGGATATTAATATGGTTTGCTGCATTGCTCTATGGTTGCTGCAATATTGTATATTTGTGGATTAATACAAGACTATTTTGGTGAATTGATTAATATTGAAGATTCAAGTTGGCNTCTTACAAGGGAAAGTAGGCAAAAGGATATTAATATGGTTTGCTGCATTGCTCTATAGTTGCTACAATATTGTATATTTGTGGATTAATACAAGACTATTTTGGTGAATTGATTAATATTGAAGATTCAAGTTGGCTGTTTATTCGCTAGATGTGTTAATTTTTTTATAAAACTTTTGACATCAACTTATGCCCGGGGTAAGATTGACTTAGGAAAGTTCTCATAGATCTATTCTTTTCTATGTATTTTATGTATATTATGAATTTTTTTTTTTTCATTTGAGGTTAGATTGATGAAATCTGAGCCAAATATTGACTCATGAACATTCTCATAGGTTTATTTTAATTATTAGTGTTGACTTCCTAAATCATCATTTTATTCTATTTAGTTTATATCAAGCATTAACTATATTTTACACGTCTTTAAGTGTATGCTCTAGCCATTTTATTTTAGGCCTCCACTTTTTATACCTAATTATTTCATATTAATTATGTCTGCTGCTCATCTTGACTTATTTGTGTTTCTTTTGTCCTTTAGGTCTGTAATTTCAATTTTAGACTTACTTGACAATCCAGCATGAAACCTATATATATATATATATATNTCTCATAGATTTATTTTTTTCTATGTATTTTATGTATATTATGAATTTTTTTTTTCCATTTGAGGTTAGATTGATGAATTCTGAGCCAAATATTGGGGGTTAATATTGACTCATGAACATTCTCATAGGTTTATTTTAATTATTAGTGTTGACTTCCTAAATCATCATTTTATTCTATTTAGTTTATATCAAGCATTAACTATATTTTACACGTCTTTATGTGTATACTCAAGCCATTTCATTTTGGGCCTCCACTTTTTAATCCTAATTATTTCATATTAATTATGTCTGCTGCTCATCTTGACTTATTTGTGCTTCTTTTGTCCTTCAGGTCTGTAAGTTCAATTTTAGACCTTACTTGACAATCCAGCATGAAACCAACTCAAAAAAATTGAGTTCGGGTTGACAATATTATACCATGTAGGTTGGAGTCTAGAATTCTGATTCACATAATAAGATAGTTGATTTTATATTAGGCAAATTTAGGTCTGGTCAACCGAAAAAATAAATCTATTACATAAACACGCGCGCGCGCGCGCACACACACACATAGATATATATATATATATATATATATATATATATATANGTTACTTTCAGTTACACGATCGCACGTTGTCTTCTTTTCTCTTCCATTTTGAGGCGGTTGCATCGTTGCTGATTATGGTCAAGCCTTTATCGCACGTCGTCTTCCTTTGTCTTCCTCAGGTCGCAGATTAACGCAGTCTCTCGTCACCCTGATAAGAGGTGGTTGCGTCGTTTGTTGACTCTAAACGTTGTTTTCATGAGGGAACTCCTTGCATGCCGAGATGGCCTTAGGGCTATGTTCCTACGCCTCGCCCTTGCCGACGATAACCCCACTTGCGCCCTTATTTTATTTATGTTCCCGCAGTGATACCACGATATTTTTGCGCTGGGTGTTGACACCGAATTTCTCAAAGAAGCATCCCGTAAAATGGTAAGCCTGTAAGATTTCTCCCTGAGGCCGAGATCTCCACCTTAGCTTCATTCTGCAGGCTGGTTTTAGTTGGTAAGTTTCTCTATGGAAACCCCAAACTCGAGCTAATTAGCAAAGATTTTGAGCAAATGTGTCTGAATGGGGAATTGAAGATTGGTAAACTGGACGGTTGGCATAATCTTATTCAATTATATGATGATAAAGACTACGCCCATTTGTTTGCGAGAAGACTCATTCGGATAGATAACCATGTGATGAAAGTTTTAAAATAGATGGTCGACTTTGATCCTTTCACTGAACCTCCTATCATTCTTGTATGGTTGTGTTTCCATGTTCTGCAGTTCCATCTATTCATCATGAGCTCCTCTACTCCTTAGCTATGGTCTACGGTAAACCCCTCAAAATTGATATTCCTACAGTTAATCTCAGTCGGCCTTCTGAAGCTAGAGTTATGATTGAACGAGACATTACTTTACCTTTTCTGGGGGAGATCTGGATTGGCTCACATCACCAGGGTTTTTGGCAGTGGGTGGAACTCGAACAGTTCCCACTTTACTGCACATACTGTCGTATGTTTGGACACTCTCACTCTCAATGTCATCATTTGCATCCTCATGAGCTATTTGTATTTGGTGATAACCAGTATATCTATCCAAAAAATAAAAGTATTTATGCCCAGCTAGTCTATCCAACATTTGATCTAGAAAGGGCAGTGGAATATGATCTTTCTTAGTGCTGAGATTTAATTTTTTATAATCGATGCATATTCGCCACCCAATGACTTGTCTTATTAGTTTTAACTCATTATGTCATTCATAATCACAATCACTCATCCTTCCTTAAGAACATAGTAAATTGGACTAACCCATGCACTATCTGAAATAGGGTAGATAGTTTCAACATCTAACCACTTTAAAATTTCTTTCTTAACAAATTCTTTCATAACAAGTTTCAATCTCCTTTGAGGATCAGCCCTAGGTTTGCAATTATCTTCCATATGAATTCTATGCATATAAATTGAAGGGCTGATTCCTTTAATATTAGCAATTGTCCATCCAAAGAATATCTTATAATTCTTCAAACTTTTCATTAAAATCACTTCTTTTTTATAGTTAATTTTAAGGAAATTATAACGGGTAATGTTGAAGAATCACCTAAAAAGGCATATTGTAAATGTTTAAGAAGTAACTTTCTCAAACACAATTCAAGATTTATCTTTTTTTATTGTTCAAAACTTTCTCTAACATAATTCAAATCTTCATTATAAAAGTCTTCAAATTGATATAATTCCTCTTCTTGCTCGTGTTCCAACTCTTTCATTTCATATTTCTCTTCAAAAGTTGTTGTGAAATGATATTCACTAAATAATCTTATTACATCCATTTTGTAACCTTTATCATCTTTACTTTTTGCAGGATACTTCATTGATTTGGAAAATTTAAAAGTAATTTTTTGATCATTGACATGCATAGTTAGTTCCCCTTTCTGCACATCTATTATTGCTCTTCCTGTAGTTAGGAAAGGTCTCCCCAAAATGATAGGTATCTCCTTATCTTCCTCCATATCTAGCAAAATGAAATCGACATGAAAGAAAAATTGATCAACTTTCACTAAAACATCTTCTATAACTCCCTTAAAATATGTTATTGAATGATCTACTAACTACAGAGTTATAGTAGTAGGGGATATTTCTCCCAATCTCAATCTTTTAAATATTGATAATGACATAAGGTTAGTGCTTGCACCTAAATCACATAAAGCTTTCCCATAAAATATGTCTCCTATTGCACATGGAATTATGAAGCTAAGGATTTTTAAGCTTTTCAGGAAGCTTTTTTTTTAATTAACACTACAGTCCTCATTAAGTGCAATAGTCTCGTTATTTTTGAACTTCCTTTTCCTGTTAAGAATATCCTTAGTAAACTTCACATAGCTTGGCATTTGTTGTAAGGTTTCAACAAATGGATTATTAATCTTAAGCTTTTTAAAGATTTCCATAAATTATGAAAAATTTTTATCCAACTTTTTTTGAAAAAATCTCTTAGGAAATGGAAGTGGTAGTTTTTATAAATTAATTTTAAGTGGAGAAATATGTCTCTTTAAAACTTTCAGAGCGTCTTCTTCAGGTTCTTCAATTTCTTCTCTCTCTACTTCAATCTCTTTTTGAACTCTACCTTCCAAATCTCTTCCACTTCTGATATTGCAACAATAAAGAAATATCATTCATGATGTTAAAGCATATTTTTGGAATGAGCCTTGTTTATTTAAACAATGTAAGGATCTTATTATGAGAAGATGTGTACCTTATTAAAAAACTGAGCTAATCATTCAAAAATGTCATGATTCTGAATTTGGAGGACATTTTGGGATTGATAAAACTATTTATAAAATTTTACAAGCTAGATTTTATTGGTCTACTATATTTAGAGATGTTTATAGATATATAAAAACTTGTGATCGATTTATAAAATTTTAAAAGCTGGATTTTATTGGCCTACTATATTTAGAGATGTTTATAGATATATAAAGACTTGTGATCTATTAGCCTACTCTCTTTAGAAATGTTTACAGATACATTAAAACTTGTGATCGATGTTAATGAGTAGGCAATATATCTAGAAGAAATGAAATGCCTCTGAATGTCATGTTAGAAGTTGAGATTTTTGATGTTTGGGGATTAGATTTCATGGGACCATTTATTCCTTCATCTAGGAACTTATACATGTTAAATTGCGGTATACTACTTTTCAAAGTCGATTGAAGCACAAGCTTTACCTCGTTGCGATGTTAAAAGTGTTTCAAGATTTTTAATGAAAAATATTTTCACTAGATACGGAATGCCGAGAGTGACGACGGAGGATCCCATTTTAGGAATAAATACATTCAGAGATTGGCAGAAAAGTTTAATATTATTAAGGATCCCATTTTAGAAATAAATACATTCAGAGATTGGCAGAAAAATTTAATATTATTCATAAGAATTTCTACTACTTATCACCCTTAAACTAGTGGATTAGCTGAAGTTTCTAATAGAGAGATTAAACAAATACTTACTGTCTATCACCCTCAAACTAGTGGGTTAGCTGAAGTTTCTAATAGAGAGAGTAAACAAATACTTGAGAAGACTGTAATCACCCTCAAACGAGTGGGTTAGCTAAAGTTTCTAATAGAGAGATTGAACAAATTCTTGAGAAGACTGTAAACTCTAGTAGAGTAGATTGGTTTACTAGACTGGATACCGCATTATGGGCTTACAGGACTGCTTATAATACTCCTATTGGAATGACTCCTTGCAGGCTGATTTTTGGAAAGACTTGTCACTTACCAGTAGAATTGGAGCATAAAGCATATTGGGAGATTAAAAAAATTCAATTATAATTTGAAAGATGTTGGTGAGAAGAGATTGTTACAAATAAATGAATTGGAAGAATTAAGAAGTGAATCTTATGATAACGACAGAATTTATAAGGAGAAACTAAAGTTATGGCATGATTGGAAGATTAACCAGAAGAACTTTGAACGAGAATAAGAAGTTTTGCTTTACAATACAAGGCTGAAGTTATTCCTTTAGAAATTGAAGTCTCATTGGTTAGGACCCTTTACTGTGACTCGAGTTTATACTTACGGAGCTGTTGAAATTGANAAAATTCAATTATAATTTGAAAGATGTTGGTGAGAAGAGATTGTTACAAATAAATGAATTGGAAGAATTAAGAAGTGAATCTTATGATAACGACAGAATTTATAAGGAGAAACTAAAGTTATGGCATGATTGGAAGATTAACCAGAAGAACTTTGAACGAGAATAAGAAGTTTTGCTTTACAATACAAGGCTGAAGTTATTCCTTTAGAAATTGAAGTCTCATTGGTTAGGACCCTTTACTGTGACTCGAGTTTATACTTACGGAGCTGTTGAAATTGAAGATCAAAAGACTGAGAATAGATTTAAAGTAAATGGACATAGATTAAAGCCATATTTTGAGGGCAAAAGACTAAATTCTAAAGAGGTTTTAATGGTGATTCAACCTGAGAAATACCTGAATAGGTCGGGCTGACGACGTTAAACCTAGCGCTTTTTGGGAGGCAACCCATAGTTATCTTTATTTTGCAATTATAGTATTTTTATTTGAAATTATTGTTTGTTTGTGGTAGTATTGAACTCTACTACTCATATTCATAAAAATTCGATCCATGGAGAAATATGGAACGCATTTGGACCAGAGCAAAACTGTGAAATTTTTGCCTTGGGCACCGACGGCGGGCTCGACACCGCTGATGGTGGGTTTTTCCCAAGAGTCCTGGAGATTAATTCTAACGGCTCACTGACGGTGTCATCGACGCCATCGATGGTGAGAACGATGGGATGGCGGTTTCCAGAGTTTGAAATGACAGTTTTTGGAGGTTTTAGGCGGGAGTTACTCCCTATAAACTTTCAAATTCAGTTCTTAAGTTCATATTACCCCAAAAACAAATTGAAACTCCACCAAATTCAGCCCTATGACATCCAATTCCACTGAAAATCTTAGATTTCGAGTGTTTAATCGGAGAAAGTTCATTAGTTCCGAGGCGCAGTGAATCTTCAACAAAGTGCTGACAAAGAGGAGATTAATCAAAGAAAGAGGATTCTTGAATCGAGGATTAAACAATCCTTCGATAGCAATTAAAGAGATGATTGTGCGATGATGATGAGAAGTGTTGTAGTACACTACAACCACCGTAGTCGTTCCTGTGGTGAAGGAGTTTTATGCTAATTTGCATGGAATCAACCAGGGAGTCGTCTATGTGCGAGGTAGATGGATAAATTTTACTTCTGCATGGATTAATGAGCTATATATGATAGAGAATGTTTCTGTCTACCATTATTCCAACTTCGTCCAGTCAAGAAACCTAATGAATAAGATCTACCAATATTTGACGGAAGAGACTGAAGACTGGGAAATGAGAGAAAATGAATCTGTTAGTTTTTCTATGACACTTCTAAACCTCATTTCTAAACACTGACACTTCTTCATTTCTGCAAAACTATTACTGACGATGAGGATCTGTAAAGTTACTAAGGAAAGTGTTATTCTGAATTATTGCATCCAAATGAGACTGCCGATCGATATTGGATCAATAATTGTGAAGTCTGTTTTGGGTCTGATTGTTCATGTATCAACTTATGGGCTTGGATATCCTTCAACAATTTTCTTACTTTGCAGTCAGTTCTAAGTATCTTATGAGAATTGTGAAAAAGTACTTCTATCTTGGAAGCCTTTGGACCCAAGCGAGAAATTCCCAGCCAATGAAGATGAGAATGATATGACTATTATTGTGGATCAATCATCTCAAAATTCACTTCCTATTCAGCCTTTAGTTCCGGACAAGACATTAGTGATCCTACACATAATCAAGAAACTGAAGAAAGAGCTGCTAAATGTTATTAATGCAATTAACAATATCTCTGATTTTTTTTATCATCTAGACTGGAGTATGAAAGAGCATTTGGATCACTCTGGACATATCGAAGGAAGTTTGGTACGATTGATGAGGAAGATGGGATTGATAGAAGAGGACTCTACTGAAGAATTCTCATACCAACCCTTCTATAACCTCTTCGTTCATGTTCAATCAATGGGTAATATCAGAGGAAAAACAAGCACAAAACTGGAAGAGTAGTAGATTTACTTTTCCACCTATATGCCTAAGTGTGTGATTTGATTTGAACTTATGTGCTTAGGTCACTTTCTTAATTTGCTTGTAGATCTCAGTATAGTTAAGATTGAGCATAAGATGTTTTTTTTCAGCGTTTAGAGTGTTGTGGCTTGGATTGCGACACTGACTTGATGAATTGAGGTTGAGAAAATACCAAACTTATGTGTGTCGTGTAACGTGTACTGTAACTCTTGGAATTTATATATAATTGTAAGGTCTTGTGTTGTGAATGTTTACTTGGGTTAATACATCATTTAATCACTTAAAATTTATGTCTATAATGATTGAACAGATGTCGTTGAGGCTTGAAATTGATCAAAATCGTAAAAATCTAGAAATTGAACCAATTTTGAAAATCTCGCTGATGGCGCCATCGACGCCGCCGATGGTGGATTTTTCCCGAGACTTGGATTATTTAATTCAATAGATCTTGCTGACGGCGCTGAAGACCCCGCTGATGGTGAGATCCCAAAAAAACACTTTTAACCGTGATTTTGACCAGTCAACCACCATTATTCATCATCACTTTTAACCGTGATTTTGACCAGTCAACCACCACTATTCATCATCTCCTTCCTCTTAAAAAATGAAAATTTCGATCTAAGGCTTGAAGATCTTGGATTTGGGGCGATTTCAAAGCATTTAGACACCGAATTTTTTCATTTCTCGGTAAGAGCTTCACTCCAACCTAATAATATTTGATTTTGACCTTGAATTTCTTCCACATTGAGAAGATCCGAAAAAATTGAGAATGTAGAGAAAATATTTGGAAGAAATTCATTGAATTTAGATTTGAACTCTTAGAGTCACCCTTGGAAGCCATTATTTGAGTATTTGAACTGTATTTTGGGATTTTTTATAATTTTGATTAGATTGACATGGCTCCATGACAAAAGAGGGGACTTGAGTTTGACGAGTGTCGCTTCGTCAATGCGAAGGCTCAGTCGATATTTACTTCAGTATTTGAAGGGAAGAAATGTATACAAGATCATATTTTTGAGAGTCTGAGAGGAGAAGTTGAATGAGTTATTACCGAACGGAGGTGGGAAAACTTTTGTTATACCACCAATAAGGCTACTGTGAATATTGTGAAAGAATTTTATGCCAATGTGTTATATTATGAGGACGGAACAGTTCGAGTAAGGGGTTCTGTTGAGTTTAGTGCCACCCGCATTAACTCATTTTATGAAGTCCCAGACTCCTATAGCTGCAATTATGAAACCTTCAGTACAATGGAAGGCCCACTGAACGATGTCATCAACTTTCTCACTGATGGGAAAGGGACATGGAAGATAAAGCAACGAGAACAGGTAAATTTTTCTGCTTCCATGTTGAATGCCACATCTAAAGTGTGGCATTATTTTATTTCCTTTACTCTATTACCTACCTATCACCATAGTGAGGTAACAAGAGATAGAGTTATTCTAAATTTTTGTGTTCAGAATAATCGAACTACAAATGTAGGGAGAATTATTTATAAGAATATATTGACCACGACAAAGAGTGAATCAAGTGGAGGTCTGGGACATCCTGGCCTTATTTATGCACTTTGCCAACTTTCTGGAGTTGAAGCTGGAGATGATGAAGAATGGGTTTACCCTATGAAACCCATTAGTAAAGCTAATTTGAAGACATATGAATCTGATAAAAAATGGAGATCTGAGAGTAGGAGTCAAGAACCTTCTACCAGTAGAGATATCCCCTCTACCAGTTATGACCTTCCTACCTCTAGTTCCCCTATCCTGAATGATTTAATGAATGAGTTAAACTTGTAGCGGAAGAGTATAGAGCAATTAAATGAAAGAATTAGGGGATTAGAACGTAGACATGATTATGATAGAGAGTACCTACAAAGGCATTCTGACTTTGAGATAGCTTATTACGAAGCTCAGGCCCGACACTACAGAGGTGAGTCTGATGTTACTTTTCCTGAATGCCCCCGTTATACTCAGTATCAGCCCAATCCACCTGCTGACCAGGGAGATGAGGATATAGTATGAGACTTTGATATATGATGGTAATTGATGTACTTTTATTTTTGTAATTTTGTAATAGAGATAGATGTTTGTGTGTTTGTACTATTTTTATTTTTATGTTGCAATTGGATAATTTTTAATTGTTGTTATAAATGTTTAGTGTGGTAGTTGAAATTTGCATGTGTAGTTATAATAAATATTGATTAGTACTTTGTAAAATTGTAATGTGATGTGATTTTTCTTTGCATTTAATATATTTGTAATTATTTTTGTTTAATATTGTGGATGTGTTAGCAAAATATTGTGTTTGTATAATGTTTAGTTTTGTAATTATTTCAAAATTTTCTTACCAAGCAAATTCTTTAATGATTTATATGTATATAAAGCTCCTAATATTACAGACCAGTTGAAGTTAAAATTTTGAGAAGGAACTGCAAAAATTTCAGAAAGATGAAAATGCTTAAAGTATTGAGGTATGATTTATATTTAGAATTTTTTTTCCACCTGTATCATTCCATATTGAAAATTTTAAGTTTGGGGGAGGGAAGAAAAAGATTAACTATTAGATGTTGTCAATTTTAATATTTTCAAAAATTATTAATATGATTTTTTGTAGTGAATTTAATTCAGATAACTATATTTTGTAGATATTTAAATATTATAGTAGATTTAAAGGAATATTTTTGTAAGGAAAATTAATTTTGTAGATTAAGATATTTAGTATAAGAGAATAAGACTATAGTTAACTATTTAAAGTAAAGAAAACTATATTTTGAAATATTAAGAATCTTAGAAATTCATTTGAGAAGAAAAGATTGGGGCTCAATGATGTAAAAGCTATGAAATACTTATAAGGTAAAGGAATGCTTTGAGTTTCAAATTTAGAGAAAGAAATGTGATGTTCAAAATCATTAAAGGCTATCCAGATATAGTAATCCTCACTTGAAATGGAATGCTTTGAGTTTCAAATTTAGGAAAAGAAAGGTGATGTTCAAAATCATTAAAGACTATCCAGATAAAGTAATCCTCACTTGAAAATCAAAAAAGAAAGGATTGAAAACAATCCCTGAAAAGAAAAGAAAAATATATAGGATTGAAAGCAAAAAGAGAAAATTGACAACAATCCCTCAAAAGAAATATGATTTCCTTTTCATATTTTCCTGAACTTATATCTAATTTGCAAGATTAGATATAGTAATACATATATAAGAAAGAAGAAAGAATTTGCAAGATTAGATATAGTAATACATATATATATATAGATATATATATATATATATACATATATAAGTGAGGAGAAGCTTGAGATAATGCCTAATAAAAAATTGGCTTCACTTGGACCTACCTAAAGGGAAATCCTAAATAATTTCCTGAACTTATATCTATGGATTAACATCTTTTACTAGTAATGTTCTCATGAAGTTCTTATTATTTGAATATTCTAAGTGACATGATATTACAACATATAGTCATTCTTGAAATGAATAGAAAATGACTTAATATTGCAACGTATAGTCATTCTTGAAATGAATAGAAGACTAGAACTCTTAAACTTGTTTAATATTGCAACATATAGTCATTCTTGAAATAAATAGAAGACTAGAACTCTTAAACTTGATGACTTAATATTGCAACATATAGTCATTCTTGAAATGTTAGAAAAGTAGAACTCTTAAACTTGATGACTAGATAATCTTGTGGCTATAGAGTTAATTTTATTACTTGAATTAGAACTCTTAAACTTGATGACTAGATAGTCTTGTACCTACAGAGTTAATTTAATTACTTGAATTTTTTCTGAAAAATCTCACTATAGTATTTACTTAAATCAAACTTATAGTATTTCTGAATTAAAACCTTACTANTACGGCGAACCCAACAGCGCTGACGACGGTTTTTTCCCGAGAGTCCAAAATCAAATATTCTAGAAGGCCGCCGACGGCGCCATCGAGGCCTCCGACAGCCAGAACGACAGTTTTCTTAACAGGTACATTGAATGTGGACGATTTTTTAAGGGACGCTTAGGCAATGCTCGGAAAACTTTAAGAGAAACATTTGGGCGGAAAAAAGAGGAGCACCGTGGTGGCGTCCGCTGAGTTTTTGTTGTTTGTAAAGTGTAGAGAGTTTAATTTAGGATTAGTATTGTGAGTAATTCTTCGAGAGATTGTAAGAGTGGAGGGAAAGTGAGAGATTTCTTCCTCCTTGCCGCTTCGAAGAAGAATTCTGTGTGTTGTAAAGAAAGGAAGAGATTCAGAGGAATTTTGAGGAGTTTGCTTGTAGAGGAATTAGAGATAAGTGGTATTTACTTATTGAAGCTTGTATGAATTTGCTTTTATATATAAGTTATAAGTTTTTTCGTATCTTCTCCATGAGTTTTGAGTAGTTTTCTCTGTCTTTCTCCTTGTCTTGAGATTTTGCCATGAGTTCTAAGTAGTTTTCTCTGTCTTTCTCCTTATCTTGAGATTTTGTGAAATGGTGATTTGTAATGTTTGAGCCATGAGAATGTTAAAGAAGTTGTGATGATCTTTTCATTTCGATCTTAATTTACTTTCAATATGGTCAATTGGTTTGTTAAAATATGTTGAGTTTTACAACTAGAGTGAAGATTACATCCAAGATTTAGGGAGGTCAAAGTCCTTGAAAGTTGGGTGCAAATAAATAGGGAAATAAAATTATCGAGCGTAGAATTGAAGATTTTAGAGTGACAGACTAAAATCATAAAATTTGGTCCTATCATTTGGGTGCTGAAGTGTAGATGTTAGCCCTCCGGCGAGGGGAACATGGGAGCTCCGAAGTGAGAGCCGGTATCTTCCCAGCCTAGCCGCAGATTCAGTAACCAAGCATAGGATTAGTCAATGCTTTTTATGCCTGGACCAAAGGGTAAAGAATAGGTATGCTCCTATTTAACACAATACAATTTAAACTAATTCACTTTATCCATTCACTTTAATTTCTTGACAAGGAGAAGGATGCTTTCTTGTATATTGAATATCACGTCGAACCTTCATTAGTATAATTAATTATTTAATAATTATTAAAATTACATATTTATTTCAATTAAACCCTCATTAGCATAATTAGTTATTTATGAGTTATTAAGAAAATTACATATTTATTTCAATTGTCTATTATTAACCCTAACTTTCTATCATTAGTTATTTATTAGTTATTCAAATTATTTACTTATTTCAATTGCCTATACAAAACTTTATTAGTAGAATTAGTTAATTAAGAGTTTGTTAAAATTACATATTTATTTCAATTGCCTATTAGTAAAAATTAAGTGATTTGAACTATATTGTCCTAGTTCGTAGCCTCTAGTATTACTCCATGTGGGATCGATATCTAGGACTCCATTAAAGCCCTGTACTACTTGAGTGATACATATTCTTGCGTTGATAAGTGTGACTTTGTAATAATTGAATATTTTATACACATTTTTATCAAATCTATAACTGTTGTTAAGTTTTTGGCACCGTTGATGGGGACTTAATTCTTCTAGCAACAGTATCAAATTCTTGTATTTTTAAGCATATATAAAGTCGTTGTTAATGACATTCTTCTTCTCCTTTGAAGGTGGTGGGTTTTCTAGCAAAATTTCTACCTCTGGCTTGACAGGCTGAAGACTATGAATAGTGGCTTGTGCTGAAACATTCTGAATTTGGTTCAGTATTTTCTTGGATGATTTGCTCCACACTATACTCCATCCATCTTTCTTTGAATAGGGATCCATCAGGGTGGTTGGCTCAGCTGAAATCATATTTAGAGAACTTCTTTTAGGTTTTTTTAAATATTTTTTCGGGATTGTTATATTCCCCTCTTTAGTATTTCTCTCAAGCCAATCCTTAAGAATGAAACATTCCTCTATAGTATGTCCAAGAATTTTGTGGTATGGGTAATAATTGGGATGATCTTTCTTATTAACTTTCTCAGGTTTATTTGGATCTGGTAATCTGAACTCGGACTTCCTCATTAAACTTCTAAACATTTTTGTACAGCTTCATCTTTGAAGGAGTATACTACCTTCTTTCATTTTGAAATGGTAATACCCTTCTTATTCTCTGTTTGGTATGGTCCTCCTTGATGCAACTGCTGGCTAGACTGGCTATACTGTTGTGTCTGTTGAGCATGTTGTGACGACGGCTGGGAACCTTGACGAGAATGCTCTGCCTGTATTTTCATTGGCTTCTTTCCCTTATCGACTGTTGCTACTGCCCTGGACTTCTTCTCCAATATTCGGGATGCTCTGGTCTTTTCCTATTTCTCCTGGGAATCCATATGTTTAACTTCCTCTTGAAGATAACTAGCTTTGCTGAGTAGCTTCTAGAAGGATTTAATGGTTAGTCTCTTGAGCATGAAAGCTACTGAGCCATGAATGCTTTTGAGCAAGATCTCAATTACATGATGTTCCTGTAACTATGGTTCACATTTCATACTAAGATTTCTCCACCTCAAGATGTAATCTACTAAGGTCTCGTTAGGCTTTTACTTTTTCACCATGAGGTCTTCAATAGACACATGATGCTGCGCTCCAACAAATCTCTTCATGAACAACTGTTCTAATTCGGCAAATGTCTTGATTGATCCCTTAGATAATTCAGCGCACCAATCAAATGTGATTCCCAACAAGCTGCTAACAAATTGGTGGAAAAGCAAAGCTTCGCTTCCTCTTGTGTTACCACAACTAGCTAGAAAATGTGTTATATGTTGTTTGGGATTTCCAATATCGTCAAATATCTTAAAGTTTGGTGACATAAAAACCTTAGGCTAGGGTATGTCATTGAACTCCTCCGGGTAAGGTATACCCTTTAAAATTAGCGCACCACCATTAGATTGGGCTAAGGCCTCCCAAACTTGTTCAACCATTTGTTCGAATTCCTTGTCTGGTATAGCAGTTGATGGAGAATCCGTCTTCTGTTGAGGCAACTTCCCTCCTTTCATCGGTGATATGTATAATCTCTGGCTAATTAACTTCTAGAGAAGCTAAATGTTGGGGTTGAGACTGTCCATGAACTGTAGCCATAGTGGTCATGGCAGTGGCCATCTCTTCCATTTTTTTCTCTATTTGGCTGATTTACTCATCCCTTAGGTAAACAACCCTACGTAGCTCATCTACAACATTCTCTTCGACGAGAGGTTGAGCATCGTGCGCAGATGTAGAAACTCTAGTTTCAATGACATTAATGTCCATGATGTCTTCCTCGAGGTAATCATTAAAGTCAAAATCTTCTTCATCCTCATCATCAATGGCAAATTCATGTTCTCGGGCTAACTTAGAAATTTCAATCCTGAGCTTCTCAACATTTTATTCAATTTTTTATTCTTGTATCATTTTAAGATTTGAAGGACTCTGTTGAACATCCTCTACTTACTCATCCATCTCACTGACAATAGCTGCGACAATGTCAGATATTTTGGATTCTAGCTTCATTCCATGATCCTGCCCCACGGGCTCATTGAACTGTATTGGTACAACAACCTTAGGTACCAACACCTTTTTCTTTGCCGAAGATGTCTTGAGATGGGGTGTCTCAACACCAAATTTTTGAATAGAGGTATCCTCCTCGTAGTGCGGACCAGATACAATACCAGGTAGCTTCCTCTTCTTTTCCTTCGGAACTTCATAACGGGTGATTGGCAGAATTCTCAGACCAAACGTGGCTTAACTGGTCAAAAACTTGCAGGTTTCGGAGTAGCAACAGTAGTAGAATTGATGGTGGTAATGTTATTATCAATCTGACTTCCCAAATAGAATCTAACTGGAATTCAAGCAGGTAAAGTTTCAGCTGGTGTTTGAGACCATCTAATAGATCTGACGTCCCTTTGAATCTCTTTCTTCATGTGTGGGGATACTGCACATCCCACCTATTTAAGTAATTCATTGACTGAACAACCTTCTTTAGCGGTCAATCTTTGGAACACTGTACTGACTTGAGTGGTAGCCCCACCATGTCCATGAGGTGATGGTAAAGTAGCAGCAATCTTCCAGATACTTTCATACCCATCAGTGTCCATTAAGGAATGGAACCTACTCCATCGCAGAAGCGGATAGGTCCCTAGTAACCCTGGTTCCTCTTGATGAGGAATTTCATGGATAGACATTTCCTCATAAATCTGGGCTTTAGTAGCCTTTTGAATCTTTCGGCTGTAGTTCCTTCTTTTAGTTTGGGTTAATGGCGCAATCCTCAAACTCGATCCAATCTCAAATACAGAAGTTGGGACCATAAATTCTTCAATCGGGTCTTTGATGATCATAACCTCTTTTCTCTTAGCAGAAATGGGAACAACAGGCTTAGCAGGTGCCGTGGTGACAATGATCTTTACCTTCTTGTAAAAAGGTAAATCTTGTGGACAGTTCAGGTTGAACTCAGCAGATGGCTCATGAACTTCTAGAGCGGCAACTTTCATTATGACAAAAGGGGCTTTTTCGAGAATGACCTCGAGAACTTCAAATACAGCTCTGAACTTGATGGTAGGGGAAAAATTTCAAGCATTTCAGCTCATCAGCAGGTTGCATGAGAAAGTGAGCATTGGTAATTCCATTGTAATAGCTTCAAAAAGAAAGCTCTGGGGTTAGTTATTTGGCCAATACCTTGAAATTCTAGTGCGATCACTAAAATCAACAGAGGTCAATCTGTAGACTGGGTAAGTTTTTATTTATTTTGTGAAGATTTTAAACTTTAGTAAAAATAGTTTGCAAGTAGAAAGATTTAATTAATATATGAAAATTTGAGGAGCAAGTGCAGCACGTCACAATTCAATTTAATTTGTGAAATATCAAGTCAAACTTGGAAGGGAAAATAAAGTTTAGGAACCAGTGCAGGACCAACTTTACAACGCACATTGCCCAGGCGAAACTAGTCTACCAACACACCTATTACGGGTCCGACCCCACACAAAGATTAAAAATCCTAATGAACTTCTGAATCTCTCGGTTCAAAGGTGATTGAACAAATGGTTTTGGAGTCCGAAGGAGCTGACTGTACTTCCCCAAGAAAGAAATTGGTGAAGCATGTCAATGGAAGAAGGGTAATTTGGTTCATGATGGACATGAACACATTACTGATGTATGAAGATAATATTCTCTGATTAGTATAGAGAGAGACTCATTCCCAGCAAAGTCTCTAGAAGCAGTCGACACTAAAAAGTTGAGGAGTTGCATGTTGGAAGCTATCGGTCACCAGAATTGAAATCTCGTTGCCTACTTTAGAGGGACATTTAATTTATATATATATATATATATATATATATANATTGTTTAAATAAAAGAGTACCACACCTCAAGTCATATATCTATCCCAAAAGATAAGCACAAGACTTGAGCATGAGGCTCAATCAAATAAACTAAGAAATATATAACATCCGTTTGGTCGGCGAAACCATTTTATTATAAGCCGATAATTTCCTTATTTAATATGAAAAATTAAATAGAGTTTATATTAGGCTAGATTCGAAAGAGCTTCCTATAAGGGCAAGCCCCTATAGTTAAATACATCATAGATAATTGAAGTCACCTAAGAAAACTCTCAATAGAAATCAGAGGATATTATCTTCAAAGAGGTCAAATGATTAGGACTTTTCAACAAGATTGGTCAAAAAGGAATGAAAGGGGACTGAATAAAATTTGGAACATTTTATGGAATCCAAGGGAAGAGAGACTAGGGGGTGTCATAGATCCAGAGGAGAACCTCGATGACTTCGTAAGCTACCATATGGTTTGCTTTAGTTTAGAGGAGAAATATTTAAATGTTTCATCCTGCCAATTTTATTAATTATGATTTATATTCGTCTGAGATGGTCACACAAATAGCCTGAAAGATGTGAGGATTTAGGTCATGATGAACAACAACCTCGAAGTCCTAGAACGAGTTAGGGCTTATAATGTATAGCAGAACTATACAAAGGCCTAAAGATAAGTTCAAAATTTATGTTTCATACGCAAACAACCTTGAAGTCATATGGATTGGTTGTTTAATTCTAAGGAGGGAATGGTTTAACTGATGTAGACATGTTTTGCTATTTTAAATGGTCGTGCTGCTCACAATGTTAGCTTCAAGCTTCTCGTCGTAGCGAGTTTAAGTTTTCTAATGTGTCGAGCCTCGATTTCAAATAAAAAATCCTAAGATTTATAGTTAATTAAATATTATAAGGATATTAGAGTTGATTAGAGCGACACCAGTTAGGATCCTACGATTCCCTCTTTCCGACACCACTATTTTCTTTCAGATTCACTTAGTCCAAATGAATTTACTAAACTCAACTAAATGAGTTCAATACTTTCATTTAGACCATGAGAAGTCTCATTAGAAACCGTAGGTTACCTCCTCCGAGGGATTCTCGATCATCTGATAGAGAATTTTTTAATTTAGTTGCATTCTTTGTTTTATTATGTTTGTGATTAAATTTTGAGTTGTCTTTATAGTTTAAATGTTGTGGCAATGAATTTTTTCTTGTTTAATTTTTAAAATTTAGTTTTGATTTTGTGGATATCCTAACAGTTTTGATTTTGACATGTAGGGCGACATCATTGTTTAACATGCAAGTTTGAGATAAGAAGTACAGAAAGGTAAATGCAATAATTTAAAAGCATACTTGTTGGTTATTCTAGTTCCTATGTATATAATTTTGCAAAGAATTTAAATCATAGGAGTAGATGAATGTATAGCTATCGAACCCCAAAGTATGACTCTATTGAGTCTCTAAAGCTCTTAGTGGATGATTTTAGAACAAAATATTGCGAGTTCAATTTACCCTTCAAAATATCTAGAAGATTTCAAAGTGTTCGGGGAATGACCCTGAACTACTTTGAGGATCTCTTGAATTATTTTGAGTTCATCATTTGAACTTATGATATTGTTCCATTAATCATCTGAGGTTAGAGTGTGACTACCCAATTGCCGATTGAAACTTAATAATTCAATTATCCCGAGGATAGGATGCTTAATCAATTTAATACTTTACTGAAAAGTTATATGGATGAATGCCCCTAATGAAAACTCAAGTCATTAAAGAATTTGTGCCAATCACAAATGAGCTTGGAGTGTTTAACGATGTTAATTACCAATCATATTATCTTCTAAATTTGATCAATTGAGTTTAGACATCAAACCTAGGTCATTATCAAACCCTTAGCAATCATAACGGGGGAAATTAGTGGTTGTTAAAATTTTGGTTTAAGTGATATTTATTCTTATTGAAAGATCCCATCATCATCAATGTTAGGCTTAAGATAAGTAAATTATCTTCTCACTAGCTTAAGCCCAGCACTTGAGAATTGTTTGATCTTAGTTGATTTTCAAATCATGAAGATTAGGGAAATTATGATTTTGTTGATATTTTGAAGAGGTGGTAAGTGAGTTTCTACCTTTTAATCTCATTGTATTGCAATCATCCAGACATAGTTATTAAGATCAAAATTACCCATTTTCTCTTTGATTAATCCTAAATTTTAATTAAGACACCAAAATCTAAAATTACCACTTTGCTCTTGGGGCTTTCCATTTTATAACTCTTCAAGCAAAATTCAAACGACTTTGGAAAATAATTGAGTATCCTATTCATGGATTAGTTAGCATGCGAGAGAAGAAAATATGATTTTTTACAATTTGAATAATAAATAATTATTTTTATCTAAAAAATAGGATTTTCCAATGTTAATTTATTTAATTAACCCAAAAATGGAGTTTTAATTTATGGGAAAATTATTGGAGATTTTCCTAGGTCAGAAAAATACTCACACAATTTTAATTTTTTTTTAAATAATGTTGTAATTATTATATTTATTTAAAGGTTATTTTTTTAATGATTATTTAAACACAAAAATATATTTTAATATTAAAAAATTACTTTTAAATATTTATTAAACCCTCATAAGTTTAAGAAACTCGGTGGAATAAATTTTATATTTTCATGATTTATATTTAATTTATTGTAATTATTTTAGTGAGAAAATAAGGAAAATAGATTTTAGACCTTTAAAATTTTATTTTTAATTTATAAAAATTAGAAAAAATATTCTAAGGGGTCCCAAGTGACCAGAGAACAATTGCAAACATTTTGGACTATTTATTGTATTTTTGAAAATCTTGATTATTTTAATTATTTTTAATGCAAAATATACTTTAAAAACAAAATATTTTCACAAAAATGGATTTTATTGCTAATAAATGCCTCTAATCACAAGGAACTCAGCAAACTATTTTTCATAATTTTTCTAATTTTATTTTATTTAATATAATTCATTTTCTGCAAAAAACCATTTTTACTTACAAAATCTACTTTAATATCCAAATCAAGTCAAATAAACTTGAAATTTTTACAGTGAGTTGAAATGATTATTTTGAACAATGTAGAATTGATTTTGTCAAATTTTTATTTATATTTAATTTAAATAAATTAATACAAGATAAAAATATTTAATTAATAACAGAAGAATACAAAATTATTCAAATCATCACAATATTTTTCATAAGCTCCTCTAACCACTAAAAACTTAACAAAATTGATCCCATAATTTTTTGAGGGATATTTTAATTTATATGATTAAATAAAGTTAAAATAGCCACTTAGGCTTGAAAATTAGGATTAGAAGCAAAGAAGTGCTCTCTGACTTTAGAAAAATCATATAATATGCCTTTTGTCGTGAGGAACCAACTCTAAAAATTTCAAGTCATATTGGTTAATAGTTAATCCTAATGAATTAAAATACCTCAGAGTGTATTGAATTATTTAAAAATCATATACTTGGCAAATAAGTTTTATTTTTGATCCACATTATTCTTGTTTATTCACTAAGAAAGAGTTTATTTTTCATTTATTTTTATTATTTTTCTATAGAAAGATATGGAATTTTGAAGATCGGACATTCAAAATAATTCAAAAAATCCATTTTTTCTTACTTAAACATGTGGCGCCACCTCATCCTACGACGGCTCCGAACTCACACGCGGTGCTCCGCCATTTGACGCCACCATCCAACTTAGCTGCCATACGGCCCGCCTTATCACACCAAAGGTTGGTCCAGCTTGATCTCCTCCGTTGATGAAATAAACGTGAAATCGGACGGATCCCCGTTATCGTCCCCAAATGACCTAACCCAAGAACCGTTCACATTAAAACCTTAAGATGTTCTCCTATACTCAAAAAAATCACATGGAGTTTGTTTATAAAGCTTAGTCTACTTAAGACAAACATATCTATATGGTTTATCAAGCATGAAATCAAACCATTACACATGGAGAATCAAAAGAAGCTCAGGCTAGGGTTAGAGCTCAATACCTTTATCTGTGAAGGGAGGCCTCAATCAGATGGCTTTCATAGCTTTGATTGGGTCTAATGAACCTCCAGATAAAGTGTCAACTCTGCTGAATTGTCTACCTATGTTTTTGACCAAGCTCGATTTCAGGTGTTGGTCTAGAGGTTTTAGGGGCTGTTTGAGAAGGGGCTTTTATGGGGATCAACTCCTCTCACTTTGGGGATGGTTAATTGAAGTTTTTCACTATGGGGCTGTGGAGAAATGTGTCCTGGTTTCAGCCTGATTTTGA
Organism: Phalaenopsis hybrid cultivar; assembly: GCA_002079205.1. NCBI lineage: Eukaryota > Viridiplantae > Streptophyta > Magnoliopsida > Asparagales > Orchidaceae > Phalaenopsis > Phalaenopsis hybrid cultivar. The sequence continues at coordinate 183,474 of JXCR01148844.1, forward strand.
GCTCAAAATTGAACTCTAATAGGGGAAATAGAGGGGGAAAATGGTTGGCTTGAGCTGAGGAAGGTTTGGAGAGTCTCTGGTGAGATTTTGGCAGAGTTTCCTCAAGGATTTTAGTTAGCTCTCTATTGACAAAAAAAATTGAGGAGTTGCCCGTTGGAAGCAGTCAGCCGCTGGAATCGAAATCCCATCGCCCGCTTTGAAAAGACATTTAATTTTGGCTATTTTAGGGATATTTTGGTAAATTTAGAATTTTTGGGTAGTTTAGGGTAACTTGGGTATTTTGAAAAGGTTTGAAATGATTTTTGGACAAATTTGAGTATTTTGGGTGGATTTGGGAATTTTGGCCAAATTTAGAGCTCCAAGGGTATCTAGGTAATTGGGGCATTTTGGGCCAAAAGGCCAAGTTGGATATTTTTTGTAGAATTGGGGTGCCAACCAACCTATATGAGCCATGGACCAATGGAATCCCCATTTGGGTTCTCTATGTACTGGCCTTAGCTAAACCCTAGCCTAGGGCTAGTGAGTTTATGGGACTATCTACATGAGTCTCCCAAAAGATCAAGCGGTCAAAGTCAACAAATACTACGTTTAGGATTGTGAGGGATTGTGAGTGAGAGTGAGTGTAGTGAGTGAATGTGAGTGCCTTAGCCCTAGACCAGCACCAAGAGTTAACCCAAAGGTCAAATAGTCCTATGGGAACTCTCCTTGAGCTCCCTCATAATGACCCCACCTACTAAGTGCTAGAGGTTAGGACCAATATGTGTAAAGCTTCAAGTTAAGTAAAGAAGAGTGTATAATTTCTAATGGTGAGGGTTCCTTCATAGTTTTCTAGGAATAGTCAATAGGAAAATCCTATGGCTAGACCTACTAAAGAGGAAAAATTAAACCTCAACCAAAAGTTCAACAGATCCCTTGATCTTTTGGAAGACTCATGTAGATGGTCCCCTAAACCCATTAGCCCTAGGCTAGGGTTTAGCTAAGACCAGTACATGGAGGGACCAAATAGAGGTTCCATTTGTCCATGACTCATATAGACCTCAATTTCACCAAAATATCCAACTTGGCAGTTTGTCCCCTAAATCTACCCAAATTACCTAAACACCCCCCAAAACCCAAAATTTGGCCAAAATTCTCAATTTCACCCAAACTACCCAAATTTGTTCAAAATCATTTCAAACCATTTCAAACTACCCAAATTGCCCAAAACCACAAAATTGCCAAAATTACCAAAATACCCCCCAAATATGCCAAAATTACTAAAATGCCCTTGGTGGCCCAAACTTTCCCAAAACCCCCAAAGTCATTTCAAATGACTCCAAAATCAATTTGAACTCTTCCATTGAGCCCAATTTGACCAATTTTGACCAAAAGCCCCAAATTGCCTTAAAAGACCCAATTTCCCCAAATTCATCTCAAATATCCATCAATTTGATCGCAATTTCTCCCAGTTTCAATTCTCAACTCAAATTCATCATGACCAAACTCAATTAAGCTCAAAAATAATTTTTAAAGGCTAAAAATGAATTTTCCTTAATTTTTCACTAAAATAATTCTAATAATTCAAAGAAAAATAAGAAAAATGTGAAATTTGTTCTTCTGGGTTCTTTGATCTTAGAAAGATTTAATAAAAATGAAAAACATAATTTTCCATATTTGAAATATTTTATAATTAATTAATACTCTAGAAATTAAAATTATTCTAATAATTCAAATAAAATTAAAAAATTATGAAATTTGGTCCAAGTGGTTCTCTTGTTTAGGTCTACCTCCAGTAAAAATTTCAAGTGATTAGGCTTTGCCTTGGTTAAGGTATTAAATTTTCTTTGAAAAAATTCTATTTTTTCTTGTAAATAAGAATGTAAATTAAATCAAATTTTGAAAAATCACATTTTCACCTCTGATGTCTTAATTGACTCATGAGTGAGGTAGGATAAAATCCCAAAGTCATTTGAATTAAATTTGATGAATTATGAAGTGATAGAGCTCTTAAGGGGTAAAAGTGCAATTTTTAAAATCTAGCCCTAATTAACATTTAGGCTTAATTCAAGAGGGTAAGATGGGCAAAATTTGATCTCAATTAACATGTTCAGATGATTGAAACATAAGTGATTAATTGGTAGAAACCAATTTCACTTTTCTTAATTAATAGATAAATTTGAAATTTCCTAAATCAGTAAAATTTGGAGATCTATTAAATTAAATGATCATAGATTCAGGGGTAATAACTCACTAATTTAATGCCTCTGTTTGGTATTCAAATGAAATTTAAACTTTTTGATGATGAATTACTATCACTTCAAATTCAATTTCTTTCAAAAATNATGTATGTATGTATATTTTCTTTTATAGAAAGCCTAAAAAGGCTAATATATTAGCTAGAAAGAAAGATACAGATACAATATGTTGAAGGGCCCAAATAGGACACCCAGTTCACACCAAAACTAGAAAATACAGAAAATTACAGTAGAGACAAAGAAAAAGCCTAAACATGTTGAAATACAAAGTATCAGGTGGCTAGAGAGCAACCCAATTTGGTTTTGCCTCTGCCTCTGGTTCTAGGGTTGGTAAGATGATTGTCATTGCGAGTGGTAACCAATGTATCATCCAATATGTTCCCTAGCTGGAGTCGGCCTCCACTCTTCTTCTTCCTCCTGCAATATACTTGTCATTCCTCTTCCGAAGATTGACTCACCTGATCTTGATCTACCGTGTGCTAGCGATGTGCAAATTGTTGAACATTAGAAGCAGCAATATGTTGTATCGACTGATCTGTTATTGGATCAAAGGAACACTCTCGTGTGTCTTGGCATGTGATGGAGTCTTCTTCAACAACAGTGGGTGGTATAAGCACAACTAGATCTGTAGCTGTAGTATGTTGTTCTTCTTCAGGAACTGCGGTGTTGGGAAGAAGATCGGGTTGCGTCTTCTCAATTGGGATAATAGGTGGCTGTTATTTAGTGATATTCAGTCTTAGATGAGAATGTAAATGATAGCAAATAGTAGAGTTATGGGCAAACATACTATAATAAGAGCAATAAGGAGGGTGTGGTTCGATTTCAACATTTTGTCAATACCCGTTGTGAGTGGTTTCAATCCACACCTCATCCGGAGCTGGTTGAGAAATATCCCTCTCAACTAACACACAAGCCACAGAGGGTCTGGTGACAGCAAACGTAGAACTATCAACCCTGAGAGGCTTACTGCAAGTAGTTGCTAAGGAGTAGAGAATTTCCAAATTGAACAGATGTAATTTTAACCCCGGAAATTTTATCCAAACTGGAATGACAAGGAACTCCGCCTTTGGGTCGAAATCAACAGTCCACTTCAGAATTTTCATATAACGGTTGTCGATCTTGATAACTTTCCAAGAAAATATGGGGGTATAATCAACATCATGAGAACTGAATCAGTATGTACCAACCGTCAAGTAAACCAATATTCCAACTGCCCAATTTTAAAGCCTCAAACTCTTTCCGAATGATCTCCAATTTTGGGTTACCATAATGAATTTTCCCACTAGAGCAAAGCGCCAAGAGGACGCAAGAGTACTGGTTTCAACCTCTATAAGAATAAGAGCAGACTTCCCATTTTTTTTCCCCAATTTTTTTATGGTGTGATCATCACCACCTTTAAGAGCATCGTGAAAAGATTAAGGAACATTGCAAGATTTGTCTATACTAAAACCAGTCTCTGTTTCTGAAAGAGGAGCACAAGTAGCAATCGAGAGGTCGCCAACAAGTGCAGTAGCATAAGAACGGATAACCATCTCTGGCGATAAGATTTGTCGGACAGAAAGGAAGCGAGGAGACGTCGTCTGAAAGGAAATGCGAACAGAGCAGTGTGAACGCGACCAAGCTAGCAGAGTAGCAGCTCTATCGCCATACCGAGACGAGAGGACTGAGAAGGAGGCGTCCTGGGCAGATGAGGACGTCGTCTGGAAGAAAATACGATAACTCGCCCTGCCTCTTCGTCTGGATGTGAAGACGGGACGAGAACACGCGAACACCCGTCGACGAAGACGAAGTAGACGCGAGCACCCGTCGACGCAGACGAAGCAGTATGTATACATATATATATATATATATATATATATACACACACACACACACATACATACATATATACATACATACATATACTTATACATATTGATACGTCATCAACAAATTTTCATCATCTGACACGAATCTCGAGATGATATTTTAAGCAGTAAACATTCAAATCTTGATAAAAAGTCATCCAGAACTCTGATTTCAGCAAACTTATAGTCAAACTAACTGGCTTGATGGACGGACCTAATGATATGAAAACTAGCCCTATCCGAGTCAAATCAAGCCCATATCAAGTCATTGAACCACACTTAGATGATTTTTGGACACATTTGGAAGATCAAAGAGTTATTGAATATGACAAGTTTATACTCAAATCGAGCGGCTTGACAAGAC